>CAJINU010000002.1:979826-1413007 GCA_905178165.1 Amoebophrya sp. A25 | reverse complement strand
AGGAAACCAGGAAACCAGGAAACCAGGAAACCAGGAAACCAGGAAACCAGGAAACCAGGAAACCAGGAAACCAGGAAACCACGAAACCACGAAACCAGGAAACCACGAAACCAGGAAACCACGAAACCACGAAACCAGGAAACCAGGAAACCACGAAGCCACGAATTCCACGAAACCATGAAGCGACGGAATTGAATTTCGGGGGAAAAGGCTTAAAATCAAAAATTTTAGGATCTTAACGCTTCAAACTCAACCACAAAACGACGACAAAACGTGGAAAATTTTCGAAATTTGAAAACGCGAATCCAAGGAATTAAATTTCAGCGAAAGGGCTTAAAATCAAAAACTTTGGGATCTTAGCCTTTCAAAGTCAATCGATTCACTCTGAAAATGACGAAAAAGGTGGAAAACTTTCGAAATTTGAAAAACGCGGAGCCAAGAGGCTGAATCTCAGGGAGAGGGCTTAAAATCAAAAATTTTTGGATCTCAACACTTCAAACTCACGAGACGCAATCTCAAAACGACGAAAAAACGGGGAGAATTTTCGAAATTTGAAAAACGCGAAGCCAAGGCATTAAATTTCAGCAAAAGGGCTTAAAGTCAAAAGCTTTGGGATCTTAGCACTTCAGACGCACGGGACTCACTCCCAAAACGGCGAAAAACGTGGAAAATTATCGAAATTGGAAAAACGCGAAGCCAAGAGGTTGAATCTCAAGGAAAGGGCTTAAAATCAAAAATTTTGGGACTTTAGCACTTCAAACGCACAGAATTCAACCCCAAAACGGCGCCAAAATGTGGAAAATTTTCGAAATTTGAAAAATGCAAATCCAAGAAACTGAATCGCAGGGAAAGGGCTGAAATTCAAAAACTTTGGGACTTTAGCGCTTCAAACGCACAAAATTCAATCCCAGAACGACCATAAAACGTGGAGAATTTTCGAAATTTGAAGAACGCAAATCCAAGAAGTTGAATCTCAGCGGAACGGCTTAAAGTCAAAAAGTTTCGGGATCTCATCTTAGCCCTTGACTTCAAACGCACGAGGCCCAATCCTCAAACGATGGCAAAACGTGGAAAATTTTCGAAATTTGAGAACGCGCATCGCTTACATCTTTGCCTTGCTTGGTTTCTTATTTTGGGGAGGAGGGGGATCCTAGTGGGAGGGATGTTGTCGGACGCTCCAAGCTAGTAAAAGAAAAACAAAAAATGCAAAGCGCTGCGGAGGAGAGTCACTCCAACTGCTGTCTTTACGGACATGCTGCCAGAGGTGCCTGTGGCAACAGCAGAGACGAGGACGAAAATTTAGAGGACGTCTAGCTAGTCACCGCGGTCACTGATGGCCAAGAGCGCACCCAAGACCGCCAGCTCAACACACACCAAACCAGATAGCAGCAGAATACAACAGAGAGATGCAAAATGCGCATGCAAGACTCTCACACACAAGCAACTCATCTTTACGCAAGAAGATTGCCTTGTTTTCTCAACAGTAGACAAAGATTAACCAGATAGACTCAGCGCTCGTCGTGTAAGTCTACGTGCTCTGTCAATAGACCAAACACTGGCAACTTTCGTTCCGACGAATCTATTTTTACATCATCTATTCTACATGTACATCTACTCGTCATCTTAAATAGTTAGAGGTGAAGATTGTAAGTAAACCACTTTGTCAAAAACGAAAACGCGATCCATGATAGACATAGATTGTAAAGTGGATAGCACGACGAGTGATGCTGCCCATCTTCATCTATCAAGTAAAGCATCAAATCGAAGTACCGTGTGCTCCTACTGGTCCACCTGGTCTCGTGCGCATCGTGCTGTTCGATGAGGATGTGGACGTTGTACCCGTGTAAAAAAGCGGCTTTGGATATTTGAGGGCGACGAGATCTTTTCTCGCTAGGTGGACCTTCATTTGGGTCTGCAGCAGCTCGGTTGCAAAGTGCACTCCGACGTAGCCTTTGAGGTGACGCACGACATTCCTCAAACAGCGTTCCGGATCTTGGCCTACCGCAATAGTGAAACTGTTCTGGTACACACAAGTGGACCACTTGTCTAGATTCCGCACTATGGTGCCTACTGCGCCCTGCAGCGGTGTGTACTTCCGGATTCCCTCGACTGTGCGTTGAGATTTTAGCCGTCGCCTGTGTGACTGCAGCTTCACCGCCGCTTGCTCCTCGGCTCCGTGATTTTTCAACTCCCGGAAGACGCGCTGCAGCAGCACGCCCTCGAGCACGCTAGTCAGTATTGACAACTGCTGGAAGGTATACTTGGCTCCGCCAGAGCCATGCTGTTCTTGCTGTGGAGGAGCCGAGGAGGATGCGCTGGCCGAACCATCTGCGAAGGCACCAGCCGACGCGCCAATCAAGCCAACCGGCAGGTGCTGCGGAGCACCTGAAGGCGGACCTCCTGGACCTGGTGGCCCTCGTTTGCTAGGAGATGACGCGCCGCTATTGGGGGAGTCGGACTGTTGTTCTTCCGCTGTTTCCCGCAAAGGCGGCATCGACAGCGGCCCGCTTTTACGCAGTCCTCCGGGACCTCCACCTTCTGCTTCCGCGGCAGCCTGTCTTGCTCGAATCGCCTCCATGCGCTCGGATAAAAAAACTTCTCCACATGGATGCGTCGATATCGCCTGCTTCATGCGTCCTTTCTCAAGTTCGCTCTCTAGGCGGTGGATAATTTCGGTTCGGTCTTCGATCATCTTCATGTACGCGTGTGCAACCATGCGCGCTTCCGTGAGCTTAGAAATCGACTTCTTCAACTCGGCGTCCTGTAGCTGGATGTAGTGCTGCACCTGTCAGAAAGTGAAAGTTTTCCACTTGACTTTATAGACACAAATCATAGCCACAAGCAGTCGTTAGAATCAGAATCAAGAACTAAAAACGTGACGACGTCGTGAATGTGAGTGAAGATCGTTTAAACTTAGTACGGCAACATTCGCCAGCTCGCTTGTCGATTTGCTTTTAGTCATGGCTCCTCCACCGCCGCCCAAGCTGCCCTTTCTGTTTCCGCCGACTGACGGGCTCGGTCCTCCTCCGAGGCCGCGCGGGCTGAGTGTTCCGCCCATGCTACGTCGACCTGCTGGTGGTCGGCCCATGGGGCTGTGATCCATCATGTCCATGGACCGACCGCCGCCATTGCCACCGTTTTCAGCTGCGCCCGGTGGAGCATCCGAATCGGGGATTTCAATGTCAATTCCCAGCTCTTCGCACGTCTTATCACTACTTGAAAGCAAAGCACGAATTCCCTGCTTCGCTTTCGTTGCTTCCTGCTTGTACTCCCAAACAAGCTTACGTGCCTCCATAAGCTCGCTCAGAAGATCTGTAGTGGCGAAGATGAGGCTATCGTATTCGTAGCCGTGACGTGTTGATATTCGTGGTATTGCAAGTAGAAGCTCAAGGTCATGATTTTTCAACATCAATGCTTAGCCCTATTCAATACAAATTCCTTCGTGATTACAATTTCTATACATAGATAAAAAGCACTAGTCAGCTCGGTCCAAGATCAACTACCTCTTTTCTGCATATTTCGCTCCTTCAGCCGGTCTTTGAGAGTTGCAATGCTGGTTTCTAGTTCACGGATTTCATTGCGTGAGGCTTCCTCTCCTGCTGTGCTCGATGCACGTGCCTTTGCGCCAGAGCGCTGCTCCGAGGAACCAGGCCTGTTTGGCCCCAAGTCTGAGAGGGCACCACGCTCTCCTATGCCTAGAGCAATCGAGTGTTTGTTTTCCGCCTCCTTCTCAAGCGCCTCTAGCTCTTTTAGGAGATCATCTCGTGTTCGGGGCACAGATGCATCATCTTGATCCTGGCTAGATGCAGCAAGCCTGAATGGAATCATGCAAAAGTGTTGACAAACGATAACGGACTCAAGCTGAAGTACGTACTACTAATTGCTATTGCCTCCAGCATCAAACAAAAAAAATATTTACCATCAACAATTAGAAATCACACATATTATGATCTGTCATATGACCTATCAATAATCAGAGACAGCACAATTTATTAGGACGACCCGAAAATCGACTACAAGTACCCTTGTCGTGCTTGCTTTCCTCTAAAGACAGCTTGAATTTTGACTGCTGCATTTTCGTACTCGGGGTCTATGTTGTCGTCACCGTGTTGACCCGCATCTTCGTCTTTTGTGAGATCCACACCAGTCTCTTCCTGAACTATATCGAGCGTTGTCATGCCAAGCGGTGGGCTATTCGAAATGAGTTGATATACATTCACGATTTCGCTCGACCCTGGACGACTGTTGCTGTGTTTGTGATTATGTAGCTAGATCTTACTTTTGTGAACGAACAAGAAATTTGGTGGAACACGAAGGCCAAGGCGCTGTTTTGTGTATAGTTTTTGTATCCATTGCGGTGTATCTAAGTATATAAGAATAAGGATTTTTTTGACCCATATCGGGCGGAGATGCTCGGGCTCCTCGAGTTGCCCACCCTAATTTTTTGCGCGGCGCCCTCCGGGCGCTGCTTTATGAGACATCGAGAATGAGAAACCTTAACAAGAGCGGACGACAATGCGAGTTGTGTCTCTGCTCCTTGATTTTCTTCTTGGTGCGCCCTTGAGGCGCTTGCTTTACCAAGCGAGGACTGCGGGCCGGCAGGAGCGAGGGGCATCCGGCAGGGGAGGACAACCAAGGAGGGGCAGCCGGATGCCCGCAAAGGGTCCAACGCGGGGGCCCAGGGGGGTGTGGCATGTACCGCACGTGCCCACCCAGCTGCCCACAAACGTCAGACCACACCCACCGCTCCCCGCCAATACATTATACATCATCAACCCCCGCCGCATGTTTCCCCATGTCACTCAGAGCGGCACCCTCCAGCCGCAAGCCGTCCCGGCGGAAACCCCTCACACCGCAACACAGCGGGGCGAAAGCATATATCTAGATTGACACTCCCTAACTAAACCACAGAGGGGGGCGAGCGCGAGGCACTTGCCCCCCGCCACCGAGTCGAGGGCGGCGCGCCGCTATCGATCCCGAACGGAAAGAGGCAGCGCCCCCCCCGCCTTCTTTTGCGAAGGAGGTCTCGAAGACTGACGGCGCCCCGCATGTCGGGCAAGCACTTCTGCGCCCGCACCGCCCTGCTTTGTCCCATGTCGATGGGCCAGGCTTCCCCCGGCAACTCGTGGCAACTCGTTCCAGAATTGGAGCTCTTCGCTTCTGCAAGAACTCGAGCAACTCGTAGTGGCAAGAACTCGAGGCCCGTTGCTTTCCTTACTCTACTACGTAATGTTTGAACCGAAGAAGACCAAGGCATTACAGCTTTCCAAACAAAAAAGTATAGCAGTGAGCCAGAACATTAGTCTAGGTCGCAGAGAAAGGGTCACAAGGTGACAAAACGAGGCTGCTGAGAGGTCATTTTTGTTTTGTTTCCTTGAGCCTTACTCTACTATATAAATGTGCTTCAAGGCTCAGGGCTAGAGGCCCCTCCCTGATCTGGGAAGGCTCTAGGTAGCCCCGGACCCTTCTTCCGGAGGACTGCCAGGCGGGAAAGCCTCCAAGCGCCCTCTTCGCTCCCTCGCGGCTTCTTGTATGTACCCGACAGAGCCCAAGCCCTCCCTTGAGGCCGTTCAAGCACCGACGGCCGGCGATGGACGGCTTCCGGAAGCGGCAAAGGTGGCAAGTAGGCTTGGCCCCCTTGCCGTGTTGCATGTACCCGACAAGCCTCCAGCATTCTGGCTCCTCACTGGGCGACTTCCCCGGGGGGTGGAAGGCCTCCGAGGGCAGCAGGTGGCCAGGCTTGACCCCCTTCGCCGTGCTGCATGTATCCGACTGAAGCGAGCCGGGCACGCCTTGCCCCCGCCCCTCCTCGCCTTCGGTCCTCAACCTCCCCAGGCGTTTGGTGGCGGCTGACGCTGCCACCAATGGGGGGGGATGAGGGCAACCCAGCAAGAGGGGCCAGGCCTCGCGACCGTGGCCGCCTTCTACCCCTGGAGCCCTTCGCCCCCTTGATAGGGTCCAAGAGTTGGGACGCCTGTGGGCTACACGCGGAGAGCCGCAAGGGGGCCCCGGCCCCGCCTTTTGAGGCCTTTGCGCCCGAGAATCCTCACACCATTTCGGAAAAAAGGTCGCGCCGGCGCCACCACAGCTCCATCCACAGGAGGGGGAGGGAGGTGCCTCCCTCCCTGGTAAAGCGTGATCGTCCTTCTCCAAAAACATCAACATCGAGGCAGAGCTACTACCCTCATTCAAATACCTCCCAGTGCTTCCACCACACTCTTCGTTTCCCTGTGTCGGGGGCCGCGATCCGGCATCTGTTGTAGCGGTCTCCGGTCTAGGGAACTCATCATCGTCACCACCTTTTACGACGGCCTCGGCATCAGGCCGCTCTGCGTCACGTCGCTCAGCGGGAATCATTTTTTTGCGATATTTCTTGTTCACGGAGAGGACAAGTATTTCATTTTCACCTCCAACTGCATCTTCTCTTCTCCTCTAAGTAATATCTGTATTTTTGATTTTAGCCGAAGAAGCAGAGGCAAGTTAGTAATTGTTGATTTTTCTTGTGGGGACCAGGGCAACACGTTCTATGCCTATGGTTCCTTGTTCTTCCAATTTTTTCCCTATTTCGAGCGAAAATCAATATTTCTTCTATTGCGAGTCTTGATCTCCTTTCCGACTACAGTGAGTTCTAGTTGTAGTTGAGCTGTCGAAAACGAGTCTCTCCATGACCTAGTTTCTTTTTACGTACATTTGGTGTCAGTGTCGGAACGAGATTTCATCGCTCCCCGGCGATAACAAGATAAACTGACTCACTCGAAAACGACCATGGCGATTGAGCATAAGTCGAAGACCACACGACCAGGCATCGATCGTATTCGTAAGACTGTAAGTAAGTATGCGAGTTTCGTAATTATTTCTCACTTGTTCGTCTATTCAGTTTTGATTCCACTACATTTTTGTGCGACATAGTCGGCCCTTCCAGCACGCAAGTAGATGCTGTAGACCACGAAGAGCACTATCGATGCTGGCAAAGTCCACCAGCTTAGGGGTCCTTCGCTTGTCGATGGCATTCCAACATCGAGTATCTTTTTGGAAGATTCTGACTCTCCATGTGGTATTGGTCTTGCATCAACACCAGCAGAGACTTCCTCTAATGCTCCACCTGTACTAGGAGCCCGCAAGATACCAGGAACCGCCTGAACGAAATCGTCGATGTAGTCGGTAAAAAGGTAGACACCGACCGGAAGAAGAAACGTGGCCGGCACCAAAACAAACTCGATGGCGCTCTGCGCCAGGAAGGAAGGGGGCATGTTTTTGAATACTTTTAATGTGGTAGTCGTCCTCGCTTTTAGCCTCAAGTAATCTAAGGACCCACTGCACTACCACTTTGTGCGCATTCTGGTAGGTGTAGGAGCTGGCGGCGTCTATCTAATATTGACCATGCATCGAAAGAGGAACAAGCTCGCCGCAGATGAAGTTTTCCACGTCTTGTCAGCAAATCGCGAGGAGGCATCGTGTCTGCTTCGCTTTCAACAACTTTGTTGCCATCTCCTTATTTGCGAGCGATGACGATTTGTGCTGTTGTGTAAAAGTACTGATGCGTCATGTCTTTCTGAAGATGACTGACTTCATAATAGTGCGTCAACGTTCTTGCACTCCTTGTAGCACATTGCGTAATGTGTTTATGTCCTCACCTTCTACGTATGCGACAGTGAGCGTTTTGATCTTGCGTAATGATCACGATCTTGTCGAATGGTTGATTTCGATAGTACTAGTAGTACTAGTACTACACAGATAATTACAAAAAACCATCTGACAATTATATACCTAGGTAATTGGTAGTCCGCGCAGTTAAAAAAAGATCTTCCACTTCTTGTTAGTGCATTCGTGGGAGGCCTTGTGAACGAAGCTGTAAAGACGAAGCGGGAATGCAATAAATTTTCTCTTCTACGTAAAACTATTTCCCCGTGTATGCGGAGCATGTTTCAATTTTTATGCAAACGATTCGTTTGATACTACACAATTCTTCGTAGACGATATATAATATATATTGAAAATAAGGAAAAATTATAACAGTTCTTTGTATTGCTGCTTGTAAGTAATACAATCGGAATACTGTTCTTGCGCTAGAAGTGATAGTAGAAGATTGACGACGTCAGAAAAAGATCACCTTCACCTTCACGGTAGTATTTTTTAACATGTTGTGGTTCCTTCATGTCGAGAAGTTCTGTGCAGCGTACATCTCTGCGAATGCGTTCGTGGCCGGTTTGCGTTTTGTGGCATCGGTTTCGCCTTTTGGAGCGAAGCGGTTCGACACCGGCGCAACAGGTTGCGAAGCTGTCGTGCAGTCGATAATGTACTAGTTGTGCCAATGATCACACTCGAGATCGAGATGAGCCTCCAACTTCTTGTTCTTTCTAGCTAAAAACATAACTAATATGAAGAAGTTTTTGCTTTGAAGACTTCGACATCGTTTACTTATAAATATCGTTCTTTGCTCCTCGGAAACCATAAAAAAGAGGCAGTACTCATCTGACTACTAGCGCGTGAGCAAAGCAAAGTCAAAAGTTGTTGTACCCTTGCTCGCTGAAGGCCTCGGCACGACCGTGGCACCAGCCATAGACGCTCCATCCCGACTCGAAAGACTACTAGCTCTTGAGAGAGGCGCTGGAGCGCCACTTTCAGCTGCCGCAGGTGCCATAATTCCACCGACGATCGAGGATTCCGCTTTGTTCGCTGGGCTGTTCTGTTGGCTATTGATCTCAGCCACTTGAATATCGTAGTCGTCATTTTGCTGTTGGTTTACGTGCAGATGCAGCTTTACCGACTCGACAGCTCCTTTGATGCGGGCATTTTCCATCTGCAGTTCGTACTCACGTTGCATATGAAGCATGTCTTGTTGCTGTTTCTGTACTTGGAACCGCAGCTCTGCTATCTCCTTCGCTTTCTCGTAATTATCACCCTTTATCACTTCGAGCTCAGTCTGAAAATCAATAAGTAGTAGAAGTTGTCCTTCGGTTTCGCTAAAAAAAATACCAGAAAAATATCGGACAACGGAGGTGAGACGGAGAGAATCAATTCTGGACAGAGAAGGTGGCGAATGATCCAGGACCGTCCTGCACATTCTCCTCGGCTTCATCTTCATGATCTAGAGAAATCAAACCTCAAGAAAGTTACCTTCCCCGTTGCGAGCTGTGCGCCGTACTTGGCTTCGCATTCCTCGACGATGTTCTTCGCAGTTTTTTCAACCATTTCCTTCTCATTTTGGAGAGACATGGTCTCCTTTTTCAGCGTCGTCTCTGCTTGTCGCAGTTTCGAAAGCTAGACAAGGTGGGTTGTGAGATGCGCTATCGATATTCGAAGTAGGACGTGGGGGCTTCGAACAAAATCAACATCATTTTTTGGGTATAATTAGTAGGATGTTGATGTTGACGCGTCGACGAATTTTCCGTTATAGTTTTAGTTCCTCGATGCAGGTTATATCTATCTAGAAGTGTTATGCAACCAAGTAGGAAATAAAACCTCGTCGTTCCTCTCGGTGACCGTTTCCTCCAGGACGGCTACTTGTTCCTTCAAGTCTCGCACAGTCTTTTTTAAGTGGTCACACTTGAGATCCATTTTTTTCTTCATGCTGAGCTGGTCTTTCTTGAGCTCCTTCTGGATCTGGTCAAAAGCTTCTTCCGCCTGACCAGCTTGCATCCGCCATTTTTCCACGTCCACATGCATCGCAGAACAGACACGTTTTTGCTGTTCTAATTTTTCCAGCGCCTCCTCGTATGCGCCTTCGAGTTTCAGCATCTGAGTGATGAAAACAAGTCCAGCTTGAAGGTAATTAGGAAGGTGTACTTCTCTCGGCTCCTATGCATTTTTTTCATTTTTCATGTTGTTCGGGGTAGCGTTGGTTACTCTTGCTCATGAGGGCAAAAAACCTTCATCTAGAGGTGGAGCAAGTCATTGTCCTTCTCTTAGATTCATCATGTTCATCAGAATGATAAATATAGTCGCCCAATGATACTTCATTGTCTTTGAAGGCAACCATATCCTCTCGTCGGCAGCGATATTCTTCTGTAGTCTCGATCAGGCTTTCAAGACACGTAATTTGCTCCAGAAGAGCGGAGTGTCGCATATCAGCTGTGGTATGCAGTTCGGTTGCGTATTAAGCAGTTTTGCTGACTTGCAACGACATGCATCCGAGCAGGTATTGTAAGTGCTTTCAACGACATGCTCAACCAACGCCCCGGCCAAATGTATCTCTAAAAATGAGCATAATCGAAATTAATTCAAATTCAAATTCTTTATAACAAGATCAAAATCGTCAAAGGCAAAGTAAGACAAATAAAAAAAAAATTGTTATCTGCTAAAAATACTATCTTTGTGGAAATCTCGGAATTTTCGTGCCCACTGCCGGTTTACTTTACCCAATATCCTCTTGTGCTCCTCCTGATACTTCGCGCTATTTTCGATGATGTTGTCGGACAATTCGACCTGGATTTATTCTTTGAAAGGGCTAGTACAAGATCAAGCAAGAAGATGAAGATGGCCAGGTAGAAAAACGTCACGACTTGTTTAAGTACATATTCTTAGTGCATCCATCACGCGACATGAATTCGTTGTGAGCTTTTATCAAGCCAAACCTGAAAGAGCAGATCGTCGTCGTTCTTCTCCCCAGGCGCTGCGAACTTCGGCGAACTGTCTAGACTATCCGCGTCGTCCTCCTTTTCCCGCAGACCGAACTTGGACGATTTCGCCAGAGAGTTATGCCGCTCTGCGTAAAATTTCTCTTCTTCTTCCTCAAACTTATGGATTTTCTTCCAATCTACACCTGCGTAAGCTGCACTCGTTCCTCCGCCACCATCGGCTATCGAATGTGCCTCGGCCGCCTGCCTCAGCCGCTGCTGACTGGCGTCGTCTTCTTCGCCCTGTACGGCAGAAAAGCTATGCGCCGTGCGCCAGAAGGCTTTCTGCTGCTTGTCTTTTGCACTGCCGGTCGTCTCTTTGGACGGGTTTGCACTACTCGTTGGCATTCCATTGTTTGCCGAATTTCTTCTAGTACTGTCTTCAGGTTAGACGCAACTTTGACGTCCTGGACGAACTGGGACAGCAACAGGAACATCATCTGTTCTTTGTCCTATTAAAGGGCAAGAACGACAAAAAACTACGGACGCGCTCCAGACTCACTTCGTTCTTGCAAGCGAAGAGGAAAATCCAAATTCTAGGCTCGTGATGAATTTCGTCTCATTATTCATGATGATGTGAATCTATTCGGAAAACTGCCTCATTATTCATAAGTGTATCGATTTTTCGACGATGAGGAGCTGCTACCGCCACCTTGCTCTCCGCCCCTCCGCGATGTTGCCACGCTTTCTCCTGCTATGGATGAGTGTATATCCTCTGGCCCGGGGACTGTATTCCGCGACCCGCTGACGGATGATACTGACGAAGAAACGGCTTGCTTATACTCCTCAAGCTTCTTTTGGAGGTGCCCTCGTTTAGGCAATTCCTCCACTACGCGCGACCGCGCACCGGAAACAGGACTGCTAGGCATGTTCTTCTATTTATTTCTCTGGTGCTTCCTCGGTCGTGTATTTACTACAGACACAGATGCTTACATGTATAGAAAATCAGGTTGCACATCACAGAAGGTGATCATCTGAGTTAGAGTGCCGCGAAATCGAAAAAATATCAGCCGAAAGACAATGAGAAAGAGAAACAATAACAAAAAGGTTCCTCATTGACTTTCTGACGGCTCTTACAGAGTTACTTTCAGCTAGGTAGTGGACCAATCTACTTAATGATGTTAATCGCAGTAAGCCAGCACAGCCAGAGTATTCGGTTTCGGGTTCGTGTGTGCTTTCGCTCATCATTAATTCGCACGATTTTTTCAACATTGTCGCTATTTTCTATTTTTCACACGACTTTGGGATGGGCGTCCGTGCCTAATGCACCTCAACGTTTCTCCCTCGCTTTCAATGCACTCATAGGCATAATCCTATTGCACCTACTCGGTCTAGACACAGTTCTTGTCGCGCTACAAGGGGTCGGTCCTCGATTCTCGGTCGACGCTCACGTAGATGCCGAAGCATCTTCTACTTCCTTGCTTGTCTAAAATCCAAACTTTTTAGACTTTGCGAATTCTGTCATCATTTTTTCAAAAATTGTGAATTCAATTGGATCAGACGGCTGTTGTGATTTCAATCATTGCTTTTTGCAAGATGCTACCGTTGTATCGAATTCATCGAGATCAATGCCGCGTCGATAGTACAAGAGGACGGGGAAAGACAAAGATAGACCTACTAATGACAAAAATTAGGGGCGCGGGCGGATGCAAGGCGAGGATCTTCTTCATACAGCATGCAGTACTTTAATTTGTTTCAATGGTAATAAGCAAGGTGAAGGTAGTTGCTATTTGGGTGTGCACTTATACTACCTAGGTGTAGCTCTTGAGCTCCTGAAAACAAGTATTGATGTTGTCGTTAATCTTCGCTACTAGGACGTATGTTTTTGGAATTCTCGATGTCCACGCGTCTGTTTTGGATCTACTTGGAAACGGGTTTTCCCTCGCGCGTTTCGCGCGGGCGTATCTGCTTCTGAGTATATCCTATTCATACTTAGTACACTTGAAGGCCCAGACGTCCACGCCGAATATTGTCCTCTCTACTGCGAATGTCGAACGATGCTTCGCGCATATTCAAGAATTCATGCTCGAGGGAATATACTCAAACAAGTCGAAGATTGATTCACAACATGAAAGATCATGACGAGCGCGTAGTCCTAGATACATATTGAAGAGACTCATCCTTCAGATTGCGAAAGTGAACAGATGGGCAGCTCTCGCTCTACACAAACATATAGAAATAGATACTACTGAGTAATTCTTGTAAACGCATGATCAATAGTCGGTACAAGAAAAGAATACATCACCGGTTACAAAAAAAAATACTCTCTCAAAGAAAGCGGTAGACGCAAAACAAGTCGCAGAAGAAGATCACCATGAACACCATTGCATATCAAAACAAAAAGGACAATCCACCCGTACTGATACTACTTAGGTATTTCACTTCGAATTAGATCCAAGCCTTTCATTCATTTTGTGCGCAAAGAAGGGGGGTATCACGAGGAATCTCTTTGGATTCTCGTCTAGCTTGCGCGAAGGCGTCCCTAACTTCTACGATCTTGGCAGCTAACTCGTCCACGAAACTACGGAATCTCCGATTAGAATCTGCAGAAATCCATTCTGGTGAGCAAGAGCATCTTCGTGCTCGTCTTCCCTTCAAAACGAGAGCAAAATACTGCGGAAGATGGATTTCGTCA
The DNA here is from genome assembly GCA_905178165.1 of Amoebophrya sp. A25. NCBI lineage: Eukaryota > Dinophyceae > Syndiniales > Amoebophryaceae > Amoebophrya > Amoebophrya sp. A25. The sequence continues at coordinate 1,399,756 of CAJINU010000002.1, read as the reverse complement.
AGCCTTAATGTTACTCTGAGCCGCGACGCCTATTCCGAACCTCTCCCGGACCTTCTCAGCCACTGCGCCCGTATCCAAAATACTGTAGTAGTGAAAATTGAAGAAATGATACTTCTTCAGAGGCGAGGAATATAATAACCGATTCTGATCACCATGTTGACACGTGAACCTAGAGAATTCGTTGGGGACTGAACGCATAGACTTCTTGCTCTTAATCTTTTTTTTTTAGACGAACATGAAACTTAAATAAGCCTTGAAGCAAAGAGAACAGTGCTGGAAGAAGTGAAGATCTTCTAACATTAGAGTACCTGATCCGCAAGCAGCCATCATGTACTATCTTAAATAATTTAATAATAAAAAATAGAAATAGTGTAGTACTCGCCACAGAATAACACGCCATTCAGAAAATGCGACTGTCCGTCCTCCTGTACGCTTGGATCAAGTTCATCTGTATCCTCGACTCCAAAAAGCTTTGGGACCTTGTGGATTGGAGAAGGCGACAGAATACTGGAAGTAGGAGCAGCTGCGAATAGTTGTAAAGCGTGAAAGAAGGAGCGCCGAATGGCTCCGGTACTATTTGGTAGACTGAATTTGATCACAAGGATTCTCTTCTTGTTTTCCCTTATGATCAAAGTCAGGCGACTAAATACCAGAACAATACAAGCTCTTGTTGTTCAGCAAGTGAGGAAATAGCAAGAACGTCTTCATCACTTATGCAAGAAGTTTTAGTTTTTAGCTTTTAGATGATCTAGAGGTACTCTACAACTACAACGAGTACTAGTACTAGTACTAGATGAAGCAAGATATTTATATTCATATTTATATATTATACATAGTTGAAGTGCATCGACATCATCGATCTCGTCCTCGTAAACAATAGATTACCTCTTCCATGAGCCACATTTCAACTTCACTGCGAAGCCTTAGGGAAGTGACGCTAAGACGACGCTCCCCGGCTAGGTATTTCTTATCCTGGATCGATGCGCCATCACCGGCTTGCAGCGCATCGGCATGCAGGCTTGGTCGCTTTGATGCCGACCGGCTTGTGGCGGGTGACGCCGCAGAGGTTTGCATTGGCGTTGTTGCCATGATTGTCGCAGTCGGACTCGCTGTCCTACTTGCTGCAGTCGCGACGCGAATGGTAGGTACTATTAAATAAACCGGTCGGACAATGTCGATAGTTCTAGGTACTCTGCGATGCCCCTGATTGATTCGCAACCAGCTAGAAAAGGTGGCTGCTCGTCCTTCTTGTAGTTGAGTGGCTCCAGTTTTGCTCGAGTGTGCTACACGATCCTGGACAAACTCCAATACCAACTCTTTGTCATGCTGTTCTACGGCTTCGTCGACTCATACTCCTTGTTACCAAGATTGTAGATGTCGCTTGTTGTAGTCACGCATAGTCAGATTGTGTCCTTGCTGACGTCCAAAGCGCTCCCGATCGGCCGCACAGGCCTAAGGACGAAATGTACAACTCGTCCGCCAATACTTCTTCAAATTCAATGATAGTTCATTTTTTCATAGAGCGATGACCATGACATTAGACGAAAGTAAAAACAATATTAGATTTTAGAAGAACGGCGATATATTAAGTACTACTCGTTAATAATCATGATCATCGTCGCGGGTGAGAGTCCTGCGTTCAGGCGAAAACTTGGGTACCTACTGTCTCAGCATATCACACTCCGCGTACCCAAGCCACCAGGTGGGCGCACACACAGACACGACAGGATCCGCATAGTGTTCGTCTTCTTCTACTCAAACTTTTTATCATTATCCGCTTGATTGTGATTCATTATAATTTTTTGTCAAATATCGTATCAATGAAAAATCCTGAGATGACAGTGTGGACTGGGGAGCGAATGGCTCCGTATACAAATAAATGCTGACACTCGAAAAATATCCTGTCAATAAAGCTTTGAGCGTCGCCCTGCGCTCACTATGAACGCTGGAATCTCTTTATTCAAATTCGAATTTCCGGATTTTCCCTATTGCCAAGTAATCTTCTGGATTCGCAAACGCTGCGCTCCTTCTACGATCAAAAAATCTCAATCAAAAAAATCTGAAAAAAACATCCCTCGCATAACCTTGCGTTTCTTGGGAGCCCGCAGGCGCACGCGGGATGATGTTAGTCTCACCAAGAAGAGACGCGAAAAAAAGGCCACGACAATCAGCTACACCCAAACCGATCATCGAATGAACATATTGTTTTTCTCGTCATTCGCTGTAGGCTTTTCGTAGGATACACAAAAGACGACCACACAGTCGTAGGAATGTGCTTGTGCTGTCCGATACAACATAAAGCGACAATCCAGGAATTGTACAGCACATGATCAATCATTCTATTCAGTGAAGAATGTTGGTGGGAGGTTTCGGTTTCGCTCTAAATTTGGTCTTCTCGGGAACGCTGGAGATTTCTTCATACCGTCCAGGCGCATACAATTCTTGGTCATATCATCAGGTACAGTGATCGATGGGATGGGACGTCGTTGGCGTGGGTCGGTTCTGAAATCGCGTTCGGGAACATTTTGAGTTCATCTTAATGCACATCGGATTCGAAGAATAAGATATATACAGAATAAAAGCAGAGAACTATCAAACGAGCTCGAGCAGAGGCGGGAATAGCTATGATATTGGTAGCTCTAGTCATTTTTTGATGATCTTGGTCGCAGAAGATAGAAGGTCGAACTCTCTTGTTCAATAACGTGGAGATCATCTTATGGATGAAGTTAGCAGAGAAATAGATCAAAAGAAGCAGTTGTTGATATGTGCCATATCTTGATTGTGAAAGACTGTGAATGTTGCTAGTACTTGGTTTTCAGTACACAAGAGGGGAGCTCGACCAATTCTGCCAAAATTGACGAATTGCAATTAGGTAAAAACAGACGACTGTTGAAGTTGATAAACAAACAGTCATCTCTTTTGCCTTGCATTTCTTGGCGGGGTAGATGACGCTTCTTGATGCTTCAACACACTTCTTTCATCCTGTGGATGCGATGCTGGTAGTTTCTACGATTTTGTTAATGGCGGTCGTTTCCTAGAAGAGTGGCATGTAACAGTAACTGTAAGAATGAGACTGAGAAACCGATGAAAGAAGCAGTTCGAAATCAGTAGACTCAGAGTATGTCAATGTATGAAGTAGAGGTAGTATGTGATGTGGTAGTGGTATACTAGCTATTCATAATTGTACGTACCGATGATGCATTTTTTAGCACAAACGTCAGCTTTTCAAGCTCGTATCGTGTTCTTGGATCGATGAAGAAAGTAGGCATGCTCATGATCGTCCACATAATTATGCTCTTTTTCGTGATAGTTAACTGATTGTACATTTAGATTTTTGTGAACCAACGGATCCGTTTTTCACATGTTCTGGCGGTGCACGTGCAGTGTAGCTCCCTACTTCCTATAATTGTATTTCGTATAGTCTATCTAATCATGAAAAGTACTTTACTTTTCTCCTACTTCTACGAAAGTCAGCACCTCTACAACTATCTGGTGAAAACTGCCTCAAAAGACAACAAGCAGTCCCTGGTTATTCTTCATCCTTGTCTACCAACCTGCAACTAACTACTTAGTACAGTTGAAGCCGGAGCATTTTCAACAGGATTTGGAATCGGAACCGGGCTACAAAATAACTAGAGCTGCTTGCAGCAGTTTGTTGCATCTTCCACCACTATTCCACTTCGACAGTAGTTACGGCCGCCGCCGCTCCGGCACTGCTCGTAAGACTTTTGCCCCCGCCTTGCATCGAGGGTCGGAGGTCATCTCCTTGCAGTTAATCTTGTAGTCGCATTTGTAGTAGAGTTCGCAGTTGAGCTCTGTCGAACCTTCCGCAACCTCGAAAAATACCGCAGTGTGCGGTATCCCATCGCCGTTCGGTCCCAGCGCTAAGGACCTACAGTTTTTGTTATTGTCGGTAACGTATAATGAGTCATTCTACTAATTGTTTTACGTTATTCTAAACATAGCTTATTCGAAAAATTTGGATTTTGTGATCTTCATGTTGATGTAGTTGACACACTTCCTCTAGAAAACGTCCACCATACACAAAGTTCATCGATCACGTGAGTCGCAGTTCACATCAACATCTTCAAGATGAATTGTGCACGACCTGCGCCTGCTCGACCTCCTCCTCCACATGTCAAACGATATTAACATTGATTTGTGAATGTAAGTACTCTGCAGCGTGTTCGAGAAAGGCAATGTTCCCCAGTTTCTGTTTCATCATGCCATTAATTAAGTTCCATTCGGCTTCCCACCAGTCTTTGGGACTCATCTTCTGCCTTGAACCTGCAGCATTATTCTTCCGTTCCACGCTGTGTGCCCTATATTCGAATGAGAATGTGTTATTTTTGGTTACTTAATACTGGTTTACAAAATTTATTAATACGGTTCTCTACTAGCGTTGAAGATAAACACAGACTATAAAAATGAAGAACATGTATGATCATGAAAGTGTATTCTGTATTGCGGTGTAGAAAGATCTGAACAGTGGAGTCGTATATTCTAGTACATGTTCGTGTCGGTCGCATCTTTTTTAATCTGCTCAATGAATTTCGTTTTCAGCGCCTGCATGCGCTCCTCACCATGGTCATTTCTGTCTTTGCGGTCCTTGTGGAAGACATCGAGCTCGTACTGGCACTCCCCAACGGTTTTCACGTGGACACGAAAGTCGTAGGTCGGCAGCTGAATGTTCTTGACTGGGGCTCGTTCCTCTGGACCCGGAATTTTGTGCATGAGGTTCTCCTGAGTAGGCCTGCAGATCATTCGAGCTTGAGATCCCTCCCCCTCCTCCGTTTTCAATGAAAATTAGAAGTGTTGGCTTTTCACTATTTTTCTGTGCTGAATTGCTGTTCTTGCATGTAAGTCCTAAGGTGTGCAAGAACTATCCATCTATCTATTTTTTTCATTGTCCTTGCACTTGAAACTACGGGTACGGGTTCAACAACTCCCAATCTACTTACTAAGCGGAGGGCAATGACTTTACAGAGCAGCAGTTAGAAGTAGCAGAAGAAGAAAAAAGAATGAGATTCATTGAGACACCAAGACCAGTCTTAAGCTGTGCGTGAGCGCTCCTCCCTAGCTTCGGTTTTGGTAGCGCTTTTCTCCTCAGCTTCATCTGCCGTGTGCTTCGTCTGCTCTCCATCAGCACTTTCTTTCGGTGAATGCGTTGGCGGTGGCGTCTCTTCGGAGGAAGATTTCTCTAAGCTGTCATCATCCGCAGGCCTTTTCTCTGGTTGCGGATCATTTGCTTTCTCACCATCTCTGTCTTTGTTCGTAAAAATTAGGACTAGGAGATATTTTATGTTTATCTAGTCGCACGATCAACATGATGAACATCTCGCTCCACCAGGATCAAGAATATCGTCAAATAATATGTATGACTGTGAATCAATCATACCCGTCACAGTGAGTTTCAAGACTGAAGCTTAGCGGGTCCGCTATCGCTCGTCAGAGAAAACATAAAAATCCAGGAAAGAATACAGAAGAATCAATCGTTACCGAATAATATTGTCATGACGACGAAGCATTCGATCACGATTAAGTACTCATACGCGGACGTCGTCTTCACTTGCGGAGGTCTTAATAGAAAGTCTTTTCCCCCCACTGCGTGATCGTTATCGGCCTTCTCTTTCACACTGTCATCGTCTTGTTTTGTGCTCTCGTCTGTGGACTCTGTGCTGATTGCTGTCTCCCCCCCTTCCTCTTGTTCCTTCGCTGCGGGTGAATCCTCGCTGGTCCCCTGTTCCTGCTCATGAGCAACAGCGTGTGTTTGTTCATCCGGCGATGTACTAGCTATGCACGGTGGACCGCCAACACAGGAACGGCCTGCATCGGTACTGGCATCCTCGTCGCCACGTGACGCAGCGCGCGCAGCAGAATACGCATCGGAAAACTCCGCAGGATGGTGATAGTCGCCGCAGCCACTGCACATCAGAATCACGGCCAACAACAGACACACTACTCCGCCCACTATGGAGGCAGGATTAGAAATCAGTTCCATAAACAAATAAATTTTCACCATTCTACTTCAGATGAGATGAAGTAGAAGTTGTACTCCTGGCTACTCAGTGATCGAAATTCACCTAAAACTAAATGTTCTTCAAGTTTCTAATTATAACGCACTGTATGATCACCTCCTGTACTAGTTCATATTTCGACGAGGACAGATCATGCATAGCGAAATTCAATTTGAGATTGAGGTAGAGATCCTCGTCCAGCTCCGAGTCATAAGAATGAATCGGCTAATTGTCTCCTGCCATTTGCGCGATGGTTCCATTTGTAGGAGATGCATTGCGGGGAACGATAGCCCCTGACCTCTATCGTCAATAGGAGATCCATCGTCAATATAATCATCTACATCTTCTACTCCATCCTCGTCCTCCAGGAGCAATCCCGTTCCTCCAACATGATCCACTGCTCTCGATCTCCGCTCCAAAATCACGTTAGCAGCCACCTCTTGGTTTTCGTCCATCACCTCGCGGGCTGTGATATCCTCTACTGAGCCGCCAATCTGCCGTGCTACTGGCGATGCCCTACTGGGACGACCTTAGCGATATCGGAGGAGGAAAATTATTTTCCTACTAAGGCTAACTTTCACATATCATCAATAATTTCACTTAAAAATACTGTTTCACCTTCACTATCACTTTCCGTTTCGTTCGAGATTACCATTAATTGAAATGGTTCAACTTTTGCGACGACTTCCTTGAAACTTCACATGCTTGATGTATATCGACACAGTAACCATGATGAAGACACAATCTTCAGTCCTCCGAATCAAATGAATGGTTATAGGTACATAGATAGTTGTTGTCGTGATCACGTCAATTATGGCCATAATTTGCTTTCTGTTTTTGAGCTGCCCCTGCCACAGTTTCTTGTCCTTCTACAATTGCATTTTCCCCAGCCAACCTCGTCCTTTGTTGACTGGCACGCATAGCATTTTTCGCTCCGTCAGCGAAGGCAAGAAATTGCTTCGTGTCCAGGTCAGTGCGGACCGCGTGCTGCGGGGGATCGGTAGAGCTAGTAGAGGGCAGGTCGGTATTAGAAGAAGAAGACCGGCACCCACGACTCCCTGCTGCAGCGTGAACTTGATTCTGAAGATTATCATGTATATGTATCTATGTATTCTAGAAACACCAAACACGACCCTCATCTTTATCTACAAAGACAAACGTGGTAAGTGGTGGATTAAATAATGGTCATTTTCTAAAACATGATCATCGACATCCAGTACGGCGTTTGTGTTCCATAAAATTCGAATCCATCTTTAGGCTTGGAACTTCAAGGTTGTGCTCGGCGTGTATGCCTGCTTGAAACATCTCAAAGGCTGCCGACTGCAGATTCCCTTGCACTTCGTGGTTTGCAGATTCGGGCAGGTTGGTGGCCTCGAGGAGAGGATCGTATGTGCTTTCCTCTTCATGCTCTGCCGTGTCCATCGTATCTAGTCCTCCCGATCCACTATCCATTGTTGGTAGCAACGCCTGCGACGGGCGCGGGGCTTCTTCAGGATCAGACATCTTTCTTGTTCCCTTTTATCGTCCTTTCTCTGGAAGTGGTTGTGATACTGGTTGTATCGCTACCATGAACTACTTCGGAATTGACTAAGTACAATGATCTCACTCAACATGCCTTTCTTCACAGGGAGAAGGCAGAAGAGTTAGGTCATGGGGTTTGAGTTGAACTTGAAAATATGAGAGCCCTGATCGTTATCCTGTTGTTCATGAAAGCGACAATATTATTTTCCCATAGATATTACTTGAAGATTGGTCACCTATAGCTTCGTGATTAAGAAATGAATCGAAATTATTGTCAGAGGCAGTCCCTGCATGCCGTTACACGAAATGAGAGCTACTATGGGGAGAAAGTTGCGAGATGGGCCTAAGTAGACATAGTGAAATGAGAATCGGGCCATCACCTGTGCCTGTCCTTGCAAATCTGCACAACTTACTACTCAAGCTCAACACAGACATTTAGTACAGTACCATATCACAGAGCACCACCGAGTTGGACAGTCAGGCCTTGCACGAATCGAAATTATGGTGGAAAACCGACTTTTGTATCGTCAACCACCAGACGCAGCTGTCATCATACCGAATTCGAAACCGAAGATACTAGGGGACTCTTTTCGATATGGTCAAACGACGCACTGAAATTTGAGCTGTCCAAAACCGACTGCGACATCAATATTTGGAGGCAACAAAAGTATTCTTGTAGTGCTAGCTTAACTCTAGACTGTAGTGAACGCTCTATGGAAGAAGTGCTGCGGTTCTCGTTCGTAGTCGTTTATTCTCCTTTCATTCAGTATTACGCATGATTCATTGAATTCATACAGTTGCAAGCTTGAGTTTTAGTCCGGGTCCGGAACCGAAGTTCATCATGAAGAGCAATGTGCACAAGCGCATGCGCTGTAAATTGTCGTGATCATCATAGTGATAGTTGTCAAGGTAAGGGTGACTGAACAATAAGAATGTCAACAACTACATCATCACAATGAACGCGCACGTTTGTCATGACATCAGGGGTATCTTAGTAATCTCAAATTTGGGGGCTGGGCTACCGGGAGATGAAAGATGTACCGTCGTGCCCAGAGAACCTTCTTGCCTCTTAGTTGTTACGAGCTCTTAGCGCTCGATGTGCAACTATGGATGCTAGAGCGACCCCACTGCCAAGCATAATCCAGCGTGCAAGCTCCTCCTTCTTGATGAAGATGCTCTCATCTTCTCCATGAAGTAGTCCCCGCGTTTGTCGCTGCTCATTATCATCCTCTGAGCCGCTCTCTTTCGCCCTGCTCTGTTTTGTATGCGTTCTGAAGCCCGTACTTGGTGGTGTGATTGCGTTGGCTCCGCGCTCCTGCCAGTTGTTAAACGGAATCTCGAGAGAAGACAGGAAAGCGTCATCTTCGGCGTCTCCCACAGCAAACACTGGACGAACAGACGCACTTCCTTTGCTGTTAGATGAGGAAGATGTTGCGGTGCCCATCGAACCAGCGGTCGTGGGTCTGCTGGTGTTCTTCTCCTCCTCTGACATGAGGGGCTTGATGAGATATCGTCCAACACCACGCTGCTCGTAGCCCAACTTCCTGTAGTAATTTCGAACGCCAACGCCAGAAATCACGGCGATCTGTTCGCATCGGTGTCGCTCTGCGATGGTTTCCGCGACACACATGAGCAACTTCCCGATACCACCATGCTGTGCGGAGCCCTGCTTGCCGTCGGCTCCTCCTGCTGGCTTCTTACCTGCATAATACGACCGCGGTGGACGGAAAACTGTAGAGTCCTCTGTTGAAATGCTGTTGTCGTGTGTCATATTACCCGAAGATGACTTCGTCAGACCCTCCGCTGTACTAGACATTGATGAGGGAGGATCCTCCGCATTTGACGTCTCGGGTGCGACTGTGGGATCGTCGTTCAACGTGACTCCGTTCTCCTTGTCGTTCTCCCGATACACCGGCCGCACCTCGCCGTAGACGTGCAACTCACGAATGAGCGCTGAATTTATCAGCTCAGGAAACATTTCTTTGACGGCTGTCGGATCATCATTCAGTCGCAATCGCAATAGGCCGTAAAGGGTACCGTTATCACGGGATCTAAGGGTGCACGACGTGGGTTCTTTGTCCCGGTCATCAAAGTTGTCTGCGTGTCCTGTTCCTGACACAGCCAGTGGTGAAAGTGGCGCGGCATTTGCCGAAGAGTTCTTGTAATCTGGTTGCTGTGCTTTCGATAAGACATATCTGCGAGCGTCGCTGTATTGATGGAACCCATAGGGGTTGCCATTGTACTTCATCTGCTTCGAGGACTTCAGCGCCGCGGATATGTTCCCCGTCGATGTTGCAGCTTCGTTTTCGTAGCCAACAGTCTGGCGGACCCAGGTGCTGAACCGATCGAGAATCGTCGAGGAGCAGGCCGCCTCAGCTTGCCCCTCGTCAACTATGTTTGTACTTGTAGTCGTGGATGTTGATGCAGACGATGAAGCACTAGAAGACGCTGTACCTTCGCCCTGAAGCGCTTCCGTTGGCTTCTCAGTTCGAGAAGCCATCTTCTTGTCCACCGGGACGCACAGAACCGTGCTTGGGTCGAAGTCTGTCATGAAACGATAGGGATCCTCGTCTGCTGCTGTCATGAGGTTGAAAGGCACAGTGCTCGGCTGGGTAGACCCTGGTGGTGGTGCACCCTTCAGCGCCCTACGAATTTTCGTCTGCTTAGTCGTTCGAGTCTCATTTCCGTGATTGCCACGGGAGGGCTGATGACGCTGAGCTGCGGCTGGATGATCCTCAGTTCCTTTGTTCTGGTTTGTGCTTGATGCGTCCTTCTTCGAGCTGTTGGTGTCATCGCAGAGAAGTGTTTTTGTCGTTGTGCACGAAGAAGACGCATTTGCGCTCGCATCGTTGGAAAAAAATGTCGACGACGAGACAGCACGACCCGCACCAGTAAGGATTCCGCTCACACTATGTGCAACAGAACTCCCTACTGCGGTGGCCACGCTAAAGAAGCTTGTTGATGAAGATTTGGCGGAAGGTTGTGCCGAAGAAGACGTGCCCGCTGTTCCATTCGACGAAGGCATTTGTTTTCCTGCTTCTGGTGAGGATGTAAGTGTAGCTCTCTTGGGATCTGTTTCAACTTCAACGGGGGAGGTGGACACTGTTGTATCTTGTTCCGCACCTGCTGCGACGAAGTCCCCTCCCTCGCCGAACAGATCAAACACTTGCTCGTCATCGTCCTCCGCTCCTTTTGGTTGTGGGGCTGAAGATGTAGTTTCGTTCATAACCTCCTCGCCCTTTGATGTCGTCGCCCTCGCGTTACGATCTCCTGTAATCTTGTTACTTTTGCCTCCGTCCTTGTTCTTTCCGTTCCCGTTCTTGCTGCGCTTTTCGGCACCGCCGCCCAAGCCTCTATCGGCGCCTTCGACGCTGAGGAAGAACTCCCAACCGCCGCTGCTCCGGTACCGCCTCACGCGCACGAAGAGCTTATCAAGTGGCTCCCCATACTTGCGCACCTCGCGACATCGCGTGCACTTGCAGCTCTCCCCGCACGCTGCGAGCCGCTCAAAGAGCACCTGTCGGAGGTTCGTGTTCTGGTTTCCCGCGATAATGCTAACTTCTGGAATGTCTCGGATGACGCGGTTGAGCCGGATCCACGGGTGCACGTTGACTTTCACGTTGCACAAGAGGTGGATCATCTTCTGCGGTTCGAGATCCGTGTAAGGGACGTAGAGACCCTGTGCGTGCCACTGTTCGATCGTCGTGAAGGGCGTCACTTCGCAAGGGTACACCTTCCAGTGATCCGCCTGCAGGGCGTCACTGTTCAAAACGTAACGGAACATCTCCCAGTCTTTTTCGGGGTTGCTTCCGGGAAGATCTGGCATCAAGTGAATATCCACCTTGAATCCTGCGGTCTTCAAGAGGGCTACGGCTTTTTCGCTCCGCTTGGTGCTGTGGCCTCGGTTCACCTTACGCAGAATCTCGTCGTCAGTGTGCTGCACACCAAGCTGCACACGCGTGCAACCGAGCAATCGCAAGCGACGAACCTTTAATGTGTTTGTTGATGTAAGTCTCTTATTGAAATGCAGATCGTAATCTGAGAAAGTAATCATGATCGATGATTCCGAAGATGAAGATCAAGATTATTTTTGACACAGTTTGAACTTTTTGTTTTTGCAGTTACTTCAACATCATCCCATGTAGATACAAGAACATTTCAAGCGCATTGTACCTCTGCCTTGCTGATGTGATCGGGTCTAGTCTCCAACGTGAGGCCGATGATTTTGCACGCCGAGGCTTCGTTGAGTCGCTGTTCTTCTGCCAGCTCGAGACGCTCACGCAACCCACTAGATGCGGCTTGGAAATGATTCGTCGAACCAACTAGATCCGACGCCCGCGAGAGGCCTCGTCGCAGCTCGTCCTCGTTCGTGAATGTGTTTGCAGCATAGAAGAGATCCCGGCAAAACTGGTCTTGGTACTCCTTGCTGTATGCACTCCACGTTCCTCCGAGCACAATTATTTCGACCTTGTCAACCTCATGGCCTTGCTTCGCGAGTGTCGCAGCCCTGAAAGTCAATGGTAAGTGAACTGTGTCATGCCACACTTGGAAGCCATAATGTATTGTTGATCTTGACGAATGGATGAGAAGAAATTGTTTTGCGTGGACAGGGAGGGATCACTCGAGCTGCGAGGACTTTCGCAAGTATCGAAAAAATTAGTACTACGTTTCGCTTTAAAAACATAAAAAAGGGGAAGAGAATTGTGAAGTCAGTACCTATCGAGAAACTGTTTCACAGGGTCAAAGTCATTTTGATTCGCGCGCTGAACCGCTGGCTCGGTCGAGAGGTAGGAGCGGGGCTGTCCCGGTTCGTCTGGACAGTAGTAGCAGTCGTGTGGGCAGGAAAATTTACCTGGAGCCGTCACGACGGTAATCACAACGACACCCGAGTTACTGCGCACAGCTTTTTTCTTGAGAATACGTTCGACCGCTGTTCCTCTGGGTAGAACTCTATCGAAAACAAGCTGCGACAAGGTCTTGACCATACGACTTTTCGGTGGGGCGCATTGAAAGTGACGCCGCGTGTTGCGAACGGCGTCCTCCCACTGCTTTTCGGAAACTTCATCAAGGAAGCGTGCAAGCAAAGCCAGCTGTCGCTCCTCTTCTTGTTGAGCGTCAGCTGTGTCATGCTCAGTGGTCGCACTGGTTGAGGCCTCGTCTACCGCTTCCATCTCGGCGACAACTTTGTCTTTCATCGCTAAAGCGCTAATGTCTTCCACGACCACATCGACGGTTTGTTCTTCTCTCTTTTCGTCCACTGGTCCATTCCCCTCTTCCTCTTCCGCTACGCGACTGGATGCCGGTGTATGCGACGCCGTACTCGCCTCGGCTCCTTTGGCAGCTCGCTTTTGCTCACCACGTCTAGACATCTTGTGCTGTAGCAACGCGATTGCATCTCGTGCGTTCTCCGTCGTCAACGCTGTCCCACCAGGTATTTCTCCGCCGCTTGACCTAGACACCAACTGCTCGACCAGAAGGCAGAGCACGTGGCGCAGAAAGTCTTCGCAGGCCTCGATCTCGCTTTCGTCTTCAGCCTCGTGCTGATAGCTGAGCCAATCCTTGCTGCCAGCTTGAAACGCTGCCAAGTGCTTTTGTTGTGCTTCAGTTGTACAGAAGATATCCTCCGGGCGAATCATGTTAGCACGCCCAACCAGGGTCGCCTCGGAAATCTTGCCCTTGGCGGCGGACACACCGCTACTGCAAGTCGTCATTTTTGCGTCGTTACGAGGGCTAGTATGATAAGAAAATTACCTGCTAGCTACTCCGAGCAAAAGTAGAATGTCCTCTGGTAAAAAGTATCAGTGATTGAAAGTGTCGATGTCGTGTTCGTTTTATTCTACTTGAAAGTTCTTTTTACAAGCCACTTCGCTTTTTTGGTGCTCTGAATAGACTTTGAGAGGATGCTGTGTCTGACTCTGTGTCGTGCGACTGCGAGCTTGATGACCAAGAGAATGAAATAAACGGAAAATTCTCAAGTACTCAAGAGCAACAACAACGACAATTGACTCTTAAGCTTCTGGTGATAGATTCGTTATATATATTATCATGAGCCCAAAACTTCAACAAGCATTCGAATTTACGATAAAGAGAAAAAATTACGATAAAAACTTCTGAAGCAAGCCCTGGAGGAGGACTGCATGAATTGGAATTTTATATGGAAGATGATTGAAAGGCGAGCGATGATCTACTTTCTTTCAGACATTATTACTAGCTGCGATCCTCTCAACATCAACATCAACATCATGATCATTATACAAGTGAGACCTCGAGTCTTTGTCATAATTTCCTTCTCCGTTGATTCTTGTTGATCTTTTGCTGTAAGTGTAAATCCACTTTTTGCAACCATAATTCTAGTTGATCTTTGAATCTTATCCGAATAACGCGAAGAACAAGAGGATCTTTAGAACTGTCGAACAAGAAGATATCGCTGCTGATGTCGCAGAAGTATGGGAATCTTGTGAATTATTTCTTCAAGAGATCAGCCGCGAGGAACACGACCATCAAAACTCACACGCCCTTTTTTACAACACCTGAGGAGCGACGCAGGACGCAGTCCTCAATTGCTCGTTGTCAAACGAATCATTTCAATCACGACGCAAAATCGCCTTAAGTTAATTCACTTATCTCTTTACAATTTGCAGTTTTATCAACATCATTTGATGTGCTACTAAAGTTCAAGTACTTCCTGCATTATGCTAAAGAATACAAACTGCCCGGGTCTTGTCAAGGATTTTTCAAAACATGGGTCCTTCACAACCACACCGACATGCAACCGTGCATGCCGATGTCTGTGACTTCTTCACCTTTTTAAGGAATTAGAATTACTAGGTGATAATCAATTGTAAGCATCTCAGGTGGTGTAGTCGGCAACAGCGCGCAACACCACAAGAAATAATCGTGGTCGTTAGAAATTTCACTACTTGTTCTAGAAAATCTCGGAAAAAAGTAATTTACCAGGCATCTCCTACTTCTCCCTATTCATTTCTGTGGATCCCTTCTGCTGATCCTCTAGTAGTAAATGCCCTCACTCTTGTCGAGCCCGTCGTAAGTCATCCATTTGGCTGCCTCCAAAGCCACAGCAGCTGCCATCGAAAAAGGTACATTCTCGTTTTCGCTGTATCCCGCAATCACTATGCCAGCCTTCCCCGCCAAGTCGTAGTCAGTACCTGGACCACGACGTTTTGGAAAAAAAATAAGGCAATATCAAGAGGAGCAATCATGAATACGCAAGGAAGTCTTCCCACAGCATGCAGTAGAAGAGTCGAAAAAAAAAGAAGAACAAGGAAGAATTTACTTATGTCTCTTTATCAGAACGCTAACAATAAAGAGGACACTAGTACAGATAATTGCGAATCCTTTCTTTCCCTTTCTTGCCGCGTTCATGAGCATAAAATTGAGGTCTTTTTCTGGTCCTTCTTCCTTTTCTTTGCGCGTAACTGTGTGCTTCACTCCACCTATCCACACCCCTTTTTTAGAGATTTGACGGTGAGTAGTTGTAATAAGCACGTGGCATTGTTCATCGATATACCACGGTGCTAGGTCTTGACAAAAAATGGTATGTGGATCATGTGCAACTTTATTATTCTCATTACTATATTAAGCCTCAGCAGCACAGCGACAACCAAAAGGGCCTTTGTAAAAATATACTACCACATGCAGCTGGCGAGTACCTATAGGGATGTCAACATCAACCTCACCAAGTAAAAAAAAGTACAACTACTCAGTCAGAGTTATGATAGATGAAGATTCTTGCATTATCCTTATCGAAGATCCTGTATCCATAACATTTGGCAGGGGTCCCTTTGAGTTGTCGTGCGCGAGTGCACTTAAAACTGTTTGAAACTCGCATATTGGCGTGGGAACCTCACTTCCGTCATCCTGCATGATATCGCGGTTTTGATCCTCACTCCACACCATTTCCCACGCGGCGTCTGTCTGAATGCCCTCAGCTTCGCCAGCTCCAGCTGTGGATGTCGTGAGTCTTTTTTATTGCAACGACCAATCAAACTGAAACAAAATGCGCAGGAGACTCACCCTGAAGAACGTCTTCCCAGAAAAATACATCTGAGAACTAGACAGTAAGAAGACCACGTGGTCGGAGCATGCACCAGACAGAGCAAGATGTAAAAAAATTCGCAAAAATAACATTCATTCCATTCGTGAAAGATAAGTTACCTTGTCTCTGGTCTTGCGTGATTCCTGCACAGCCCCACCAGCCTGCCTCTGCACTTGGCGGAGCAGTCAGGCCCATGGAAAAGTCCTTTCCACCGATAGCAGCGCACATGCACACGTTCTTTGCATTCCCTGTCCATGTTGCGGTTGCCTCATCGGGCTCCACCATACTATAGTAGCACACCTCTGACCAAGGCGATACCATTTTCTTTCAAGAGATGTGGTCTTCGATTAATTGAAGAATTGAAAAATGTTTTGAAACTTTGATAACGTTGACCGAAATCGATAATCGATCGCTTTTATTTTAGTTTATGCGATCAACAAGAACGCGATGATATAATTCTTAGAAGTTCTACCTCCAGAAGAAGGTGGAACCATTTACATAGCAACCTTGCTAAATCTACTGTTTGAGCTAAACGTACAGGAACAACTGGAACTTCGAACGAGGCGTGGTGGTGGTGGAGCTCCTTATCGAGCGAGAAACAATTATCAGTGCAATGTACCTGTTCACAATATAAAAAATTGAAAACAATTATCAACAGCAGAAGATGGAAAACAAAAGTATGTGCAGGTATGTGGGTCCCTCCACCTCATTTGCGATTACTTGGCACTCAACCACTACAGCCGAGTTTCATGATACATAAAGACCGCTACACTCAAAATGCTACTTCGACACGCGGCGACAGATTCTAGTGGTGCGGCGACAGGATGTCGCTCAACTGTCTCTGTGCTCGTTTTGATGATAGACCAATATTTTTACTCGTCATTGCCAGAGGCTGAGAGATACAGATAAATCGCTTTTCTCTTCCTCTCTCTCTCGTCCTGCTTGCATCAGACCTCTTCAAATCATAATGAGAAGCTCAATACCAGAAACATTAATCACACACACACTCTAGCTTGAAACCGAAAGTATTCTTCATTGTGGTGATCTCTAGAAGTAGAAGTACAGCTTCAGCTCTTGACCACGGATAAAAACGGCTAAATGAACACAAGAAGGAAGAGCTAAGGAAAGCATCATTGTGATGGTTTGTGTTTCTGAGAGGCAGAAAGTCACTTCAACAAAAGACAACTTGTTGTGGGAGATCACTCCTCTACTTCTGAAAAATCACCATTGATTTGGCTTTACCCAACCGAACGAAATGCTACTACATGGGGTGCTTTTAGCTTGATTGCTATTTATGTTGGACCACAAGAACACAGACTGGCAAGTCACGCGCAGTTTCTCGGTGAGAAACGCTGAGCCTGATGCAAATTGAACGCACAGCCTGAGGCTAATGCTCTCTGGCTGGTTTGATCCCTGTGGATATTCGTTGGGGTTGCATTGGGATGTCACGACGGGGGAAGTTTCATGTGCTTCGTATGGGAGTCTTCTGCTTACCGTCATCACCTTTGCATGATCATCCTACGCCGGTACTCGTCTGGATTTTACTGGCCTTAGATAGACAGACACGCACCAGATCACAGCAGACGAGACCTAGCACAAGAATACCCTGCGACGGTTCTTTATGCACTTTGAACTGGTCAGAACTGACAAGACGATACGGACCTGGCTACAGCTACGAACGCTACCCCCATTATTTCTGCTATCTGAATACGTTGCGGGCACTTTGTTTGCTTTGTTGATCATTGATTTCGGAACCATATGCGTTTAGGTCTGTGAGTTTCCTTGAGATCTTTCCGGTGGTGCTTTGTCCTTGACTGTTTTGAGAGACTTGAAACAACAAACGAGAGAGAGAAGGGAGAAACCGCCGACACCCGCGCCAACTAAGGCCAGCGCGTTGAAAGTGGTGCCGGTGGGTACCTTGTTCGCCTGGCGATCTTGGTCATTTCGTTGGTCTTTATCCTTTGGATCTTGGTGGATCTTTGTGACATTTCCAGGATTCAGACCATGACCAACACTATATGAGATAACAGGAAAGACATCGATGGCATGTTTTAGGGCTGCACGGTGCCCCCCCCCTGTGGTGAGTCTGTGGCGCCGCTCGCGCGCTCTTTTCCGCGCTGATTTTCGCGGATTCTAGTGGTGGAAGGCGTCAAAATTGGGCGCGGGCGTCCCCTCGCGCCTCTCTGCATGTTCCTGCTCAGGGACCTCCTGGCCTCTGCTGACAATCGCAGGCTGGAGGCCTTCGGGATAAAAGGCCGCCGAAGGCGGGCATGGTTTCAAGAGCAAGCAAGCCGATGCCGAAGGGTACAGGCCGCACGGCTCAGGGGGTCCAGCCCCCCGCCTTTTGGCGCATTCAGAGGCCTTCCACATCCGGCGCATGTAGGGCACTGGCAGGCAGCTGGAAGGGAGCGGAGGCGGCCCCTTGGGCCCCTTTTGAAGCCTACCTTCCTCGGAGATCTGTAGGGTACCGCCAGGCAGCTGGAAGGGAGCGGAGAAGGCTCCTCGGGCCCCTTTTGAGGCCTTCCACCCCGGCAGACGGCTCCCGAAAGTGTCTGGGGCTACCGGTGCCCCCCCCTGCGCTAGGGGGGGGCGCCGTCCTCGCCCTGCCCCTGCGCCCTGGATCATATATGATTTAGGGTTGGACGGTGCCCCCCCCTGTGGTCTGGTCTGTGGTGGCGCGCGCGCGCGCTTTTCCGCGCGCATTTCGGCGCGGAATCTAGTGGGGGAAGGCGTCCAAACTTGGCGCGGGTCTCCCCTTGGGCCTCTCAGCCGGTTCCTCCGGGACCTCCTGCCCTTTGCTGACCCTCGCAGGCGGGAGGTCTCCGGGGTAAAAGGCCGCCGAGGGCGGCCACGGTCGCAAGAGCAAGCAAGCCAATGACCAAGGGCCCGGAGGGAACAAGCTGCACGGCTCAGGGGGTCCAGCCCCTCGGCTTTTGCAGCCTTCAGAGGCCTGCCACCTCCTTACGTTGGAGGCCTCTAGGGAGAGCCAAGCACCTGGAAGGGAGCGAAGGCGCCCACTTGGCCCGCTTTTGAGGCCTTCCACCCCCGGCAGACGCCTCCCAAAGGGGTCCGGGGCTGCCGGTACCCCCCCCACGCTACGGGAGGTACCGGCAGCCCCAAGCCCTGGATCATAGATAAGAACAATATGAAGAAGGTAGTGGTAGTTCGAACGCTATTCATTGGAACGCTTTTCAGTAATAGGAATGTGATTATTATTCTGGTTGAAAAATCTCTGAAGGTGCCACCGAGGAACAGAAGGACTCCTGCTGCTCGGCGTAAGCACTCTGCAATATGACAGTGCACACTAGCCTCTGCCTCTCTTTTGGGTTTAATATCTTTTGTTGATGTTCCAAGGTTCGCTTATGATTATTTCTATTTGGCGGAGCATGTGTATCCACGATTTCATCCCTATGAGAGCAGTCGGCTCGTCCACCATGTTCAATGGAAGATGCAAAAGATAGCGCTGCCGCTAGGTCGTCCGCCAAAATTTTAAATTGGAGTTTTTGCTTGATCTACGACTTCTGGCTTGTAGAGTTCGCCAAATGAAAACTCGTCGCATCTACTTGAAGATCTGCTTTTGCAAGCAAAATGAAAATCGCCGGACGAAGACGATGACGAAAACAGTATGCCGAAGGTCTGTCGTGGTCGTGCAGGTAATTTACAAGCAGCTTTAGTTTGTGACGTGTAGAACACTCCATGACGCGGCTCAGGCTCCTGCACATCTGTGCTTTCGTTGTTCATCTGTACATCGTCCTCGTGCGAAACGACCAGAGTAATTTTTACGTCGGCGCTTGAAAGTGACTCATTTTCTTGTTGCAAAGCGTGTAACACTGCTATCTTTAAAAAGGACAGCGGAGTCTGTGGAACAAAGCGCCGGCGCATCACAAAATTGCCTGACATTTTTCGAACGACAAGTTCGATATCGTTCGACGGTGGCGTTTCATGGGTAGAAGTAGGAGGTGCAGTTACAATTACACCAGGAGGTGGACGTGATGTCATCTGCTGACTTGTTGAAGATATGCAGCTTGTACTTTCGCGTGGAATTGCCGTGCTTTGCCTTAACCTGCTTGGCGTATTTCTCCGTGAAGATGCGAGTAAAAGGGACGTACTACTTTCATGCTGTTCATCAGGCTGGTGAATACACGAGCAGCACGAGAAACTTCGAATTGCCGTGTCTTCACAACAAGCAGAGCGTGCTGAGGCCAACGCTCCACCAGTATTAAACTGCTGTGGTGGACTGAGCAGACTGCTTTGTTGTACATGATGAATGTCCCTGTGAATCCTACTAGTTTGAGCGCCACTTATTGGTGGACGGTGTTGTACGAGACTGTCCGGAGTTCTTGTTGTCGCCGCTCTTGCATAGCTAAAGCTGCTTTGATTGACATCTCTGCACACGACCGCCGAGTTGTCATTGGTATGATCCTCCACAGTCGCCCGATAACGCGCAAGGGCGGGGAGCGAGGGAAGACTATTCTCCCGCTGCCTTCGAGCCAGCGAACGTAAAGACGATGGATGTGGTGGAATCCTAGGTGCAACGGGTAAGGAAAACGTCACACTTCGCGGTCCACCGAGGAATAGAGGTGATTTCTAGAATGCAAAGCAGTAAAGAAGGGGTGGCCAGAATGAGCAAACGTTTGAAAAAAGGATAAAAAATAGTGCCAAAACGGATGTTGTAAACCGAGCCATTATAACTCCTCATAAATTTCTAGAGCAGTAACATGCCAAACTTAACACACTAAATTTTTCAAGAGAAACGCATCCGCCGTCTTGATCATGCACCACATTCATGGAGATCCACAACGTGAAGAGGAAGATCGTCTACCGCGAGAAAAATCAGAAATGAGCAGGAGGAAGAAATAGACTAGAGGTCATATTATGACTGTGGTGGTCGCGAAGCGGAACACTTCTTTCCCTCGATGGACATGGATCAATCCGTGATGCCTCCAATACAATCCTGTGGGTGGTTGCGGAAAGAATACAACAGGAATTTGTGATGAATGAATTGCTGGTACTTGTGTCATTGGCAACTTCGCTCCGCTTTATTCAAAAACAATCGAAACATAGTCGTTGATGTAAGTAGTAACATAATGGTAAAAATAAACTAAGACGGCGACAAAAAAGTCATCTTTGTACGAGTGGAACGGACATTCTAAGATGCTTAGACGACTGCGCAACAATTTCAGAATGGTTGGTTCATTTTTTGGAATTCTTGTGAGTGTCTGCTCCTCTATCACTAACACGGACTCCACCGAGAATATCAATCAAATAGTATGTTACACGAAGTGTGGGCACCTGGTTCCGCTTTGTTCCTTGAGACGGAGATTAACGAATTGAGATCTCCATCCTTTATTGCTCGACCCCCAAGCAATTAAGCGGCCGCCTCCCCGCAGGAGCTAGTGCAGAATTGTAACAAGCTAAACATCAACAGGACAATATCAATCTACTATTATATTTTGTCTCATTTGCTAGTAACGAAAATTTCGAGGACAATGAATAGTTTTGTACGTTTTATGCTCACTTTCAACTGATTTTGACTTGGCTGCCCCCTCACCCTCACGAAGAAAAAAATCTTTTAATTTCTGATATTTCATCAAAAGAATGTACTATACAGCGATCCGTCAATATGTACAAGTTGACTATGCAGCATCTACTTCAACGTTCCTTCATGTCGTTGGGCGGGGGGGGCAGACCTCTTGATATAACAATATCTCCCTGGATGCATGATTCAACAGTTCATTTAGTTACTAGGTTATAGATGGTTTAGAAGAGTTCAACATAATATTTTTAGACGGGTAATTGTACTAGTTGTAGGTGGAGAAGGAGAACTCTGCTTTAATATCATGTTGAGGTCACCGTGTCCTCGCGGCCACCGGCATGGAAATTCTTCCCCTTGCCCTTTCGTCCTCCCTCTTTCATTTGCGAATTATAGCAGAGCAATTTATAAGGTTTCACAGCTCGCATGGCATGGAGTGCATGGATCACATGGAGTAGCATGGAGCTAAAGGGGGAGCTTCTTGCGCCCCTTAAAGCTCTGCGCTCCATGCACTCCATGCTACTCCATGCACCATGCGTGCTATAAACTACTCTGTTATAGAAGTGACACTCATCACATCATCATCATCTTTTTCTAGCTCAAGTCCTAGTGATGGATCTAGATCTACAGCGAGTGCATTTCTTGACAACGATGTGGATTTCATTTTTCTAGTCTGCATCCATTTCCGTGTCGCCAAGCTCGGTCGTCCCAGGATCCACTGGCGCGGGCGCATCTCCCGCAGGTGCTGATTCTGGCTCTGCGTCATTTGTAACTGCTGCAGCGTCTATTGGTTCGACTCCATGACTTGCGGATGTGTCTTCTCCTGTTTTATCCTCGGCAGGTGCAGCACCCTCCACACCTGCTGCGTTGTCCAGTGGTTTTGCCTTCACCGCATCTGCATCCGCGGCGTCTCCTGATAGTGGGGCAACAGTTTCTGCGCCTGTTGTACCTGGGCCAGCTGCGCCCTGCTCTTGTTCTTCCACAGGAGCAGGTGCAGGTGCTACTTCAGAGGCTGCATTCTCTTCCTCTCGTGGACTTGCCGCGGCATCAGTTGTACTAGGAGGAATGCCTCCGTCGGTTCCACGACTCTGTACTACTGCGTCTGTGCCCCGACTTGCTGGCGCAGTGGGTACCTCGGTTAGTACTGCTGTCGCCACTTCGTCCGCACCAGGCGGCATCACCTCGTGCTGCGGTTCTACTGTTGGCGCAACTGCTTCTTCTGGTTCCTCCACGTCACCCGTCTGTTGCGGCTCAGCAGGCACTTCACCAGTATCCTTTCCTGGTGGAGGGCCATCGTCAGCGCCTGGTGCTTCGCTCAACCTAGGATCAGGGGCGTCAGTCTTATCCTCTGCTGCCTCGCCGCCCTCTCCAGTCCCTTCACCTTCAGGTTTAGCATGTTCCGTATCACCAGCGTCTGCCTCAAGGGCGGGTGAGTCTCTCGGGTCGGCAATTCCACTAGCGGATGCCACCTTTTGTTCTGTTTCTGCCCCAGCCTCGTCTCCATCATCATCTACACCGGCAGGAGAAGCGCCATCTTCGGGAACGATGTCGACGTTTTCTAGCGGTCCCTGCGTACCTGACCCCTGGTCCTCATTCGCAGCTGGTGCCTCATCTTCTGCAGCGTCAGTTTGCACCTGCGGCAGCGTCTCCTGCGTCATTGCCGGGTCTTCATGTGCGCCCTCAACAATGGCCACTTCAGGCTCTGCCGCCTTCTCCTTTTTTTCGCTACTCTTTGGTCGCTTCTCGCCTCTACTTGTTCCGCTACGACTACCTCGGCTTGACCCCTGGCTTGGCGGCCGCGCGGGCTCTTCCTCCACAGGTTGCCTGATGTTGTACGATAAAAGAAATTCTGAAGTAGATGATATTCATGAAAAAGAAGACCAAGAAGAGAAAAACAATTATGAACTAAGAGCGTGAAGTTGAAGAAGAGGACAATCTAGTACAGTCTGAGAGGCTTGATGAGGTTGTTATGATCAAGCATGGAATCGACATCTTACAATCTTCGGGTTATTTCGCGCTGTTCCGCCTCTGCCGCTGCGCGAATCTGGTCTTCCAGCTCGAAAAGCTTGCGCGTTTTCGCGTCACTCGGTTTTTCGAAAAGACGTGGCATTTCGGATAAGATTCGGTTCGTCACCTGGTGATGTATATGAAGATTGATTCGTCCATTATGATGATGAGTCTTGCAGACGAGCCTCAAAGTTGCGTCGTCTTCATCTTCTTGTTCCCGCTGCTTAAAAAAAAAGTTCAGAACCAAGTACTTAGTGGAACTCCACCAGATTCGAAAAAATCATTATCATGCGAGATGAGCTTATATTTTTCGTTCAGTCAAAAAAAATACCGTCGGCCTGATGCCGTCGATGGTCATCTTCCTCCTGGCTTTACTGCGCAAAGCGTTTTCAGACACATGAAGTAGCTCGTCTAGTGTGAGATCATTCTTCATATGCTGGATCAAGTCCTCTGTTGCCCCTGCTAGAGCATCCGCGACACCAATGTACTCCTTTCGTCCGACATCGAAGCTCAAGCATACATTACTATCGTCCGACGCATCCAACGCGACAGGCCTGTTGATGTTAGCGTTATGATTGTGGTTGTGCTACTATTGTTTCACTTGAGTATTAGGTGTAGTCGATTCATCCAATGTTGCTGATGGGCATTGTGATGATTGATAGGAAATGTTGCTTTTTATTTTTTACACGACCTCCTCATACATTAGAAGGTAGATACCTCTGCGCTGCCATTGGGAGGAATGCCTTCGTCGGTTTATAACACTTTCCGCCCATTTTCTGATAACTTTGTGCTGCTCGAAGAACTGCCGGGTGCTCATCTCTTATCGCTTCGGGCTTCGCTGTTAGCAGGTCTACGCGTGGGCTACCTCCGCTTCGAACGGACTGTGCGTTGATTCATATTCATAGCGAAATTCTCAGCTTCCTGCTTGAGATTGTGGACTCATTTAGTTATGATCTGAGGCAACTGAGAACACCGATGTTGTCGTTGTTCAATCGAGTTATCAGCTGAGTGAGGTCTCAGCTGCATACGAACTTTATTACACAGAAACTTGTCTTGCGGAGCTCCAGCTACCGCGAACTGAGAAGAAAGTCTTGCACGTGAGGATTTGTCAAGATTGAGTTGTAGCTGTTAGAAAACCATCGACGAGGCGATGGGAGAACATCAACGAGTCGATTTGCATTCGCATTCATCTCGTCACTCGTGTGACCCAGTGAGTCGTTCCCTGTTTACTTGAACGAAAGGTAAACCCGTCGCAACGAATTGGTGGAACACATCTCTCGTCGCCAACATTCTATTTACCTAAATTACGCTTGAACCGAAGAAGAGAAATTTACAATCCCCCGGTCTTAAGACGACGAGAGATGAGCAATAATTAGATGTTGTCTCATAGTAAATACTACAAATAACACACGATTAGTCTATCATTGCTGTCAAAACATCCGTTAGTATCTAAACAAATAAAAGGGTAGTTGCCATCAGGTCCCTCTCTATCTACTCGAAGTGGATAGGAAACAAAAAAAAGTTTGGTGCTCTAGTTGTGGGTAGGAAAAGTTAATTAACTCTAGATCGCAACAAATAGCACCCGTTTATATATAAAGCGACAAAAATACTTCTAGCAGCTGCGTCTCAACTACTCGTCCTTCACTTCCCTGTCCGACCCAGATTACATCTCGCTTCTTCAACTCGCGCAGGACTCCGATGCCTTCTCCCCTCTTATCCCCTGGTCCCGTAACCCAGTCAAAGTAGCCACCCATCAGTCGGCGAAACTTCGCTCGCTTTTGGTTGCATCCTGCAAAGTACTTTGTGAGAGTGTCCGCCATGTTGGATGGGTCCGATGTGTGGATGAGACTCTTGCCAGTGCGTTGTAGTAGTTGTCGGCTGCGCACGACAGCCTTAAATGCCGCCGAGTCAGTTTCAAGACTCGCTGATCGTGTGAGGAGGCGCGCGATCAATCCAGAGTTATCCACAGAGTCACGCTGCGGCATAGCATCTGCTTTCCTGGTTATCTCTTCTGTTATCAGTCCTCCGGAGACCACTATTCCCATGTCTGCTATTTTCAGCTTCACTCGTTCGGTCCTTTGCCCGGCCTTGTCATAGCCCAGAGCTTCGGCGCCATACGATCCAGTAGCTGCACTGTTCACAACTTCCACGAACCAGTCGAGCATACTCGTGCGAAGAGATTCTTGTCGATCTATTGCGCGTCGCAAATCTGTTCGATCGCAGACAAGCACGACACATGACACCATGGGTCTCATGCCATCTTCCCTTGCTTGTGCCAGTTCGGCGCTGTCGGCTGCGAGGAATTCTGCCATTCCTTTGTTGATCCTCGTACCATCCTCCTTCTCTATCTTGATTGGTCGGCTCTGGAAGCTGCCGTCGGAGAATTGTAGGATGATTGGGTCCCGAATACCCAGCCACAGGCGAATGTAGACTTGATCTTGAAACTTCTTCATTTCTTGTACTAGATGATTGATCCTCCTGGCGTTCTCGACATTCCGGTCTTCGTCGTTGCCGCTGCTCAGGGTGCGCTGCTCATACAAGAAGTCGCACGCCCACTCTGCTATCCACCCTGTGGAGCCGCGTGTGCCTTTCAACCTGGTGACTTCGGTTTTCGTCAGCAGTCGCTTGTCATCGGATGTCGTGCCTCCAGCCGTTTCTTCATCTGTCTTCCATTCGTTCACCTCTCGTATCTTCTCATGCAAGCTGATGTCTAGTGCCTGCCGGCCATCTTCATCCGTAGTCAGTCTCACCATCTTTCCGGTGAAGGCTTGCCAATCTTCGCCAACCGCAACAAAGTTGTCCTGCTTGAGCGAACGAAAGGCACGACACATGCGCGCACGGATACTCTCCCGGATGCCGCTCTTAGATGCGTCCCCGATTACGATGAAGTCATCCACGTGTGACCCGAGATAGGCGATAGCCGCGCCTTGCTGATCGAGAACTCTGTAGACAGTCGGAGAAAGAGAGCAGGGAGGGCAGTTGTCCTTTGTTAGCTCACCCCTGCTCTTGGCGTAGAATGCGTAGGATGCGTCCAAAAGTCCGTACTGCGGCACGCGAATCCCGAGCCTGTCATCCTTCGAGAAGTTCGTCTTCTCTACGCCGTTGAGAATCTCAAGTGCCAAACTGAAGCTCTCCCCAAATTCGCCTTCTCCACAGTTCGGGAACTTCATTCTAGGCATCTCCTCCTCCTTGTACGGTTCGCTTATATTGAAAGCTCTAGGCACGTCGAAGAAATCCACGAAGCAACGGGAGAAAGCTCCAGATAGCAAGCTCATGATACGAAGCTCGAGCGGGGCTAAAGTCGGCGACGCATTCTCCGCGCGCTCGACAGGCTTCTCCTGCAGATGCCCTCCAGGCGCCCATCTGCACTTGATGATCACATTATAGTCATCCTCGTATTTGACGTCTATGATGAACCTACTCGACAGTAGATCCTCCTCGAGACGACCACCGCGCTGCCAGTCTTTGCTCTTTTCCATCACAACGTTCGGCAGAAGCTCCCCATTCTGAGGCGTCAGCGTTCCCTTCAACTCTTTCGCAATCGCGTACGCGATGTGATGCTTCGCACGTAGTTGAGAAATGGCTGATCCCGGGGTCATATCCGGTAGTTTGCGCGCTGCCCTGATGCGTTTCCTCATTGCTGCTGTAAAGCCATCGCTGTGCACAGAAAGCGCGCGGCTCTCCGGACTTCCCGGCTCAGACGCAAATGTCTTGGCGAACTCGAACCTCACGGCCCCGATCGTCTTCGGTGACCATTGCTTGCAGAATCGTACCGACCCCGTCCGCGCGCCATCCTCCATGTAGAAGCCGGCGCAAGTACGGTCTTCATGTAACGAATTCTCGATGTCGTAGCGCTTACTAGCAGCACATCCCCAGACAATGGAGATCTCGTCACAGAGCCAGCGTGGCTTCACCCAGTGACCCTCGATGGGTTCATCGCGCAGATAATTTACGAGTGTATGAAACTCTGCTGTTTCGACGTGCGCGCCCTTCGCCTTGATGTCCTGCAATCTTCTCATGATGCTTCCTAGGGACCTGCTATCGTGCTCTAGCTCGATCCCCAGCACGTTGTCCTGCGTCGCCTTCCATGACCCGGTCTTGCGGACAGAGGCACGCGCCTCATTTATCTGCATGTTCATGACCTCGTGTTCAACATGATCGCACATGGTACTCAGCTGCTTCTCCGTGATGTCAACGATGTTGATTCCAAGCTGTTTCCAGTGTTTCTCGAGAGAGTTCATCTTGTACCACTTGCCGTCCAGCTTAATCATGCCTCTCCTCTTATCCGCCTTTCCTTTCTTCTTACTGCGAGCTGCAGGCACAGTAGCAGGCAATCGGAAATGGACTTTTCGTCTCCGACGACCAACAGAGGCACCAGACGAGCTGGAGAAGGATGGCTTCGAACCTTGATCAGCCTCTTCTTTCGTCCCACTATCATTTCCTTGTCCACTTAGTTCTTCTTCCTTGCTACCGGTGACTCCATTTCTCTTCAGAATGGATGGTCTCGAGCTCTCGACACTGTTCGCTGATATGCTGTCACGATTGGTCCCTACCTGCAGTTCTTCGTTCTCGATTTCGTCCTCCTCGTCGACTGCTGCTCCTTCCTCGCTGCCTTCACTTTCGTCAGCGAAATCAGTTGGGAACTCAGTGACCTCCTCTCCACCGAACGTAACTCCAAGTGGCGAGTCGTCCTCTGTGGGATCTTCTTCGATCATCTCCTCTTCATCTCCATCACCGCCAGCTAAGTTCTCATCACCAACTACCTCGCCATCATTTGGATCGACGTTCTTGTACATCGGCAGCTCGGCGAACTCGTTCCCGAGCCTCTTTTCACTAATCCACGTGCCCCCGAGTGATAGAGCATCGTCGGAGTAGTCGCCACAAATGACACTTGGCTTAAGATGCACACATCTTGTGTTCCTTCCGGGAAACTCGGGACAAACGTATCTCGTTTCTTGACAGTCGATGCATGTGGCCAGTTTGCTGCTCGCACTACTTTTCTTTCCGTGCACTCGTTGCACCAAACGCCCTTCTCTTGCATCCGCACAGAGCTGATCTAAGTGAGGTAGGTCAGCAGTTGTTATCTCCGTGGTCAGCGGCATACACACAAGCCTTTCGGAGTCAACAACAGGAAAAACAAGAGCTCGTCGAACGAGTTGTCGATTGGTAGTACCGCCAGTCGGCTTAAGGATGGCCTTCTGTCCGTTCTCCGTGTATCCCTGGAACGTAGCAGCTCGTAGACGTCCATCCTTGTCCTTCCATTCAACAAGATCGCCGTATCCTGGCTGTAAGCCTCTGGTCTCCGCTGTTGCTCTCTGCCGAATGTCCTTGAGACCTGCATGACGATCCGGCTCAAGCATCGCAGCACTTCGGCACATCTGCATGGCCTCGCGATGCTCCGCACGAAGATTTAAACTGTTCTTCGCAGCTTCTATGTCCCACCACTGGAGAGCATCAGTTGTTGGGTTGCTGTACTTCGGTTGCACTCTCCACTGTTCTCCGTTCTCGAGGAAGGAACGCCACTGGTTCCTCTCCCTTCTTCCCCAACAAGCCAAAGGCACCAAGACAGATAGTGGCAGATGGCGTAGCAGTGGATGCCTCTGCATTACAGTCAGCTCCGTCTTTAGATGTAGGTTTGCAACTTCGCACTCGGAGAGAGCTCTGGCGGAGTTCACCGACACTATCATCACACGCAGTCCTGCGCCGAGTAATAGGAGCACCAAGTCCATAGAAACATTCTCGCGACCCGGATCCATAACTAGGATTCTCCCGATTACGTCGAGGTGATTTGCCACAAAGATGAGTACTGACTTCTTTGTTGGTTGTCCTTGGAGTGCTGTGCCGCTACCACTACTATTCTCCTCTGCTTCAGCGCGCTCCTTTTCCATCTTCTCCAGGCGCTTTTGAATCTCTCCGGATTCTCGATCCTTGGTGTATTCGTCATCGTCAACTGCATCGGCATCGCCAATCTTGCCGTCGTACTTCAGCTTCGCCATCTTGTCACCGACGTACGCACCCCAGGCATCGTTTGATACCTTCCTGACAATCTGCACAATCGCTCCGGGAGAGATCATCAGGTTCGCACTGGCGAAGGTCGTGTCCAACATGGATACAGCGGCGACGTCGACGGCATTCCAGCACCCAATGGACTTGTGGATGGGCCACGCCGTGTAGCGATACGCCGTCAGGGATCGCCTTACAACGCCGTCAATTGCCTTTTTCGTGTCTGCAGGATCAACTCCCTTGAAATGTTTACGAACATAATCGGAGAGAAGTTTCCTCGGAGTTCTTCCGTACTGTCTTTTCGAAAAAGCCGCGAGCTGATTGAACAGCTCCCGCTGTCTGGCTGACATACTCCTTCTCGGATCGGATGGAATACTCCAGCTCTTGCCGTCGAAGTAATCTTGTGCTTCCGAAACTAGCCCAGCTCCTGTTTTGCTGATACGGCCGCTCGAGGTTACTCGTTCACCATTGGCGGCTAGACTCGAGGTCAGTGAGAAGTGCACCGGCAAGCGGTGTTCTCTCAGCTTCATCTCGTCTCCGATGAGCTCAGCACACGCGACCGCAGCGCCATGTCCAACTCCACTTATCACCGCCACTACGGTCTTGTTGGCGGCAAGATAGTCAACAATCTTTTTCGAAAAGTGTGCAAACTCTGGATTCCCAGCGATACTAATTTGCACTTTCTTGCTCAAGCCGGTAAGGCCCGTGGTCGCCGCGTCCTCTAGAATCTGAGGAACCGTAAATCTCACTGCTCTTCCACGCATGATCAGTGGCACCTGCCGCCCCGTATCGGCAGAGACAAGCCTCCTAGTCTGGAGACTCGTTGGGGTCTCTGTTGCTCGGAGAAATTTTCGTACCACTTCGCCCTCCTTCTTGTGTACGATGATCGGTATTCCGATAAGGTCAGAATTCGCGATGGGCATTGCTTGTGGTGCTTCTTCTTCAAAATAGTAAATCTCGATGATGTTGATATGGTCTTCGCCATCTAGAGGCAGAAGCTCGGGAAGCCGTTTGCGCTTCATAAAATTGCTAAACTCGTTGTTAATGTTGTATCGCAGGTAAATATTGTCCAGATCCCGAACTACTCGTGCTTTGGCTTTGTCGTCTTCTCTTGACGACACTGAGATCTCCTTAGCTCCGATGTACAACTTGATGTAAGCGTGCCAATTTCGTTCCTTCCAGTCGGCACCGATGTCTTCCTCTAAAATGCTGCCTATCGTACTCGAGGAAGTGGTGACTTGAAAAATGTTATCACCTGGTCGCGCTGTCCGACTAGGTGATTCCGGGGTTAATTCCCTGCTTATCCCACGCTGCTGACGGTCTAGAACAAGAGCTACCTCGCGAACAGCCGCGGTTAACGATCTTCCCTCCTTCATCATTCGACCAACCCCAGACAGAAATTTTTCGTTCAGACGATCCCATAGGTCGAAGTAGTACTGATTCTTGACTTGATTCGCAACGTGCGTTCCACATCTCAACTTCCCTTGTGAGTTCACGATGTCAATCTTGAGATCGATTTGGAGAGCCAGTCCGATTAGCTTGCTGGCCTCCTTTTCCCATGTACTGTCATCAATCACTACGCCTTCTACCGCGCCTGCGATCACAGGACATCCGATCGGAACAAAGAAGATGATGGGGATGATTCCCAAGATTTTTGCTGTCCCTCCTGCTGTCTTCGCGGAGAAGGTCACGGTCTTCAAATTCAAACTAATACCAAATATGCTGCAACGTTGCTGGTATCTTCTCATCTCAAGCGCACCAAGAAACGTGTACGCGTTGAAACCTGTATCCACCAGCCACTTCTTCACCACAAGTGCATCATGCTGTGCTGCTAGAGCTACTATCTTCTGCACTCCCTTCCTCACCTCCATGCGGAAAACTTGCATGGCGGTTGTCCGCTTCAACGCCGGGCCCTTACTCGCGGACCCAGTAAGGGCCTCTAAAAAGGGTTCTTGTTCTTGTTGTTGTTGCTACCTCCTGCAGCAGAAGACGACGAAGACGCACCGTTGTTGTTGGTGGGGGCATTTACGTATGACGGCGTAAATGGCATCGCGCCCGCGTACAGAGATTGTGCTTCTGGCTGATTGGTGGGAGTCCCGTTTAGACCGACCTCCGAGCAGTGAAGATTCTCATTGGTGTCATCTTCATCATCGTCCTCATTCATCTCTTCGGGAATAAGATGTAGAGTTTCCTTTTCGGAGATGCCACCAGTGAAGACGTTTGCTGGCTCAAAGTCGTCAACATCTACTCCGAGCTGCTGCACTTCGTAGCCACCGGCGTCGTATATCGTCAGCATTGCCTTCACGTTTGATCCGTAGAATCGTGGACGCCTAGCTCCCCCGCCAGCGAATTTCCCACGCACACGACCTTGCGCTTGACGCAGTTTTCTGATTGCCACTGCCAGCACGTTCACAGAAGGTCGCAGAGGACAGTTCTTCTTGATGTGCCCAGCCTCCTTGCAGACCCAGCACCGAGCTGGTTTGCCTGCCTTGCGCTCCGGGCAGTCCTTGGCCAGATGACCGACTTCGGCGCAGTGGAAGCAGACCTCTTTGCCGCGAGCGGGCTTCAGTCTGTCCTTGAACTTGTCGAACGCTGCAGAGTTGATGTCCAGTTCCGTATCCCCATCGGCACCACTACACACCCCTGAGTTCGGTCCTAGTTCCGATTGGTGAATTCGAAGCAAGCGCTTATCACGAATGTCTAGCAGTGCATTCGCCGTCTTGATGTTCTGGCGACGAACAGCATAAGCTCTAACGTCTTTGAAGGTGATAAACGGCTTTCCAGACGACTTCAAAACGTCCTCCTTCATGGCCTCGGACACATTGACACGTTCGAAGAGTTCATGTAAGACAAGAAGAGGATAGTTTGGCTGGGCTTCCTTTTTCTTGACGTACGTCTTGCCATCCTTATCCAACTTCTTCACGCGCTTGTACATGTACTTCGTTTCAGTACTAAAACCGACGCTCTTTGCTGCGTTGGCGAACTTCACTACTTCCCTGTAGAGGTTAGCGCCTGGTTTCTTCCACCCGCCGCCAGAGACCGACCACTCCTTAATATATTCGGCGGTTCGGTTTGCCTTCTCTGGCTCAAGCTCAAGTAGTGATTGAAGGTAGTTCTCGATAAGCCACGTAGATGGGTCTGAATCATCGATGTGGTTCAGAGCGTAGATTGTTAGGCGCTCCTCTGCGTTGTGACATTGTTCCATCCAGTAGTCTTTCGCCAAAGTGTGCTCATGCTCCCTTGATAGTACACCTGGCTTGGACATTGCCATCATCGTTTTGGACTCGAGGTGTGCCTTCCACGTGAACAGGGACCGCTCCTCGTTGTACTTCCTCAAGCCTACTAGATTCTTTGGATCAAGACGACCGAAATGGTTACCGCGCACGCGATATCCCTGTCTCTCGATTTCAGACTGAAGAGGAATTCGGAAAGGCTCAAGTTGGGTGATGGTCCCACCATGCTTGCCTATTTTTATAATCCCGCTCATGTTCTTCTTCTGCTTCTTGCTGGACTTGTATGCACCACCCCCAATGTTCCTCTTGTTGGAGTAGAGATCTGGCTGATACTCTTCATCAGAATCAACTACAGCATAGGGTAGCTGTCCCTCGCTGTGGTTTGCGCGCATTCCTCCCTGGCGCATGTCAGTCTCCCAGCCAATAGACATTTCCTCCATCTCGAAATAACGCCGCTTCGTCTCCTTTTTGATCGACTTTCCTCTTCCTCCCTTCTTCGTCTTCTTCTTCGACCTCCCACGCCGTTCTTGGCTGTCCGAAGATGACTTGTCGCTCGAAAGAGATGGGGAAGATGAGCTCGAGTTGGAGCTTGAGGATGTTGATGAGGAAGATGGTGATGACGATGGTTGATCCGGTTTGTTGCTCCGACTGGCACGGTGACTCCCTCGGTTACCTTCGATACTGTCCGAACTAGATTGGTCACTCGAAGATGATGAAGAAGATGAGTTGGAGGACGAAGGACCCTCACCACCAAATCCACGAGCTCTCGACTTCCTACGAAGATGCTTCTTAGCCTTCTTACTCTTCTTATTCTTCTTCTTCTTACGCTTCTTCCGTCCATCAGCGGCGTTTCCACCACTGTGTTCACCATTATCTTTCTTCTTCTTTTTCCGATCGTCATCGTCGTCATCGTCGTTATCGTCCGCGCCTCGACCATCCGTCCGAAGACGATGCCCATCACGGCCGGCGCCACCACCCCCTTGACCTTCTGGCCGAGTTCCATGACCTTCTGTTTGTCTATTCTCACCAGTTGCACCACGACCATCCCCGGATCGATCACCCTCCGCTTGTCCAGTGCGGTTATTTGTGGCAGCAGTGACATGCTTCGTTGGTGATCTACTAATTTTCCGGCGCCTCTGATTACCCCTTGTGCCACGTGGTTGGGCAACAGGAACTGCAGATGGGTTATTGACTAACCTTTCCGGATGCGGAACGGAGTGATCAGTGCCAGTAGTGTTCCCAGTATCAGCTTGGTATGTAGTTGTGGTACCAGTTGCACTACGTGGGGGCTCCTCATCGCCAGTCAACACGTAGTACTGCGCACTTCTTCCGCGCCTCGGAGGAATTGCCGATCTTGGCTGGTATTCCCTGCTTCGGTAACCATACTCGCTGGCACCCGCTCCCGGTGCATTGGAGTCTGACCAACCCTCACTATTGTAGTATTCTCCTTTGGCTATATTAGACCACTCCCATGCACCGTCAGAATTACATCGACTGCGAGGAATGTTGTTGCCATGAAGACGCCCAAAGCGAGTTGGTGCTCGGAAGTGATGATGAAATCTCATTTGTCTCTGCCGTTGCTCTGCCCTGAAGGCATTAGCATTAGTCTGCCATTCACGCAGCTTCGGACTGGTAAGACCTGCACCACGTCCAGTAATCGGCTTGTCTCCTCGAGTTGACTCGTCCCATTGCCTTTCAAGTTCATCTACGTCATGAGTATCAAGAGGGGTATGGAGACTGGCTGACGCATTTTGACTCCGTGCCGTAATCCTGTCCTGTAGTCTTGTCACTTCTTTCTCCAAGAACGCAAATCGAGCGGCGAAGTCCTCCATCAAGCCTTTTGAGTGAGACACTTCTGCAGCCACTCTCCTTTCCAGCTCAAATTGTTCGGCCTGATTCATCACGGGTTCCCTGTCGTTCTTCATCTGTAGTAGCTCATTTGCAAATTGTTGAAGCATTTCTTGCAGTCCAGCCATCGAGTTGCGAAGGTAATCCATGTTGTTCCACTGCTCATCAAGCTTACCCTCTAGCTGCTGATCATGAATCCCCTGTTTCCGTAACTCAGACTCTATGCGATGATAAGCGTTGTCGACAGCATCGCGAGTGACCTCTAGCTTGCTAGTTTGGGCCTCCAGGTTGTGTTGTAGCTGAAGAACAACTGCTTCGTTATTTGTGATGAACTCCCGTAGTTCCGTTGCTGTCATCGCAGTCCGCTCCAGGGCATCGCTGGCCTTCTCCTCCACACGCTTAATCTCGCCAATCACTGCACCTTTCGCGCGGTTGACTTGCTCTGTGAAGTTATTAGGAGCAGACGTCGAAGTGTTACCAGGTCCAGCGTCGATGTTTGTTGTGCTGTCTCCACCTTGATGTTGGTTTGAAAGATGGCCTTCGCTCTGGTCGACTACCTGGTCTGGAGTCTGTCGTCGCTGTTCACCGCCGTTGTTCGTCCCAGCAGTTGTAGTGGCGTAGTATCCGGAGTTGTTCATACCACGACTATTATTGTTTCTCCATCCACGATTGCGGGATCGGGGTTGATCCCACCGGCCACGATTATTGAAGCCGGACATGCTGCAGTATTACTATCGCTGCAAAGAAGTCGTCAATATTGTGTCGGGGTATTACTTATTCGTTGTCAAAAGTTATGTCGTACAACACAGTTATTAGCGGGGTGAGTTATCTAAACTGATCAAGACAGACTTCCATTTCCTTTGATGTCGAATGCTCAGCACTATCACACTACTCAGCCAGTTTCACACTTAATCTTAATTTATGACTACTATACGTTCAAGTCTTCCAGAGATGTGACGCACAGGCACGCGTCCTACTTTACCGTCTCCACGCTCTCGCGGCGCGGGAATGTCTGATGATGAATCAACAATGCTCAACGTCCAGCAGGAACCTTCACCTCAGAGGAATTCTTCAGCTGTGTTTGGACTGGACGGAACAGAGTGGTACTCCTACTTTAGTCCAAATAGAGACTCTTGCTATGTGCCAGTGATGACCATGAGATGTCAACTCCTGGTTTTCATTCCTAATTCTTTCAAATTCGTCTTATGGTGTCGCACGGACATCTAGATGGTGACGCTGAGACCTTTGGTCGTGTTATTGCGTCACAAAGAAGAGAGCTTTATAAATTCGGAATTTCAACACCGTGCCGAACTTTAGCAACGACACTAGACGAAGACTCTGTTCGCACTGGTGGACTAAATTAGTCTGTCCACCACTTCGTGTTCTGCGCTACAGTTCTAGCTGTAGGAGTCTGGTAGTCTGTTTGTTCACGTTACAAAACATGAAAAAGGTTTCTCCTGAGGGGGTTTCCTGCCTCTTAAACTAATGCCTACGCTAGGTGTTGGGTACGACCAAGAAACGGTTACTTCTTGTCTCTTTCAGACTTCTTGTCTCTTTCAGTTGGTAAATATTGTTACTTCACACTGAGCACTTCTTGGGTTTGGGCTAAGGCATGGGCATTCAAAATTCGGCTGAGTACATGCAACCCTGAGTAGCTCAATAGAGCAAGAGATGATCGATGACGGCATTACGTTGATGGACCCTCCCATTCCTGTTACCCCATTCGTTGTTCTTCTTTTCAGCCTTCAAGAACCTTTGCCGGTCGGATAGATTCTTTAGTACCGCTTCTACCAGCACTCGCCCTCCGTCCCAGAACAGATCGTGACCTTTCGTTGTAGAGAGTAGCTGCACAAGGCGTTCCAGTCGAGCATCCGCGTTAAGTACAGCTAGTCGCTCTAACTTGGAGGGTGGACCATTCCCACTTCTAATACAGTTTAATTCCCACGTCGGAAACGAGAAAACCGCTCTGCCTACTCCGTCGCCACCGTTGTACTGCTGTAAGATCTGCGAGAATCTAGACCAAGGCAAAACCTCATCACCTTTTCCAAGAGCCACAACAATTCCTGCATAGTCGTAGATCATAATCTGCTTGGGCAGAGGAAGTAGTAGTGGGTCTTCTTTTCCCTTTAGACTCTGCTTCCAACTTTTTATTCTCCTTTCTACTAGTGCTTGTTCTGGGAACTCAAAAGCAGCGAGTCCTTTGTTGAACTGTTTCCTCTTCTGCTCTCCCTCTTCCTGTAGTTCACTGGCAGTATCTGCTTCT
The DNA here is from genome assembly GCA_905178165.1 of Amoebophrya sp. A25. Taxonomy (NCBI): domain Eukaryota; class Dinophyceae; order Syndiniales; family Amoebophryaceae; genus Amoebophrya; species Amoebophrya sp. A25. The sequence continues at coordinate 1,363,275 of CAJINU010000002.1, read as the reverse complement.
CCAAGATCCGTCCATCCTTCCTTTCTTGCTTGGATTAAACTCTCTTGACGATCGACTGGATGTTGAACTTCTTCTAATTCCGAGCCTGACTCCTCCGACAGACGTGACAGGCACACGTCTCCAGTGCTTTCTCCTAGTGATCTTACACTACTTGTTGACGAGCTGTGCTCGTCCTCCGTCTCCTCTTCTTCCTTCTCCTCCGCCTCTACTATAGTTTCCATTGTAGTGACATGTTGTCGCTTCTTGTGCGGATTGGATTGCTGTAACGTTTGAGGAAGAGGACGGATGTGAAGTGTTACGCAATTCGATGATTGTATTGTGACTTCCGTCAGTCGACGAGTAGTGTCCTGCATTGCCAAGTGCTTTCTCAATGTCTGGCGCAACCACTCGAATAGCCTGTAGTCGTTCTGCCTCAGGCGTGCGCTTCCTGCCACCAATTCTTACTAGGTTGTGCATAAAGAGCTCAGGACTCTTGAAGTACTTCTTACGTCGTTTGGCGTCAAGACTTTCAATCTGCTCGTAACTCAGGAGCTTCTGGTCTTCCTCTACAATCAGCACGCTGCCTTTCTTCTTCAAGTCTCCTTGTACGCCCTTGAAGAACTCGGCTCGGCCGCGTCGTCGTAAATGATTGTAGTGTTCGCGGGACAGTCCGTCTTCTGGCCCATATTTGTTCATCCTGACTTTACTCGACTTAATTATTGCTCAGTTGCCTCTGATCCACTTACCGGCGGTTATCGCAACCACTCTCCGCTACCATTGAAATTCTCAGCTTCCTGCTTGAGATTGTGGACTCATTTAGTTATGATCTGAGGCAACTGAGAACACCGATGCTGTCGTTGTTCAATCGAGTTATCAGCTGAGTGAGGTCTCAGCTGCATACGAACTTTATTACACAGAAACTTGTCTTGCGGAGCTCCAGCTACCGCGAACTGAGAAGAAAGTCTCGCACATGAGGATTTGTCAAGATTGAGTTGTAGCTGTTAGAAAACCATCGACGAGGCGATGGGAGAACATCAACGAGTCGATTTGCATTCACATTCATCTCGTCACTCGTGTGACCCAGTGAGTCGTTCCCTGTTTACTTGAACGAAAGGTAAACCCGTCGCAACGAATTGGTGGAACACATCTCTCGTCGCCAACATTCTATTTACCTAAATTACGCTTGAACCGAAGAAGAGAAATTTACAATAGTCAAAAAAATCAATGAAGGAATTATCAGCAGGAAAACGACGATGGAATTGGAAATGGATGGCAAAAGACAATCCGTTTTGAAGCGGAGAGAACAGTGCGAGAAATTACGAGCTTCCTGTACTAAGTAAATCAAAAAGTCATGATCACCAGTGGAGCAGTGGCTGTAGCACGAAGGAACCGCAAAGAAAAATAAATGATATCAACTCCTCCGTGATCAGAAACTGCTCGTCTATTTTTGTACCTTGGGACTTCCATCTGGTGGTGGACTGCCGGCTGCTCGCCCTGGTGATTTTGCTATGGCATTCCCGTTGTTGTCAAAGAGCGGCTCTACCTCAAACACCTCGCATCCTCCTTCTACCCACTTCGACTGTCCTGGTTTTTCTGATAGTTCCTTATCCTTCTTCGCTATCCTAAATTCGTCTAACACGATCTGCTCGGCTTCCATCTCTTTCTGCCGCTTCTGCCGGGCGATTTCGTGCTGTCGTTGGGTGTAGGTCGATGCTTGACCGCCTGGCGGCCTCATCTGTGAGAGCGTTGACGAAGTAGACTCATGAGCCAGCACCGTGGAACTGGTTGCGCCTGCACCCACTGTGGATGCACCAGGATAGTTTCTGATCATCTGCTGACCTGGAATGAGTGGACGACGAGCTGCAGGTACTCGAATCGATCGCTTTTGTAGTAGGCACATGCTAATTCATACTGCAGTACCTACTTACGCATTTTTTGCCTTCTATTTTTCATCAGAGAAAGCCAAATCATGATCGAAACAAAGTGGATAGTACAAGAGGGAAAAAAAAATGAATTACCTCCTTTGAAATTTCTGCCAAAAATAAGGTCTCCGCTATTCTGGTTTCTCACAGGCTGAAATTTCCGCGTCATGTCAGGCTGTGAATTGTAGGCGAACGGCCGCGGCATGGAGTGAGGCAGTGCCCGACCGGTTATCTTCGGCGCGTCGTGCAATGGTGGCAATTCGGGTAACGAATAACGACCTGGCCCAGGCGCTTCGACAGAAGTGTTCTTCTTCACAAGCGCTTTCGATTCCTCCATCGTCTCAGTCGTATGATGTACCATTTCTTGCGAGAAGTCTTTCCGGGCTGAGATTTTCTTGATCTGGATGTAAAAACTTTTCGAGGACATAATTATGCATATAATTATGCATATAGTTATAGATATACATGATACTAAGAATACTTGTATCTACTTCATCTTCTGGTTCTGATGCGGAGGATAGATAAAAGCCAGCAGTTGCAGTTGGTCATAACCAAAAGGCAAATAATACCTGGAAGCATCTTCGGACTGTAAGCGCCAGGTCCGGGAACGTCTTGCGTCACTTGGCTCGCCTCGTCAAAGTACGTTGGAAGTTTTGGCTGAAGTTTTTGTTTCATTTTTATGATCAAGGATGCCGGTCGCGCCAATGCACTAGTGGTAAAGCTCCTAATAAATTATGTTGTTCGGATCGATTATCGAACATTTGCTTTTGCATCAAAATCAATCTTCAATCTTTTTAGTACTTAATCTAAAAATACCGTTAAAACAAAGTAGGACACATCAAAGGACAAATCAGTTCACGTATGGATACCTGATTTAACACTCCTTTCCCCCCGTCTGGCAGAAATGGGTCTAAAAATTCTAGACTTTCCATGACGTCGTATCGCCCAACTCCAGGACCCTCCTCCTTGCGAAATGAGCGCGGAAACCTTGGGTTCTTCCCGAATTTTGTGAGCTTGATGTAATTTGGTCGAACGCCTTTCACTTCCGGGAAATAGGTACCCGGATCCGGAAACTTCGAGCCTGCATACTCCTTCAACATTCGAGCCGCTAGCTTAGGCCCTATCACGCCCTTGGATTGTAGGACCTGTAGTTGTGCTGATCATAAAGGAATTTACTTCGAATTAAGTCGCGATGTTGGATGAAATGCGGAAAAATATTCATCAGTGGATGATATATATTTCGCAAAAATGAACTTACAACTCGGCGAAAAGAAACAGAGTTCCCTACCTCTCTACTGCTTGGTAACTGAGTACTTATGAATGCTGAAAGGATCAAGAGTACCTTCTCTTTGTCTTTGAGGTATATCCTTCCACCCTGCGGAAGCGGTATGTCCCCAGCTTCGTAAATAAATGCCGAATATTGCCCTGGGCCTGGACCCTCATCTTTTGCCGGACTGGCATGTAAGCCCTCCTTTATCAGCCCGTTGTCGAGTTGCCGCCTCTTCGATGGGACCTAGTTGTTGATTGATACTCTTCGTTGTACTATTTCCGAGAGGTCTAAGGAGTCCGCGAGAAGGAAAAGTCACTGAGCAGGAAAGTCAGTGCTCGAAGGATGAAGAAAATTACAGATCTATTATTCACCTAATAACACAAGAAGAGATTACGCTTGGATTGTAAGCCGTTGGCGCCGGCGTGAAGTAGTGCAGGCGGATTTGGTCTTCTATTGAGTGTCCGCATGGCGCAAGGTCAGCCGGCGGTGCGGGCACACCGCCCGTGCCAGGTATTTTCGCCGGTGCGACCATCCTGGCGCTCCCGGCGGATCTTTCCGAACAGCACGACGAGCGTGAGCGTCAAGTGCTAAAGCTGTACACAGCGCCTGAAGGTGCAGGCAGAGGCTTAGCAAGTAGAAGAACTCATGCTCATCCTCTTCCTGTGTCGGAGCGCCAAAAAAGGCGAAGGCACTCTTCGATCGCTACAGCAAGACTGTCCTGATGCTTGCCGGAATCGGTAGGCGACGTGTGCTAGAGGTAGAGCGTATTTACGCGCTGGTCCTGGTGCACCCGAAGCACGGTGCCACTCGCACTAAAAAACTAGGAGGTCCGCTTCTATTGCAGCTGCAATGTGGTGTGGCGAAGTCGGCGCGCCTTTGGCAGGACCCTCAAGTTGACTCCACTTACTCCTCGCGCAGAAATCGGCATATCAGTGCAAAAAGAAACAACACGACTTGGACTATAGCGCTCCGAGCATTCTTCCTTTGTGGTACTTTTGTGTGCCTGTCGCATGTCGCTGTCGTAGTCCTTCTGTTCGTAATATAATGAAAATGAACCAAGAACTTAATCACGAACCATCTGTACACCTACTCCTAATCGTATGCCAAGCAGTAAGCTATGCAATTCAATATCAATACCGAATTCGAAATTTGATCAGTGCTGTCCTCATCTACTTCTAGTACAACTCGACGACGGTCTGAACAATAGTCAGTGGACTGCGAGTGGGGGCCGACATGGGAAAAGGAGATCACAAAATCAAAAACGATGACGATATATCATGCTGGGAGCCTGGAAGTAGTCCTATACCTCATACAAGACTCCTGGTGCGTAGACTTGCAACTTCCAGTACTCGTTGTACCACATTGCATGAAGCACGAAGAATAACTCACAGATTCATGATGTAGTAAGCCCATGCTTCGGATTTTGAAACGACACCGAAGATCCGCTCGGGCGAGTAAGAAACAGATATCATTCATGCCAAACCTCATGCAAAAGAGCAGCACCGACAAAATCTATCCGCAAACGAGAGAGTCGCAAATTCCGTAAGTAATGGCAACACAGGAGGCTCGACTTGTTGAGCAGCACGCATCGACGACGACGTCCTCGACCACGACGAGCGCGAGATCGAATAAATTATTGATGTGTAGTTACATAGCTCTTGCTTTACAACATTCATTTCGCTTACGCATTGATTGTAACACCCATATAACTTTATTTCTGTTGCTTTCCTGTTCAGCTAGTCCCTGCACAACGACTAGCTCGGTTGCAGCAGAGCAACCAACGCCGCGGTAATTTCTCTAGTTGCTCGACATGGTAAAGCTCGAGCATGACGGGCCCCCACTACCGCACAGGCGTAATTGCATTTCTGTGTGATTGATTCACTAATTTTTTATTCCTGTAGTGTATAATATGCATCCGATATTTCTCCTTGCTTAAGCTTGTTGTAGGTGTTCATGATCGTACTTAATATCGTTGTGGCAGCGTCCTTGCATTGATAGTACTATACTGGAGCAGACCAAATTAGTCGGATATGACCAGAGGTACAGGAAGAATTTCTGAGGACTGTCTCTGTCTCTGTCCTCGCATTTTTTATATGTTAAAGTTATTAATAAGCTTCATGACAATTCAATTCTCGGAAACTGTTGGTAGACAGACGACAATGACTAAATTGGGATAATGCACAAGTCAAAATTGTATCGAGTTCTAGCCGGGCAAAGTTCATTGCTTCCTCTAGGTCCGCGTTTGCCGGCTTTGCCGTTATTTTGTTTGGAATCGTATAACATCTTCAATCTCTTATCTTCTGCCAGAGCTTTTTTTAGCTCACTTTGGATATTTCGTTACAATCAAGCTACTCGAATTTAGTGTTACTTAGCTTCAGGATAACTAGGAGGTACTTCACTGAGAAGTGAGAACGATCTTCAATTCATCTATACAGCTGGAGCTCGGTGAAGACGTTGAGCTCTTATTCTAACAATGAATGCTATCCTGTTTTATTTTTGTATTAGGGACAAGTATTGCAATATTCTTATTGTTCATTGAACTAGTTCGCATTTGTAGTAGAGTTAATTTGTTTCTTGGAAATCAAATTGGTCGACCGCCGTGTTATACCCAAAATGACAAAGTGAACATACCACCCACACTCACAGAGTACTAGAAGGCAAGCGGGGGGCTTCTGAAAAAACACATATCACCTGAGGTTCGACGCCAGACCAAACTAACTCGAATTTATTTGAGTTTAGAGATCGTCAGTCTCACGGTAGATAACAGAGGCAGCACGGGACGCACCAGCTTCACGCAGCATCGTCACAACTGCTGCGTTCAGGGAACCTGCGCAAAAAGGTGCGCTTGATAGCGATAGAGGACATCTTCATCATGACGTTCAAGTAGTTGCTCTAACTAAAGGCTAAGCTCCAAGTAGTGCTCACAGAAAGTAGTTCCAACTACGGTATGACAACTCAATTTTCTGCCTTCCGATCGATCCACTTCCAGCTCAAATAAACTCAGAAACACCAGGGACAGAATATCGATATACCTTCTGCGTGGTCCAAGGCTGTGCGTCCGCTTTCGTCTTGTCTGTTCAAATTTGCTTTTCGTTCCATGAGGAATTTGATAAACGGTGCGGGACACTCTGCAGCGGAAAGCATCAAAACTGTCTCACCTCGCTTAGTCGTTTTGCTAAGGTTTTATCAAGTGGGGATGTTGAAAATCTCTATTCATGTCAATCAAGAATCACTTAATATTTGGCTTCGCTTATTCGATTTAGATTTTGTCGAGTTGAAATTTCATTTTGGCATCGATAAGTACTACACGCTACTAGACAGCAGCAAAAAAATTAAGCATGAAATACTTGACATCCATTCCCTTGTCCAGAAGCATGCCGCAAAGGGCATCATCTGACAGCGTGGCTGCCTCGAATAGTGCTGTTTTACCGTCCTCATCCGCGTGGTCGATTTTGTCCATTTTTGTTAGGAGAAATTCGACGACCTGATAGGGATTATTGGTGGGGAAAGAAAATGATAGAAATCTACTATGGTAGACATTAGTACATGGTAACCCGCTATTTTGTCATTCTGTAAGTGGCTTAGCATCCTGTACTACTTGTTTCTCCGTCTTATCTGGTGAAGGACTGTCTTTGTGTTCAGAAGCATGTAATAAAGCTAGACAACGAGGTGGAATAGATACGAATGTGGGAATACGAATGTTGTGGTCGTTCTTGGTGAATCATGATAATGATATTGGTATTCTATAGAAATAGATACGTCTGTTCGGCCTGTCCTGCAAGCAAGCATGAGAGCTGTCTTTCCCGTTCGGGTTGCTGGATCTACCTTTGCATCGTACTTGCATAAAAGCTTGACAGTTTCAATGTGTCCCTCTGATGCCGCCCACATCAAAGCCGTTTGATAACTGTGCGTTATTTGTTTGTGGAAGATATTCAACATCTTCAAGCAGTAGCAGAAGCAGTAGATCTGATCAAAGAATAAACAACTGCATCTCCTGCTCCTGAAGAAGATCATGATGATACGTACAAGGTCTTGTTCATAGATCACTACTACAGGTTTCTATTTCACTTTCATCATTGACGAAGACGAAGTGTGTTGTAGTTCAGTACTTTGTGTCGGTCTGATTCACTTTGGCACCCTCTCCGATGAGGAGCTCGACAACTTCGGAATGCCCGTTTGCTGCTGCCTTTGAAAGTGCTGACTCGCCGTTTTCTGTAACATATCCACCGCCTACACCGTATTGCTTTATCTGCGAAAGAGATTGATGGAAGGAAGTCCAGTTTGAGTGAGTTCATCAACATCCATCAAGTACAACATAAATTATAATGAAGGGGCTTGCGTGAGTTCTTACCGAAAAGGAGGTAGCATAGCATAGCATACCCTAGCATAGTATGCATAGGATAGTATAGCATAACTAGGATAGTATAGCATAACTAGGATAGTATGGCATAGCTAGGATAATATAGTATAGCTATAGTATAGTTAGCGTAGTATAGTTTAGTATAGCATATTTATTCGCATAGTATAGTAATAGAGTTCAGGATAACATAGTATCGTATAGTTTAGTATACTATAGTATAATATATATAGTGTAATAATAGGATAAGATAGTATAGTAGCTAGTCTAGCATAGCTAGTCTAGCATAGCTGGTATAGCATAGCTAGTCTAGCATAGCTGGTATAGCATAGCTAGTCTAGCATAGCTAGTCTAGCATAGCTAGTCTAGCATAGCTAGTCTAGCATAGCTAGTCTAGCATAGCTAGTCTAGCATAGCTAGTCTAGCATAGCTAGTCTAGCATAGCTAGTCTAGCATAGCTAGTCTAGCATAGCTAGTCTAGCATAGCTAGTATAGTATAGCATAGCGTAGGATAGTATAGTGTAGCATCGTGCAGTATAGTATAGCATAAGATAGCATAGTATACATAGTCGACATGGATGAACCGGAAAAACTAACTAGGGCCCCTGTATTATAAGGGTCCCGATGTTTTTCCTTTTTTATTAAGCGGACGAGCACCGCAAAAATCCCGGGCCCTTATTTTCCGCCGGGGTCCCTTATTTTTCTGGTAAGATCCCTGGAAATACTGGGGCCGCAATATCACAAGGGGCCCAGAAAATAGAAGGCCTGACCATGGCCCTCCTTGTAGGCTGCTCCACCCACTCCACTGCCAGCGCAGCACCCCGGTGGCGCGTGTTATGCACGCCCGTACCCGGTGGGGAGCCGCGCGCGCTTGGCCGCGCAATGTCCTGGAAGGACTACCACCAAGCTGCTGCCGGTCCTTCAAGCTAGGCGCCTCCTGCTGCGTCTTTCGTTTCTCTGTGTTCTCCAGCTCTGGCCGCAGTACCTCGCAGGCACCCGCCAGAGGCAGGCGCGCGGGCAACTGCCAGGCAGCAGGAGCTTCGCGGCGCGCGTCCTCCTTTTGCGATCCCCCCGCCTCCCGCCCGGCGATGCGTCTCTTTTTCGCTCTGCGGGCCGCTTTCGTTTAGAAGTGCGTCAGCCTTTTGCGGCGGGCTTCGAAAGCCCTCAGGTGTCGCGTAGTCACAGCTTGCTCCTCAGATGTGGCGCGCGGCGGCTTTGTGTGTCGCGTGTGTGGCACGCCGGAGTCATGCGCGTGGTCGCCAGCGCTGTCCGTCCCCGTCGGTTCTCGTCTGGTCCCGCTTGAAAGTGTTGGGATTTGTTTCGTGTGTGTCGTGTGGGGTTGTCATTGCTCAGCCACCGCGGGAGCCCTCGGGCCGCTCCGCGTTTGGATCTGCTCGCAATTCTTCGGCTTTTTTGGCTCTTCTTTTTGCAGGCTTATACCTTTTGGCTTTCCCCTGTTTGTGCCTTTTCTGTCGGAGTCTCTACCTTTTTTGTCGGGTTCCGTATATTCCTACCCCTTCTGGTACCGGCACCCTCCGAGTTCTGGTCCATGGATGTTGAAAATAACCAAGCTTACGAGTACATCGAACAATGAGTACATCGATCGATGAGAGCCAAGCTGAAAAATTGTAATTAAACATACCAAAAGGTCGCAGATTTCGAACTGCCCTGCTACTGATGCCCACATGAGCGTATTCCACTGCTCGTCATCCGTTGCCTCGTGGTTTGCTCCCTGCTCTAACAGGAACCGAACAGTATCGTACTCGCCTGCCTCCGCAGCTGAAGGGTTTTTATTTCTTTGGCATTTGTTTCCACTTGTTTCTCACGTTAAATCTGCCCCTAGGAGAAGAAAACAAGGATGAAAAGACATAGAAAAAGCGACATCAACGACAAGGCACCGAATGAAAATATCATTGACCACACTCTAAGTTTCTTCGACTGATGTTGTACCTTTCATCAGAGCTGTTATTCCTTCGTCATCTTTAGCATCGATTACTCTTGACCTTTCTCTACTATTTGAATCTCCTGATGCTCCCAACTTTTTTGGCAAATTTGATAGCGCTGACGTTATCAAAAATTGCATGCAATCGATGTTCCCCTCCTGTGGCGAGTGTTTGAAAAGTAGCAGTAGGCACGCCATCCTGATATGAATGGTTCTGGTATTTGGCAACCTGATTTCGATCATAAGGAAAACAGGAAGGAATCCTTGGGATCAAATTCAGGTTACCAAATACCAGAACGAAGCATACATGATATCAACCTTGAGCCGGCCTACATGTTTATATCATTATTTCTGAAGACTATTGGACCAACACAAAAAGATGATGATCATACTTAATATCAAACACTTTATGGTGGTAATTCTAATTGACTTCAACGAATATGCTGACAAAAGTCCCTGTTGTAGAATCTTCTTCCGTACTTAGTGCACTAACGTCTAATCAGTATGAATACCTTTGCCGCTTTCATGAAGGCGTTCTCCCCTATGTCATCTTTTCCGTTGATACGCGCGCCAACGCTGACCAGATATTCAACGATGTCTAGATAGCCTTGCTCCGCCGCGTGCATCAGTGGACTACACCCATCTGTATCTTTCGTGTCGACCTGATGGCGTTCGTCGTTTAAGAATAAGTGATCAATGAAGAAGTAACGAACCCTTGAGTAGTGGCAGTCCTTGGTTGGATATATTTCTTCAAGATGAGAATGTTGAACTTGTAGTAAGGGGAGATCAGAAACAGCGAGCTGTACACCTACACTCGTGAATAAACGGGTCGGAATCAATGTTCATTTTCATTGGTTAGGCAAGAAAAAGAGAGTGGAATAACGCATTCTCTCACATCGTTCAATGGGAGTGGTATCCAAAAAATGCGAACAAGTGTACTGACTGAAATAAAACTGATTCAGGCGTGGCTTTATCTCTTTCTTAATAGGAGTTAGTGTTAGTGATACTTACCTTCATTTTCTCCTCTTTGTAGACTTTCTGCACTCGGTCCAACTCCCCGCTGAAAACAGCCTCTGTCAACGGCGAGTAGTTCTTCGCGGCAGCCATCGCGCCGGCGCTGTTTTGCGCCCGCAGCGCGGCGAGCAACGTCGACGTCATCTTGTTAGGTCAACCTCAGTAACGATACCCAAGTTTTGTTGAAAAGGGGAAAGTTTCTACCTAGGAAGAATTAAATGTAAAGGGTGGAGGTCACCCCAAGTCCTTGAGCTACGAACGAATTTAGAGTTCTCTCGACAAGGTAGTTCATTTCCTTCATCAAACAAAGTTAGAGGTAGTGTGAGATCGATTGACTACCCTGAAAAAGCTAGTCGAAGTATGAGCCCGAATTTTTCTTATCTTCACGAACTGACTCGTGAAGCTCAGCTAGAAGTTGACTACTTCACACCATTTTTACGAAAGGAACTAGTATTTTCAAAAGCCTTGTTTAAATCAAGTAACCTTTTTATGTGTCATGGGTCAATGGCCTTGGGGTCCTGGGTGTGTTTGCGATTTTTGGGTTGGGAATTTAGGTGGACGACAAGCTCGCTTTCTTGCGAACGAGAGCGCTTAACTACTCCGACGCTATCTCCCGACAACACAACCGTCGAGACTCGATACATTCATCTCCATTAACAGCAGATTGGTACAACGAACGCGACATTGTGACTCGTTGACTGTTCTCAGTATTTACACCGCTTGAACCTGCTCTCACTCTAGGCTTAGGCACAAGTCTCACGCAGCCATACACATACTGCCTAGGATCCTAACAGTATCAGAGGATATCAGAAAATGCCTCTCCCGCTCTTCCATTTTGTTCACTCGATGTTTCACACTAGTAACAAGCTAAAATTACCTCGATGATTCTCGACACATCTCCATACTTCTTGTTGCGCTCTTTACTTCAAGATTGAACACAATCCAGAACGTGTTGATCTTCATGACCTTAACAAATAGGAGATTATATCTATGACTCTCTCGTCTCTTGCGTGTACTAATTAGCTTTAGCATTCGAAGATATAATCTTGTCTCAACTACGTAGCAGCAACTGCATCTCTTCTATTGTATTAGTATTTATTATGAGATTCCACAACAAAATCTTGTCGTAGTAAAATTGACTTTGACTAAACACAGGCCAATATCAATATTGCCGTCTACGTAGTCGACATGGAAGGTTCGTCGAGCGACGATTGAGGTGCATTTTCTTAGTACAAACGTAGTAGCGATTTAGAATTTCAAAATTGAAATTGATCCTGGTGTCATGATTTACAACGTCTGAGAAACAAAAGCAGCTCTGCAGCAACACTTAAACTTCGGGTCATCCTGTACGTCTCGACCGTAGTTCCATTTGAGTTTATTAGCACACTTTTTCAGAAAAGCACGAAATCGTAAGCTGCTGCAGCAGCAACCAACAAAAAAAGTTCATCAAGCAGTTCATTTGTTGAATGTGAATGAGGCAAGTTTTTATGTCGTGGATGATGAACAAACAAGATTAGTTCGTCTACTTTCTCGTCGTGGATCGACGCTACTTTTACTTCTTGTTCTACTACTTCCATCTAAGTTTTTTTATCGTCGTCTGGCTGCTGATTCCATGGAGGGACCTGTTGCATATCTCCCTGTAGTGGTTGCTTCGCTGCCCTCTTTGGTTGTGGACTGCGGTTGTCGAGCCGGATAGTTATCTCCGGCGCCGGCTCTGCCTGCGAGCGCAAAGGCATGAAGCTCGTGCGTCGCGGAGAGCGCATTGGGGACTGCCCGCCACCCACATCCGGGTTTACCCGATCCTCCATCTTGATCCACTTTGCCTGTTGCTGCTGCTGAACTGCGTCAGGTGGAGCCGCAGGCAGGCCACGGCTTGGCCGGTATCGGTCCGGCGCACCCTCATGGGTACGTAAAGACGGCGGTGAAGACTGTTGCTCTTGCGGAGACGACTGCGAATTGCCACCCCCGAGTTGATCTCTCTTCAGAACCATAACACGGTCAAGCTGTTGTTGCTGGTAGGCTTCCGCGTCCTCGACGCTCACGTGATGCTGAGAGATGTGCTCAGTGCCGGCGTTGTGACTACCACCAGGCGCATTGTGTTTGTAATGTGTCCTAGGTACAGGGCCGCTCTGATGATCCTTGTTGCCGTGAGCTGGATGATAACTGCTACTCGATGCGCCGCCGGTTTTCTCATGCTTCGCGGCGCTCTTGCTGCCAGGCGGCAGGTCGAACGGATTGTTCAGCGTGATGATGCCCTTTTTGCGCTCCGCGTTTGGATCCGCAGCAGGTCCCGGTAAGGCAAATTCATTATTGCGCGTTGGGCTAACCCTCTCCACGGCAGAGTTGGAGGAGGATTTCGTGCGAACGCGCCGTCCTGGAGGTCGGTCCATGCTGGGCTTCGTCTGTGGGAAATGAAAATCTTGCTTTATCCTCATTTCTTCTTGCGTGCTCATGGGCAGAGGGTCCGTCGGCTTTGTCGAAGGATGTGGACTATTGAGGTTCATGCCATCCGCTAGAGAGGTCGCAACTGCTAACCTAGCCATGTGTTGCGCAGCAGCAAGCTGCATGGCCTCGCTGTATGCGTCGGGATGTCCGCCGGCGCTGGGGCCTTGCTCGTTCTTCCTCATCGCTGCTGCGACTTCGTTGTATGTGTACTCGCGCATCGCGCGTTCCACTGCTTGTTCTCGTAAACCCAGCGGGTCGTCGTTCTTCTTCGGAGGTTTCGGCTGGTCTCTGGGCGGCGTTTTTTCCATCTCTAGGACTAGGCTTGCCGGCGGTGGGCTGCCTCCCTGCTGCGCCTCCCCACGTCGAGAACTCGCTCTATTCGCCTTAGGTGACCGAACTAATGGCGTCGATGTTTTTTGTGCGAAAGCCGCCTGCTCTAATGCGGTGTCGTCGCGTCGCGCAGCAGGAGACCGTGGACTCATCATGCCAACATGACCTCGCGGAACAACGCCTGAAATCCAAGAAAGTGGAAAAAACGAGATCTCGTCCCGCTCGCGACAAGTACCCGTGCCATGACAACCACAAACAAGGAATTAAAAGTACTTTTGCAAGAAGAAGAGTATCTTCTTCTACTTGTAGTTCAACACAGCAAGCTGTAGCTGTCATGCACATGCTTCTAATAACGTAACTCTAACTTGAACTTCCAAAATAGATGAGAATGACATACCCTTCGCATGGTGTGGCGGCGCTTTCGTCCATTTCGTTGCTGTAGGACTGCGAGAACCGCCTGACCCGCTTCGGATCTGCTCCAAGTGTTCGACTTGTGCAGAGATGTCCAAGTTTTCTGATATCACTCCAATTTCTCCCCGACTCCCTCTTGCGCGACCGGTCGGACTGCTAGGTCCCCCTGGTGTACGAAAGCCTCCGCGCAGCACACCCATCGGCGCTGAAGCTGGAGGACTGCTGCGGTTATAGACGCTGCTGCTTGCACCAGCACTGGCGGACCGCGACTCTGGACCGGCGCCTGGCCCTTGCGGCCCTTCGCCAGGAAGTCTGATATTCAGCTGGAACAGCTTTGGTGAGTTCATTCGCGCAGCTGGCGACCGGTTTGCTACAGCGCTTGTTGTTGATTTCATGGGTGATGCCGACGCCGAGCCGTCGAAGCTGTACTTGCGCAAAGCACCGCGAGGAGACAAAGAACTTGTCACTGCATAGCTCTGCTCGTGTCGATTGATATTGACGACATGCCCTCGCTGAGAGTAGTCCATAACACCGACTAAACCGGGCGCGCCCTTCTTCGCCGACTCCAAAAGGAAACTCTTGTTTGGCGACAAGTAACTTTTGTTCGGTGAGTCAGAAGCGTCGGGAGGAGGCCCGAGCCATCGCCCTTTTGAATCCTTGCGTGGATCCTGAAATGTTGAAGTGGATTAACAACTAAGTAGGCCTAGGAGTAGAGCTTTGACTTGCAAAATAAACACATTTTTGATTATATATTGATTCATCTTCATTGAACAATCATGGTCGTGTAAATGACGCGAAAATAAACTACTTACAGCGAATTCCAAATCAAGAAAAAACCGTACGGCCCGTATCTTGGACTTGATTGGTGTTGCACCTGCGAGTCCGCGCGCAACGCCTCCGGGACCTTGCGCCGAGATGTCCTGTTCTAAATGAGTGGCTTGCGACATGCCAGTGGCCATCATCTGGCTCTCTGGTGATCGCGATTTCTGATTTCTGCTCTTTGACTTGCCATCGGCCCTCTCTTTCCACTCCTCGTAGTCTGCTCTCGCGTGGTCGGGTGAAATTCTGCTGTACAGCATACTCGAAAAGGCCTTGTGTTTGCCCATTGCGCGATGCCTGATAAATTGAGAAGAAGTGCTGAGAATTTCGATCAGTAAGCATGATCATGAGCAGCAAGTATAGAAGAGTGAGGGGCTATGAGGAGCTACTAGTAGTACTACGCTAGCAATCCTAGTGATATAGAAGTTGTCGACGTGCAAATAAGGCAAAACACGCTGATGTGATTGCAATACGGTGACGTCCTCGGTGAAACGTGGGGCGACGACGGATATGGGTCGCCTCTCAGCATTTCTGCTTTCTCCCTCGTGTAGTCTTCGCCCATAATCGAGTAGTAAATCTGCAGGAAGACTTTTTCTCGCTCCCCCCACGCTTCGCGTTGAATCTGTTCGAGGCGCACGATCCGGTCGCGAGCGTCTTGATATAATCGATCCCACGTTTTCCAGAATTTGTATTTTCCGTATGCGGAATTCTGTTGACCGCCGAGGCGCTGTCCCTGGATAACATCGTCTAGGCCGGCTTCGCGCAACGCTGCTGTGTCTGCGCCAGCGTTTTTCAGAAGGTCGTTGAGGTTTACGACCCGCAACCGCAATTCCTCCAGGGCGACCTGTAACTGCTGTACTTCTTCGGTCTTGCCCTTTAACAACCGATCCTTCTCCTCGAGCTCCGCGCTCATGGAGCCCTCGCTTCCTGCCAAGGCAGCACTCTGCGCATCCAGTTTGCGTTTCTTCTCGTTCAGCGCGGCCTCCTCGGCCGAGGAGGCGGACTTCAATGCTTCGAGCTCCTCCGGTGTCAAGTCACCCAAAGCGTCTTTCATCTTCTTCAGCTCGGCGCTCTATTGTAGGTTTTATTGAGCCAATGAAATCGCTGACACAGACACTGTAGACTTTGTTTATTGAGAAAATCAAAATGAAAGCTCTGAGTTGATTTGTCCACTAAAGAAGATGATGATCTCAGTCACTTCTAGAAGGAGCGACCAATTAACTGTATGCGGCCGTCTAACAAGCGGCGGTGCTGGATATTGACGGGGGAACGAAAACAGACCCAGGGCCAACTCGTCTGGACTATGCGTGCAGGAGCGATCAATCAATCCACATAAGATTAGCATTTTTCATCGTCCTTCAGTTAGTACCGCTTTCCTCTGTATCTCCTTCTTTTCGTCTTCATGCCTTGCGACCATCATTCTGAGCTTCTCTAGTTCCATCTGCATCGCTGCCGTTTCTGCCGGGCTTGGTCCACCGCCTCCAGCAGACGCCTTGGCTTGCTTCTTGAATACGGCGTTCTCCAATGACACTTCGTCAAGTTTTCTCTGCAATGCCGCCAGTTCGTCTTCCAGCGAGGCACTGCGCGCGATGGCCTCCGCTTCCGCCGCGGTAGCCTCACGACTTCCACGCCCACGAATGCCCATATTCAGATTTTCGGGAGAGCTACCCGACAAACGGCGTTCTTTGTCACCCGCAGATTGCTCTTGTGCACGTTGAGCCTGCATTGAACTCAACTGGTCCTTGAAAGTCTCTGCCTGCAGCTGGGCGCGGTCTCGTTGCTCCTTAGCCTTCTGCAGCTGCTTCAAAAGCTCCTGCACGTCCATATCCGAGCCTTGCCCACCGGTTGCCATTCCTTTCATCTGGTCCCTGTGTATTCACACATGATTGTAGTGAGGAACGACTGGGCAGCAGGACCAACGAAGAAGAGAACTGAGTAATATCTTCCTTAGGTCGCGATGATCTTGAAGAGTGGACTAGCTAGATGTTGATATTGGTACGCGAGAAGACAAAAAAAGCTCATGCTTTATTAAGTAGATTAGAGTAGGTACCGAAGTTTCTGCTTTTCCGATTCGTTTGCGCCTTCTTGCAGCTGCAGTTGTTCTAGCACGAGGGCGTTTACGAGCTCTTTGATATCCGGCGATAGTTGGTCCTGAGATTCGTAGTACATCGGCACCTGCTGGTCCTTTATGTCTGCGGAAGTGTTGGTCTTCTTGAGCGCTTCTCGTAGGGCCATAGTCTCCTTCAAAAAGCCCTTTCGCTGTTTGATTTCGATTTCTTCAAGCTGTTTCCGCCTCGTCTCAAAGTCAGCCATAGCTTCCGCCATTTTCGCTTCATTTGCCGCAATTTTCGCTTCGCACTCCTTCTTCATGCCGTCGCGACTCATGCGACCCTCCAGGTAGCGATATACGAGGTCGAGCATCAGGCCAACAAGTGACTTCGAGCACTTATCAAAGCACTCGCTCATCTGCTGATCAAGTTCGAACTGAAAACGTCTCCCTAGCAAATTGTGGAAATCGTGCTCCGAAACGCGCGACATGTGCTCGCGTAACTGAAATTGCAGAGGTTGACCGCGGTGGATGCAGTATTTGTAACTAATTGTATCATCAAGGAAAAGGATCTGGATGATTTTTTGATTGAGATTGGGCTTCTAAAAAACTATGGCTAGTAACACAGCTCACTTATCAATAAGAAGGACACACGTGGCACCCCAGAATTCTGCTTGTCTTAATCCACCTAGCTCAAACTACTTGTACTTTCTTAGTAGTACTACGGGTACTAGTGCACATAAAAATCACAAACAGCTGTTCTAACATCCTTTTGTTGTACCTGCAGAAGCGTTTTGTGAGACATAAGCCGGTAGTAGTCGAATTCCTCTTCGAGCGAAGGGAACTCTGGCTGCCTATTGTCAAGCACATCCTTTTCCTTGTATTCTTGGGGGAAAACGATAGCTAAAGTCGCATCGAAATCTCGCAAGTCCCAGGGATCCCAGGGTGTGGCGCGTAAAAATCCCGAAGCATCCTTTTTTTTCGGGATGACTTTTATCTCGGTCAGCTTCTCTCGCGTTTCGGTTGCCGCACGCTCTTTTTGCTCCGCAACCGCTGCGGCCGCGCGTTCCGCGGTTGCAGCGCTTCGCCCGGCCTGCGCTGGCATCTTCCAGGAATGTTGGAGGTAGCTGTGGGGTTCGGGATGCTTAGCAGCGGACCTCGACTTCTATAAGAAGGTCACGTCGGTGATGTTCCTTTTCGTTCGCTTTGGCAAAAGCTATAGCTCGTGTCCCGGCAAAGAGCCTGTCTCTTCAACCTCAACGCATATGAACACCAACAAACAGCGCATGATGATTCGGTGAGTCTCAGAGCTCCGCCGTCGTGGTCACAATGCCTACCCTAGCCTCAGCTACGACTCTACAGAGTGAGACGAGTTGCAGAATGCAGAATCGTGTGGAGCTGGAGTTCTAACATTTTTACATCCATACCCATAAAAATAACTGAATTTACCCACCAAAGAAAGCGACGAAGATCTTCTTCAACAACATCATTTCAATTTTTATCGCTCTACACCAGTAGCTCTAATGACTGACCTCCACCCATATGGAACGAAAATAAACGAGTCAAGGGGTTGGGAAAAATAAACTTCTACTATCAAAGCGAGGGTGGCAGGGGGCGTCCGAGAATACAACATAACGACTTTGCGATTCGCATGATGTCCTGTTGCTGTTGGTGTGTTAACCAGAATTAGCAGCATTCCCTGTTGTAGATAAGCATATCAAGTACCTTTTTGCGACTCGACAAAGAGTTTATTCAACCGAAAACTCGAGGTCGACCCGATGATGCCGCAGTTCATTTTCATACATAGAACTTGCTGAGGAGCAACAGAGGAAAGACAGTCACGACAGATGCAACCACGAGTGTGAGCGACCGACCATGTTCAAATCTGCATTAATAACGATGCCGCGGCACTCGAAGATCACACAGCAGCCAGTTTCGGTTTCCCAACTACTTACTAGGAGTGGTCTACTATTAAGATTTATCGCAATAGCCGCGATTTCCTTGTCGGAAACATTTTTGTCGAAAGGTGCAACCGCAAAGGAAGTTGGAAGGTCTCGATAAGCCAGTGGATGGGCACACGCTATTGCATCGTCTGGTCATTCGGGAGTACCTCTGGTAGCACAACCCACCCTGCTTTTCACTTTCGTCTAGTGTGATATATGATCATGAAGATGATCTTCATGGTCCTCCAACTACTCTCATACTAGGACCAATATGTACAAATCACTATTGCTATACAAGAATCTAAATCGCTTTATCACCTTCACTCCTCCAACGAACCATCGCAACGAACTACTTCCTTGCAGTTCTCTTCAGAAATGTTTCTAGGAAAGAGTTGCGTTTCAATGCAGGGACATTGATTTTATTTCCCGTCCCTACCTTGCTCCTACATGAGTTGGGTTCTTTATCTAGTCGTGCTGGTGCAGCTGGTGGAGGTGTAAGTTCATGATAATTATGGGGACAGTTGAAACCCTGCTCCTACTTGTTGTAGGTCTTCGTTCATATTCCGCTTGGTATGTACAATAGATCAATGGATCATTCTTTAACACTTACGTCATAGCAATGATAGTTCTTGTTTGGATTAGTCTCTAAATTTTTTTGATAATTGCGTTCATGTTTAACACTCGTCGCGCAGTTTAGAGGAGCATCTTAATTGGCGGAAAAACTTGTACTACAACTAGGTAATGATATTGGTTTATATCCACTTTTTTAGATAGGAGAATGAGAATGTTATCGATATCTGAAAGATCAAGATGAGAGATACATTTTTTTCTGACAATGAGAATGAAGATGAACTTTTGGTAATGTGTTAGTATTAGAGTAATGAAATTGCAAAAATATTTGATTCGTCTTTATTGTTCCGCTTTAGCTTTAACTTTATCTTACTAACGCAGTAGAATTACAAATACCTCGACTTCGTACTATTTTTACTGTTGCGCTGCCGCACCTCAGCATTTTTTACTTTTAAATCCTGATTGTATATTTATGCACAGTCTCCTTTTCCCCAATATGTGAGGCTTACTACACAGACATACAACAAGAACAACTACCATAAATATAATCAATACTTCTTTCTTTGTAAGAGTAAGTTGTATCAGATGAATACTTTATGAACAAACTTTCTCTCGTGATTTGCGGATGCGGATACTAGCGACTCCCTAGTATGCGACTCCTCACTGCATCGCGCAGGTCTCCTGCATATTACTCGGAAACGGCGTATCTGCGTCCCAGCGCTTGCGAGCGAATCGATACCACTGCTCAGTCTCCCGCTTCGTGGCTGGCGGCAACGTACCAAGCTGCAGAGCGCGCTGAAAGGATAGCATTGCCGATTTAGATCGTCCCTGTGCCCGGCTCAGGAGAAGTAGCGCTTGTCCGCGTTTGTGAAAACTCTTCGCATTCATGGGATCAAGCGTGTAAGACAGCACGGCATCGCGATTTGCGCGAAGAGCGTAGTACCTGATCATGGCGAAAACAAAGTGATGATCAGGGTCATTTCCGGAATCTGATCCGAATCCGCATCTGCGCGCGAAATTCTGATTATAAATTACTCGATTATCCATAGATAAGGAGAACTTAACATCGGGTGGAACTCGTGCAGCTGCAGGTCAAGCGTAAAAATAGCGACTGTTTCATGATCGGAACAAATTGAGTTGTACCTGACTTCCGGAATGATTTTATCTGGCGAAAAGGGTTCAGTCCCCTGAGCATTTTTCGCAAGCATCAAATAACACTGGGCGCGGTTTCCGTACAATATCGCAAGTATCTGCTTACTTTCGTAATCTCTAGGACAGTTTTCGTAGAATCGGGACTCGAAGACTAAAATCGCCTTTGAAAAATACTCGACAGCCGTCTCGTAGTCTCGCTCAAGGTACAAACGATTCCCAACGTCTTTCAGCTCCTCGAAGGTATGAAAGACAAAGATGTGCAGGGATAAAAAAAAGTAAGAGATGAGATGAAGACATAATCATAGAAAAAGGAAGGACTGACGAATGACATTCAAGTTGTACTGATCGTTCCCTATGTTAAAAACTGATTCATCATAAATAGCAAGTCTTTCTGTCGGAAGATCGTCTCGAAAGAGTGCCAGCATCTTATTAAGCTTTTTCTTCGTGCGCTGCCTCTCCAGAGCTGGGCCTACTCCCGACATCAGCGCAAGAGGCCGGCTGTTGCTGTTTATTCCCCCCTCGTCTCTTTCGTGTTCGTCTAAAATACCATCAAGGTCATCATCTGGAAAGAGGAGAATCAAAAGATGAATCATAGTTAAAATGCTGAATGCCAGTGCATCTGAGAAACAGAATCTTAATCATGAATCTATCGATGTATCAGAATGTAGTTTTAAGGATAAGTAGGAGACAATTGGAAAAGAAGCAGAAGTTGTAGTTCTTTGTTCTAAGTACTTGTTGTACTTAGTTTTATCCTTGCTCCTGTACTAAAAATATCAACATCTTTACGATTCACTAATCAACTATACCATCCTCCACCAGAGGATTGTCCGCGACCTCTTCTTCTTGTTCTTCTTCCTCTTCGTCGTCTTCCTTTTCATCATCATACGCCTCTTCCGGATACACGCTTTGAAGTCCGCTCGCATTCGTTGCTGCCGCTGGCCGCTGCGACTCGAGGAATGCCGAAGGCTTCAGCGTCTGCGTAACCTGTCTCGTTGATTGATCGTTTCCTCTGGCCGCCTGAAAGGAGAGATCATCCTGCAATCCGAGTTTCCGTATATTGGTCGCACGCGTCGCAAATGGTGGCGGCCGAGCCATATCCATCGATGGATTTACGTGTGGGTTGTGATCATTTTCCCGCGGTGAAAGACGTGCGCCGCGAGCTGCTTCAACGTTCCCGGCAGAATTCTCACTCTGCCTAAAGGATACAGGGTTGTTGTTGTAGCTGGAGGCCGTGTCAGGCCTGATCGACGAGCGCGGCTCTTCTGGCAAAATCGTGGCAGCTGTGTCCATGTGATTATAGTGGTGCTTTCCCACCTTCTTGATGTTGCTGTTCATTCCAAGACGCTGACTGTCATCGGAACGGACCGAAAGAACTTCGCTTATGGGAGCTCCACGACCAGGCGGGGCCGAATGCGCCGGTTCCACAGTCATCCTACTGACCTCGTCTCGCACGTGACTCGGCATCATACCAGCCGCTCTCATAGAATCGATGTAGCTGACCCCCGAACTGCCGGCTTGCTCTTGGTTAGTCATCCTACTGACCTCATCTCGCACGTTGCTCGGCATCATGCCCCCCGCTCTCATGTAGTTTACCGACGTAGCAGCTCGCTCTCGATCCGTTATCCTACTAACCTCGTCTCGCACGTTGCTTGGCATCATACCACCAGCTCGACCGTCGTGCTCCGTCATTCTGCTCATATCTTCTCGCATGGTGAAGTTGTTCATCATTCCTCCTGCTCGCATATTAGTGGTGTTGGCGCGCGCAATGCTTCCCGGCTGGTCCGTCATTCTGCTCACTTCCTCGCGGATGCTGCTCGGCATCATACCCCCTGCTCTGATAGTATTATTGGCGCTGTACGTGCTAACCGCCTGATCCGTCATTCTGCTCTCTTCCTCGCGAATGTTGCTCGGCCTCATCCCCCCTGCCCTCATAGTGCTGTTGGCGCTGTACATTCTCATCGGCTGATCCGTTACTCTGCTCAGCTCGTCTCGTTGCAGCATGCTATTCATCATGCCGCCCGCGTAGCTGAGGCAACTTTCTACTTGCATTCGCTGTGCGTTCGAGGCGTATATCACTCCATCGGGTCCAACAAATTGCAGTTCGCCTGGAAGTGGCACCTCGTCCGAGTACTGAAGACCATTCTGCGACGGCTGTGAGATTGCTGCTCTTTGCGAGCCTTGCAGTTGTTCTTCCGTCGAAAAGTATTGAGTCCGCGGTGCTTGTGTACTCTCATCGCGATTGCCTCTAACATCCTTTAGCAATGCGCCCAGCTCGGCGTCCAACTGCGCTCGGAACTCCTGCAAGTTCGCTGCAACCGTTGCGGCCGTCTGTTGCTGCACGGCCGCCACCAAATTCTCGTAGTGTGCAGTTTGCGCAGCGACAACTTGTGCCACGATATTCTGATCTCCTCCTTGATTTGATGCTGCCACTTGCGATCCGTAGATGGGTTGGCTACCAACTCCTCTCCCTTGTTGTGTTGAGACCGCTGAGTGAAACAAGTGCGACGAGGTTCCAACCGGCCGCTGGTGTGGAGAGTTGTCTTCTTGTTTTTCTACAAACGAGAGAACACTATCTTCAGCATTCTCAACCACACTGGATGATGCATCCGGATTTCTCTGATTGTATAGATAACTGCTCCTTGTCGTTACGCTATTCGACCGCTCCTTTGCATTCGAGTTGCTCTTAGAAAAATCCGCCCGACTCCCAGAACGCGCACCAGAAGAAAACGGGTCCGCACTCCACTGTGCTGGCTGCACAAAGGAAGGCGTCGCCTTGGGTTTCGCTCGCGAGTTGTTGTTGTGTTGCATCGTAGCAGAATCGGCTAAAGTCGGCATTTCACCCTCGTCAGTCTTGGGTACTGAAGCATTTTTTCTGCTCGATCGGTTTACAGCCGCGGAATTGGAAGACGCACTGCGATTTTTTGTTCCTTCTTCGATACTATAACTACTTCTGGCTCCTGGAGTCGTTGCCTGACCACTACTTCTGCTTTCGCTTCTCTTGGTTTTTGCATCGATTGCACTACCCTCAACACGTGCACTGCCACGAGCTTTCCCTATAAGTGATTTCTCCACGCTTTTGCGCACTATATCCAGAACCTCTTGCGGCACTGTGGCTAAAACTTCTTGTTCACCGCGTGGCCGCGACTCCCGTGAAGCCGGATTCGACTGGGACTGGCTCTGACGAGGCCGAGTTTGAGCCGACGGACCACGCCTGGAGGAAGTGTAGTAGTCGACTTCTTCATCTTCATCAACTCTTTCTTCTGCTTCTGCAACGTGATCTCTTCTCGTCCTAGTACTTGAAGATGGCCCTTTCATTGCCATACTGCGACTGCTGCTCTGACTCCTGATCGGTGCCGGTGGATTCGTCTCTTCATCGAACAAAGAGAACGACGCGGCAGTGGCTGCACTCGACTTATTCATTGACGGCCTTGACGTCCTCGAAGTTCCACCCGCGCCTACAGTGGACGCCAAGAGGTTATCGGATTGCTCAAGACTCATGCCATCGTCCTCCTGCTCAAAGTTTTCCTCAATCTCCACAACATCACGGGGTTCGATAGCCTCACCTTCCACTCGCGCAGTAACTGCGGTTTTTTGCTGACTTCTTCTAGCTGCACCTGAAGATCCCTGCATACGCGCACGAGTCGTAGGACCTGATCCGACAACATCAAACTCACGTTCATCTTCGCCGTAAAGTCCGTAGTTATGGTTAACGTTGCTCTTCCATTGGACTGGCGAACCTGCTGTGCCTTGTAATTGCGGTTTAGGAGTCGTACTGGTCGAAGCTATGTGTATCGCCGCAGCGTCGTGTCGTGCTAGGGAACTGCTCCTTGTTCGACGAGTTTGTGCGGCAACTCCTCCTGTATCTTCTAGTACTACACCTTTCGATTGACGCGTGGCTTGCGACTGTCGCGTTCTCGCAGCTTGCGATTGGCGATTGTTGCTAGGCACCGTGGTTTGTACTTCCACTTCAGGCGCAAACCGTGTGGACCGACTCCCGGGTAAGCCCGCGGCCAAGCTCGGTCTAACAGCTGCATCTATCGCCCCCCCCGTCGGACTGTTTGTAGCGCTAGGCGACAATACTTTTTCAGGCCCGTACGACACTTTTGCTTTCGCCACTGGTCCGCCACGATAAGAGAGAGCAGCGGCTAGCTTTTTATTTCCTGGTGTTTCAGGAGAGCTCAGTCCAATCTCTGACAAGAGTGCCGCTGAAGCTGAGGGTTTATCGCGTCCGCGGCTATGGGATTCAGCTTGTTCGGATGCGCTCGAGGACGCCGATGAAGACGATGACGGGGTCAGTGCCTTCGTTAACGACGCAACGGCGCGCTCCAACTCGTTCAGCCTGTCATTTTCGGGCGGGTAAGTATTAGAAGTCAGGTTGACGGTGCTCTGTCCTCCTCCATGACAGGATACTGATTCTGATGGTGCCCCACCGCCCGGTGACGATACCGGTTTGCTGTCTTTCTGCGTGTTCGAAACATTGCCACCAACGTTTTCTTCAGCATTCGCTCCATTGGTTGAAGACATGTTTTGGTCCTTGAAGAGCGACGAAAAGAACGCGTGGCTTCCTTGGTTCCTACGCCGCTCTTCGACCTGCTCCTGCTGTTGCCGTTCATATTGCGACGAAGGCTTGATGATACTGCTTGCACGTCGACCGATGAAGCTGTTTCTGGCGATGCCACCGCCTCCTATCGGACCAGGAGCTGCAGCCCCACCAGTGACTCCACCCGCTAACACACGTGATGAAGCCGTCGCGGCACCAGCAGCAGGACGAGAGGACAACGAGGCACCACGCTCCTCTACGTCTACATTACTTGTTCCCAACAACGACCCCGGATGCCCTTGGTTTTGGATGTATGCCATCGCTTTGCCTAGTGTTGCTGTTGTTTCCTCAGCAGGTGGCCGCAATGCTCTCTCGACTCTAGGATCCAGAAAGGGCATTTCTGGGCTCTTTTCAAATTTATCGATGTCAACCGCTACCACCTTATCGGCAAGCTGAGCATCGACTTCCGAAGTCTCTTCCCCCGACGCTCCTGGAGTACTGCTCGAAGGTGCACTGCTGCCATCTGTCGAGGCATTCGAGCGAGCCGGCTGTGTTGTGAATAGCTGCACGGCGGTTGACGGTTCTGCTTGGCCCAACACGTTCGCAACTGGTCCCGGGTGATCCTCTTGTGGGGTACCACCGGGGGAGGAATCGCCGAGAAAGTCCTTCATGGACATCCTCTGACCCGGCGCGCTCATTATACCGATTGTTTCGCCTAGGGCGTCGTAGTTGTCGTTAGGTTCCTCTTTTACTTCAGATGGTGGAGCTTCGCTAGCGCTCGGTGGTTCCTCTGGCAGCGTGTCTTCTTCCCCCTCGTCGTCTTCGTCAACGATGCCTGGATCTTGATCAGGAGTGGCCTCCCCCTCTTCCGCAAAGCGTCGGCCGGCTAGAGATGACACGCCCGACTGCTTGATCGTGGGACTTGATCTTGAAGATTGCGATGTCTTTGATGAACCTGTCATTGAAAATGTTGATGGGTGTTACAATGAATTGATGATCATACGTATGCTTGTGTATCATGCCAGTGATTCTCCCTTTACCAGTCATTCAAGTTTTTTTGGATATTTGTCTCGTACAAGCCAATCTCAAAAGGTAGAATGGGAGAAATATTAAAGATGTTATGAATGTATATTTATAAGGATGTAGTTAGCCAATCAGTATCAGCTTGGGCAAGAGCAGGAGAACGTTGAACTCGAGAGGAAGAACCGACAGTACTCCGCTCACTCTCAACACTCGTCACAGCAAGGGAGGGACGAACTCGGAGAAAAACAAGAATAACAAGTTAGATGTAGATCCATAGTGTAATTAGATAGAGTAATAAAGCAAGGAGTAACTATTTAAAATAGCTAGTTAGCACAACCCCAAGTAGATGCTTCAGCCCTTGGCGTCCACGCCCCAGATCCCAATGGCGGAGGGACAACTGGGGGGGTGGGTGCTCGCACCTCCAATAGACCGCCGCGTTAGGTAAGACCAAGGGTACCGGTTTACCATACCTAACTCTATTGGAGATTGCATCCAAACCCCAACCCTCCAAGCCAGGCACAAACCACGCAGAAAGGGCAGAGCAAAAAGAAGAAAGCACTCAAACAAGCTCATGCTCGATGTTGCGAAAACAAGTAAGTACCTATCCCCAGAAAGGATGGAATCATGCGCGAATCAAAGAACGAGGCACGAGGTGGAGGGGTTTCGTCTGGGGGAAGTGTGCTTGGCGCTTTTGACGTAGCCTCCTCCTCACTTCGATAAAATAGCATAGCAGGCGCCCCGTTGGCTGTAGTGCTAGAAAGGGGATCCACTGGCCGCTCCTCCTCCCTCTTGGTTCTAGTTGTACTACGCGCTTCGTCTTCACGACTAGCGTTCAACGACCTCAGCTCATCTTCAACATCGCGAAGATCCCATGACTCGCTTGGATGTACGGCTGCCGCACCTTTCTTATTCGAGAGGTCTCGTTGTTCGTCGCAATTTGTTCCTCCAAGAACTGATCCCGCAGTAGCTGTAGCTCGTCTCGGATAATTCCTCTCTCCCGCAGCTGGAACTTTCCTACGCTTCGAACCAAAAACGCCTTCAGGGGAAAATTTCAAAGAACTCTGATCTGTGTTGAGCGGAACAAAAGGCTTCTTCGCAACAAACATCTCCACATCATCATGCACCAGCGGACGGTCTAATCGCCACATATTACTCCTGCTGGAGCACTAGTAGACTCACTCCTGACTCACACTTACAATGATCGATTGACTATTTAAGTACCTTTCTTCAGCTGGTCGTTGCGCTTGTTCACCAAAAAAAGGAACTGATCAAAATGCATGAAGATGTGGTTTAGGATATTAAGATGCTGGAACTGGATGGGTTGATGTTGAAGACATATGAAGATAAAATATCTTTATTGCAAGTGCAAGATAATCGTCACTTTAGAATAGAGGATTGTGAAATATTGTAACTCTGAAACCAGTGTGAACAAGAGCAGTTCCTGGAGGTGGGGAGCGGAGGTTTGTATGGAGGTAGTCAAATCGGAGAAGAAGAGTGGACCGAGAGCGATCATGCCTAAGTACAGTTAGGTACGAAGAGAGGGCCAGGGATGTCACGTTGACCGCCCTCTGCAGTTTTTTTCTTACTTTTACATTCCAGAACACCATTGCTCTAGCAGCTTACTTGATCGTCTTTTCTTCTTATAAATAATTCATTTCCATGACTCAGTAGGAATAAATAACACCTCCTCCCGTTCTTCTAAAACTCCTTCCCAAATTACCACCTCCCCTTCTTCTGATGGCCTCCCCTAATATCAAACTCGCTGTCCTTCTTCTGAAAATCCCAGCCTAATTACCACCGCCGCTCTCCACCACCAGCACCACCCCTTCTTCTAGTTCTATTGCATTTAGAAGTAACAATTACGATGACCCGGCTTCCTCGCGTTCTTTCGGTCCCGCTTCCACTTCCTCTTTCGGCAGAACGCATGCCATCACCTTAGCCTCCTTTTTCTCCTTGTCGAACAACGTCTTCGGCATGCAAGTGCCCGCCACTTTGTTCTTTTTGAGTCCCAGCATGCTCGAGGTTCTTCTGATACACGGCGACCCTTCCTGTTTCCACGAAAATTTGTCGGTCTCGAGTGTCACAGGAGTTTTCTTCACCCACCTTTTGAGTTTTATCGCAAGAGCGGAAGCAAGAGCAGCGCCCGCAAAGGCATAGAGCCCCTGCTCTCGAGTCAGCGTATTCGCCGTGAGATCGACGACTCCAGAATGCGCGCTTACAGCCAACTCCGACACTGAGTGCGCCGCTGCTGTTGCCATTTGCCCGAGGGTGCTGGCCGCCAACGCTCCTCCCGCTCCAACGCCGGCAGCGGCACCACCAGTCCCGATAACCGCAGCAGCAGTTGCTGCCCCAATCGCAGCACCGACGAGCACGCCACCAACCCCAACAACACCCCACTTTTTCATTTGCTTCACCACACCGTAATTCCCACGACAGAAGCCGACTGCATGAATTCCGGATCCGTCACCGTCTTTTACGTCACTGCAGCACCCCTCTCCTCCTTTGTTCGGATTCCCACCTCGTAGATTCGGTGTCTTGTTCTCTACTTCTGCGTTGACCGAAGTCAGAGCAGCCAGCTTGTCATCGTTGTGCAGTTGGACTTCATCTGTGAAAGCAATGCAGGAATCCTCCAAGGTAGCAAAACGCCAATCCCCGACGTTAGCATCATTGGCTGGATTGTCATAGATCTTCTCCACGTAGGTGCCCTTTCCATCTGAGAGTGCAAAACCCTTGACGAAACTGGCGGCTCCACTTTCCGTCTCCATCGGCTCGCCAGCCTTATTGAGCGGAGTGCCAACGTTGTATTGAAGTTCAAAATGTCCACGTCCCGTTCTAACATCAAAGCCAGGTCGAAAGGTGACCTTCACAAACTTCGCCCATCCCTCCGCCATCGGGTCACCACCACCACAGGAGGACGAAGAACCGCAGGAACCAGCCAGGAAGCAGACAGCGCCGCGGGCAATTCCGAGGGGAGTCGGATCGCAGAAGACCATCTTTTGTTGTTGTAGTGACGCTTGGAAGATTGTAGTCAAGATGCTCTTGCAGGATATGGATAGGATAAGGTAAAAGTACGCATGTTTGTAGTATTGCAATGAATAGATTTGCGATAGAATTATTTGACAAATAAATTGATTGATTTGCTTGAGTGATAGACTCTATTCTTGGAATGATTTGATAGAATCTCCCAGGATTGAGACTAGAATCGATATTACCTGAGCTCCTTGAGCCCCCGTCCAAATTACTTACTGATCATATCAGAACAGTTTATAAGGTTTCCCAACATGGCCGGGCTGGGCACGCTGGGCACAGTGGGTCGCTGGGCGCCCCAAATGTGCCAGATCTGCTGAATTCTTCACCCAGCGTGACGCTGGGCGTCTCCAATTGCGGGGCGCCCTTCGGGCGCCCGCTTGAGAACCGCGCCAGCAGTGCTAGTCTAGCGTAGGCCAAGGCCAACGACGCTGGCGAGTTTACTGTTGTGCACAGGAGCGGCGCAGAATTTCAGCAGTGCAGCGCGGCGCAGTGCAAACCTGAACAGAGCAGGCGCAGCCCGCTACTGCGCAAACTGGCCCAGCACTGCGCCAGCGCTGCCCTGAACCTTGAGGGCGGCGCGCCGCCTTTTTTTGTGCTCACGGGACGCGCCGCATCGCGTCCCCGCGGCGCAAGTAAATCCATCGGCGGCGCGTGCTCGGCATGCCCAAGGCGTGGCCCTCAAATCCGCTAAGCGATATCCAAGCGCCCGCACAGCGTGCCCCGCCTTGCCGCCCAGCGTGCTCAGCGCCCGCCCAGCGTGCCCCGCCTTGCCGCCCAGCGTGCTCAGCGAGGCCGCCCAGCGTGCTCAGCGCGGCCGCCCAGCCACGCAGCGTCTAGTTCTAGTATAAGCTAAAACTACTCTATTATATCTATAAATATAGAACAGGTAAGTAAGCAGCCTGGTGAGCTTATCTGATCAGTGAACAGGAGATCCATCAACAAGTAGAGAAGGTGAAGGGTGATCTGAGATCTAGACCAGGGAGCCTTCTTGAAGCTGACACGATGATGGTGTTCTTGTTCTTGGCCAAACCCAAAGGCGGTACTCGTACTTCTACTTAATGGTCGTGTTAATGAAGGTATATCTTGACATGATCAACTACCACGGGAATGCTGACCGATATTCTTACATCTACAGGAATCAATGATCGTCGATACCGTCGATACGGAAGTTGTAACAGAGAAGTCCTGTTGCCGTCAGCCACGTTTCGTTCTCATCTTGTGGTATTCGTACATGTGCATGTACCGATATGACACTTACTAGATAGTGAACCGAGGAATTGACAGACTTGAAGGCTGGCTGACTACAAACCTGGATGCAGTAAAATCCGACGTCAGATGTCACAGATTTTTGGGTGGACAACATGCTCAACAGCCACATAAGCCGACATTGATGCCAGAATCGACCGTCTGGAACATAATGGTAATGCTACGACATCTCTTCTTCTTTTGCGACTCAAGAGGAAGCGCGCTTTTCTGAATAAAGAATTCACAACTGCGACGATGACTATAAATACACATTATGCAATGAATCTATTCAAATTCATGCACTCCTCTGCTGAAGGTGCCTACTATTACACCAACTTGTAGCTTTACAAGTACCCTCAACGAGCGGTAAGCTGATGAACCAGTGGTTGCTGAAAAGATGGAACAAAAATCACACTTCCGAATCATTTCCTTATTTTTCACCATTTACACTCGGAGAGAACTCAAAGAACCGCTGATGTAGTAGGTAGTAGTAGCCTAGTAGTGTGTAGTTGTAGTCGTAGATCTAGGTTGTAAAAAGCAAATTTACGAGTACGCGGAATCAACTTCAGATATTATGCCATAAAACAACAGCAGTACTATGATGAAGTAATCCTAGTACGAATAAATATGATGTTAATAATACTCTTACTCATGCTCCTAGCTAGAAGTAGCATTCTTTTACGAGTATAACACGACATACACCACCGAGTACTACCCTCCGAATTCGCTTGCAGAAGCACGCTGTTCTTGGAGAGAAAGCATGACAGCTGCGCTTCTCCGCCACACTCCACGTCTACCTCCTTAATGGTTTTCTGGTTTCCTATTTTTCTTGGAAGAAGCCAAAAACCATCCATGTCGTGCTTCAATGCTCGCTGTACGTTTATGCTGGTGCGTGGCTTAGAGTGGCATCGGATGTATCCAAGGTCAAGGTGGTAGTTCGCGGTGTTGTCTTTCTGGGAGTTGTCCGGGGGGTGGTATTTCGCGATGGCACTCGTGGGGGCGTCACGTTTCCTGCCGCTCTTGGCGGAGTGACGCTGCCCGTTCTCGGAGAGACGTCTCGACTCCTCCTTGGAGTCGTGTCTACATGACTTTTCAACGGCCCCAAGTTACTTGCGACGTAGGACTCCAATTTTGCCCGCTCAGCGTCGGACATTTTGTATACGCGTTCACCTGCGCCATTGATTTGCGAACCACTGCGCTTCGCTCCACGCGCACTTGCACTATCGTCTGCATCCTCCTCTGCTCCTGTGCCAAAGCTTGGCACTCCACCTTGCGCATTTTGTGATGCTTGGGTGCGATTCTTGGATCCGCTACGGCTTGTCCCATCATCGACTGCAAGAACGACACTCCCTGAGCCCGACCGTGCTTGTTCGGGTGCTACTTTATCATGGCTAGTATTTGCGATTGGTCGCGGCTTGCCCTCACCGCTGGTACTGAGAAGTGTGGACTTCGAGTCGCGCGGAGGTTCGTCGCGCTTTGGTGCCGGACGCCGACCTTTTGGCGAGAACATGTTAACTATAGCGCGCTTTGGAGTCGTGACCCATCTGAACCCGGCAGGGCCATCATCAGTGCCGCCTGAAAGTGGGCTCGAAGGCATGTAGCG
This sequence comes from Amoebophrya sp. A25, assembly GCA_905178165.1. NCBI lineage: Eukaryota > Dinophyceae > Syndiniales > Amoebophryaceae > Amoebophrya > Amoebophrya sp. A25. Next base: position 1,331,633 of record CAJINU010000002.1, on the reverse strand, counting down.
CGCGAGCGCGTCTGGGTGGTTCTTGTTGACATAGTAGATGCCGACCAGGAACATGAACGCAGCAACGACGAGTACAAATCCGACTATCGCCCCTTCGTCCAACGCAAGCAGACTATCGCTGTCGTCGCTGTTGCGGTCCCTTTCGGAGGAATCACCACCAGCGATTGTAAGACAGCTGATCTGCAGATTCCGGCCACCCATGTTGGGCCAGGCCTGATTCAACGGCCTCTGACATCCGCTCGCTTGAAAACTACTCGATGCGGAAGCCACATCCGCGCACAGATTGTTATGGCTCCAGTTCAGCACCAGGATTGGTCCCGGCGTTAGCGTGTCTTGTACAGTGGCTAAATGCCACGCCTGTGACGTGTCCTGCGCCCACACCATGCTACCGATGGCGCACGACATCTTTTCTGCTGGCCTTTCTCGTCGAAAACGGAATTCAAGTTAGTACATTTGCTGACACACGAGTTCCTTAATGTTTGTTCTTCGAAAATTTGCGACTGGAAATTGTAGCTCGACTCCTTTCTCTGCCACTTTGTGTCACGCTTTGTACTAGAAGCGGCGAGTACTTAATCATTGCGAGTGTTTCTACGTACACCAGCAGCTTTCGACTTCGTCAGAAGATGCTGTCGTGTGTCTGTTCTAAACTGGGTTGATCTCTGACGCCTCCTCAGAAACTTCTGATAGCACGATTGCAAGCAAGAAACGTCGTCATCTTTATTTCTTTCGAGGATATCTCTAAATCTACTAGAAGTTATAGATTTGGTGTATCAACCAAATTTGGCTTCTACAGAAAAACCAATACAACTGAGTAGAGTGCTTTACACCAAGCACTCCTTGGTCCTTCCAACCAAATTCAACTTTATTAGCAAATGGTCACTCAGAAATATGTTGTAATCATATTTTATATAATATGTGATGTTGATGAAAGTCTAGTTTTAGCGGCGAGAGAAAGCAATCTCTGATGAGGGAACGAATAAATTGACGCATGGGGAAAATGGAATCCTGGTGGAGGTGATGAAAATTCTATAAGGGAATAGATAAGTACATAGAAGCGCTGTCTTGTTCGTTGAATCGACTTAGTTATTTACGAAAGAAAAGCTGTGCTAACCCACTCAGAAAAAAACTGCCAGAATGTATGACGATGAAGGAAAGCACTCGTGATGACCGAAAAAAATCGACTCGCATTGACGGTATTCATCAGTCTTTCACTCAGCGGACCGAACAAAACGCATTGGCGTTCATAGATTGTTCTCCTCATCTCTCGTTGACCAAACCGAAACATGTTGCAGCCTCGACGTCTGTTTATCATGGGTCAAAAACAGCGCGTCTGAGAAGCCGATCGAGATAATAGTGGCTTTGACCGTCATTCTTTTTCACTCGGAGGTTCTCCACTTTCATCTCAGATGAAGCTGCGAAGAACAACAACTTAGTCCTACGAAGCGCGCACAAGGCGGCCTATCTCGTACAAAAACCTCGCAATGTATGACGCGCTCGTCCGAATCTGAATTTAGCAGGACTTGTTCGGCTCAAAAACATACAACGACTTCCTCGTAAAAAATGTTCTCCCGCTGTCACAGAATGGAAAGTGATCATAGCGTCAAACTGACAGAGCGCATTGATTCTCCGCGCAAAAAAAAAAGCTCATCTGTAAATTATGTTCTACTCCAGCACAAGTCCGCAGGAGTATTATAGCATAAAAACATGTGTTCAGTTTCAGTTAAAGAAATCAAATGCAAATATTTACGAAGATTGCAAATACTAAAACCACTTGGGCGTCTGCCGATTATTCAATAATCATAATGTAAGTAGTTGTAAACAGAGCGAAAAACACTGTAACTTTTGACACTGAGCTATCAGCGCGGCCGTCATTATCACGATTATTTATCGCGACGGCTTGCATGTCCAGTCAGGTCAGGGAGGCATCGAGTACTTCAGTCGTCGAGGCCCGCAGCTTTGTTTTGCTGTTTCTGCATGCTACCAAGAATGCCGTCCATGGCCCCCGTACCTTTTAGAAACTCAAGCCGATCGGCGACTCCACCGACGCCGTCCGACGCCTCCTTTGCCGACTTTCGTACTCCTTTTTCGGCACTCGTCTCAGTTTTGGCGACCGCAGTTACGAGAGCCTTCTGCCGGTTTCGTACACCATCGCCCACTTGGGCGTCTGCGAGATGGTACGATCGGGGCGCCCCCGCGTCACGTGCCTTTTGTACTGCCTCAAGAAAATTGGCGCCGCGTCTCGCTTCGGCCGCCGCGACCAAGGAAGGCCGTGCAGGTCGAGGTGAATTTTCCGTTCCAGCAAGACCAGGCTGCTCATCTTCTACCTTCCTCTCGAAGATCTTTTGAGCAGCTGGTTTGACGCGAGTCCATCCGGCGGATCCTGGCGCCTGTCCGAGCGACTTACCTTGTTCCTGCGAGTTCTTTTGAAGCTCATTTCCGCGAGGTCCCGAGGAGCGCTTCAGCACCTGCTCCTCATGTTCGTCCCCTTCTTTTATTACATGATTAAGACGTGACGCAACTGCGTTGCTTACAGGGGCAGCAGCGTGCATAAGTTGCTGTCGCGACGTCTCGATGGTGCCGCGAACTTCGGGCTTCTGCATCGAAGACTCCGTCGATGTCGAAGACAGTGTAGATAATTTTCGAACGTCGTTTTGGTACTCTGTGGATTCGCGTATCGGAGCCAGTGATCCGCCTTGCGACGCTGAGGATGCAAGACCCGCACCGCGGATGAGTGCATCGGCCATAGACCGCTTGCCGCTCGCATTCCTACCCGACAATGGTCCTGAAGCCATTGACGATACTGAAGATGTTCCAAACGAGCCAGAGTTCGAGACTTTTTTACTAGGCTGCAAGCCACGCCGTGGGGTCCCCGGTTTTACTCCCACTACGGAGATGGACGCGGGCGCAGGAGTAGGATCCGTCCTGGGTTTCTTCTTTATCTCAAAATTCCGAGAAACATCGGGCATGTCCCTTTCGCCCTGTTGGAGTAACTGCTGCACTTTCATCCGCGTTTGGGCCCTGACCTCTGCGGGGCTCGGTCCTCTCCTGTAGAAGCCTTCATGTGCAGCAAGCGCCGTGACTGATTCACGAGGACTACTTATTTCCGGGGTGCGGATAGCTTCAACTGCTGACACAATCTCCTGCGCTTTTTCGTAAGTTTGTCCTTGGTGTGCAGCGAGAGCTGCCACAGACGCTGGAACCGGCCGCGAAGAAGGAGATGCTGGCGCACTGCCGGCGGCTTGCAAAGCCTTCGTGCGATGCTGCACGCCGACGAACGCAGCACTAGGCCGGGTGCCACCCACGAAAACGGAAGCATGGAGTGGCGGCCGCGAGCCTGGTGCCGCTTGCGGCTTCTCCGGCCGTTGCGCCGCCGCCTTCCAAGCAGCGTGGATATTACCCTGCGGCCTCGTCTCCGTGCCTTGTTTGCGATCGTCGGTTTTTCCGCCCGTCAAATGCCGCTGCACTTCCGCCATAAAAGCCATCTTTCGATCACGCACCGAGCCGCCGCTTTTTATTTCTGCAGCTACCGCTGCCACAGTCGCGTCTACCACACAGTCTCCTCCCTCTTCATGTACAAGATCATCCAAAAAATCGTCATGAAACGTACTTCCTTCCATACGTCCGCGTCTGAGCACCACTTGCGGGTCTAGTCCTTTTTCACCAGCGGGACGATATTGCCGAAATCTCTGTCCTCGCAAATCTTCATCCCGCGCGATCGCCATGCCCGCCTCATGAAGAGTTGTAATGTGGCCAGCCCGGTCAGGTCCATCTTGTTCATCGGCACTCGGGCCACCACCACGCGTTCTTCTATTTTCGTGTTCATCGTCGCTGGTGCTACCTTGGGGTATATCCGTATTCGAGCCTGAAGAATTCTTTGTCGAGTCGCCAAGGCGCTCTTGGTTCACCTTCAGGACGGCTTGCTTGATTAGTAACTCCGCGAGGTCATCGTTGACAACCCCAGATAGCTCCAAACGCAGTTCCTTTACAACGTCCGCTTCTTCTGGCAACAGCTCTTCCATCCCAGGAATAGTTTCCTCGAGGATACTTTCCACCTCTAGTCCTTCTGCCTCCGCGGCAATCAGATTCTTCAGCTGCCCTACTAGAGTCGCACTATCAGCAGCACGATCCTCAGCAAGCCCTGCTGCCGTTTGGTCATCTTCTTCCTCCCGATCATGATCATCTTCTGCAGCTTCTTCACGTCCTGGAAAGTCTGTCTCATGATCCTGCTCTTCTTCTTCTCCTACTTCTACAGTACCCATCTTGGGGGCGTCTCCTGTAATCGAATGTTGTGACTCCATCGACGCACCTCTCTTCGAAGCCACATGGTCTGCTAATCCAGCGTTAGTGTGCGAGAGCTTTGAAGCGGCAGCGAAACTGAAAGTAGAGTCCAACAACCTAGAAGAATCATCTGCCTGGTCTTGTTTCGTAGATCTTTGTGCTACCAAAAGACGAGCCTCGTCTTGATTAGATCTTTTCGCTTTTATCAACGTTCTCGAAGCAGATGCGCCTGCTTCATCTTGGATCATTCCTGGAGTAGGCAAAAGTAACTCGTCTCTTGTCGTATCCGCCTCTTTCAGTGCACGCGCAAATTTGAGCCAAGCGCGCGTCTCCTGTACTACTTGTGGTGGGAGATTTCCGAGCGCAACTGCCGCTAGAAAGCAGTTCTTGGCTAGCTTCGTTCGTTGCGGCAGAGGTGAGAGCAACAACAAGGCTTGTCCACGTCGATGGAAATGTCGTGCGTTACTACGATCCAGATTATGCGCGATAGCGGCGTCTCGATTCGCGCGAAGCGCGTAGTATCGCACCTCTGGCCGATTGAGAATCGTCGTGAGAACGGACTCACGTTTCGCAATTTCATTTTCATTCGACGATGAAGATGCACTACTACTATCTTCGGCAACTCCCCTTCTATTCTTGTTCGACACTCGCCTGCGCCGGCGTTTCTCTTTCTCCTGCCCGTTGTCATCCCCAGATGTAGATGCTTGTTCAGCGAGTGCCGCTGCTTCTTTAGCCATCATGAGATAACACTGGCTCCGGTTCCCGTAGAGCACTGCCAAAATGGTCTTCGAGGCTTGATCAGTCGGACAATTCTCATAGAAACGCGACTCTAGAACGGCAATGGCTTTGGTGAAAAATTCTGATGCCATCTCAAATTCTGCCTGTAGATACAGCTTGTTCCCCACGTCTTTCAGTTCTTCCAGCGCAACTCGCTCCGTCGGACTGGCATCGGGCTCCCCCTGCAACACAGATAGCATTTTCTTCAATTGAGATCCTGTGGATGTGCGGATCGGACTAGTGTAATTGTAGGATGAGCCGAAAGTCGACGCGGGCGACCCGGAACGAGAACGCTTCAGACGCAGTTTCCTTTTCTTCTTGTTTGTACTCCTCAGCACAAGATCCTGGGCAGCTGTGACCCTCCTAGTCCTGCTACCCTTCATCTGGTTTTTCGATAGAGACGCTCTGGTCGGTTGATTCTCCATCTCCTGCTCACTTAAAGCATTGGTGCTTGGATCGTTTGCTGATTCTGTTTGATCTCCATCTTCCTGGTCTTGACGAGGATCTCCTGGGGTCCCATCTCCCGCGTTCACGCGCCATTGCTGGACCTGGAGTAGTTGATCCCTCGCACTAAGGGAGCCGTGTCCTCTTTTCAGGGCGAGACGGATCTGTGCGAACTTGTCACGCACCACTTGCATTTCCGCCTGCACTGCTTTCTCCACCGTACCGACGATTGTCTCCGCCAGGGTTGTAGCTAAGGACTCGACGACGTCCGCGGAATGTGCATCTACGATTTCGTAAACCCTTGACGTCAGCAGTTCATCCGCCTCTTTCGGCGCTCTCTGCTCAAGCGCGTCAAGACGCGCGCGAATATCTTCCTCCAGCTTCGCTACGCCTTCTCTAACTTCTCTCAAAATCTCTTCTGGCGCTGAAGAGTCACCCACCTGTTGCGAAGATACCCCTGCCGCCAGCTGTTCCGCGAACATTTCCGCCAGGCCGTGGCTCTGCCGAGCATGCTCTTGTGCCGTTTCCTCTAGCGCAGCAATATCTTCCTCGTCGCACACCCCCGAGTCGACGAGGCGCGACAGCGTTCCTCGCACTCTAGACTGCAAATGGCTTGTCCGACCCAACTCCATCAATCTTGCATTTTCTGCGGTCAGCAAAGCCTCCAATTCCTGAAACATTGCTCCATTTGCCTCCAAATTCTGCAACAGAGAATCTTCCAACTCCTCAAACGCGGACAGTCTCTTTTCCAACACAAGTTTCTCTTCCTCTGTGGGCTCCTCTTGCTCCAAAAACTCCACCTGGAGAGGAAAATGAAACATCATATTAGATTTAGACTTGCAAGGACTAAATTTATGATGCATGAGCAGCATATGGCGGTAGTTGGTATTTTTATTATCTTTATTCTGGGCAGGCCCGCCTCTAAATGAAAATAACGTCGTATAACATTTATATATGTACCAGGGAGGGAGGCCCCCCCCCTGTGGATGGATCGGGGGTGGACCCCGCCAGAGGGGTCCAGCCTTGCCACCTTATTGGCCAGGTCTGTCGAGGGGCTGCCGGGCGGGAAGGCCTCAAAGCGCCCACTTCTGACCCCTTCCCGCTTTTTGCTGTACCCTGCAGACCGGGCAAAGGTGGCAAAGGCTGGGCCCTCTTGTCGTGTTGCGTGTACCCGACAGAGCTGGCAGACGAGGCAAGGCGGGAACCCACCCCCTTGGCGTGCTGCATGTACCCGACAGACCTGGCAAAGGTGGCAAGGGTGGACCCCTCTGGCGCGTTGCATGTGCCCAACCCTACGCCAAGGGGGTGGGTTCCCGCCTTGCCTCGTCTGCCAGCTCTGTCGGGTACACGCAACACGACAAGAGGCCCCAGCCTTTGCCACCTTTGCCAGGTCTGTGGGGTACATGCAAGAAGCGGGAAGGGGTCAGAAGTGGGCGCTTTGAGGCCTTCCCGCCCGGCAGCCCCTCGAAAAGAGGGGCCGGGGCGGGGAGGCCCCCCCCTCAAAAAGTTAGATCGGGGGGGGGCCTCCCGCCCTGAGCCCTCGAACATATATCTATTTAGGAAGTGTCTTCTACCAAATAAGAAGTAAAGCAAGCAGGTGGAGCAGACAAGTCTTACCAATGCGCCTTGCTCTCTCCTGACATCTTCAACCTGTTCGTCCAGCCCTTGCGATTTCAGCCTCACTTTTTCCTCTATCATTGCAAGCGTCGCTTCGCGCAGTCCTTGACTACGCCTGATACTTCTGGTCAGAGAACTATCCCTGCTACTCCTTTGCCGTGCCCTCTGTGCCCCCGGCGACGAACAAAAGGTCGCTCTTGAAGACGCGTACTCATGGTTTGAACGGCTCCCATTATTCCCACGTGGGGACCCGGAAAGCACTAGTGAGGCCCCGAGCGGAGGGGCCGGGGACGTGGTGCCTCTCGGAAGGCTGCGAGATCGCGATGAATAATTCACAGAAGCGCCGAATGCAGGCACTGGAATATTCGCAGAAGGAGCCCCGAAGGCAGGCACTGTGGATTGGTCGCGAAACGGTAGGTTTACGGAAGCGCCGAAAGGAGGAATGGCAGTTCCCTGCCTAGAAAGAAGCGATGCAGGCGCTGTTGTTGGTTCGTCGCGAGATGGAATATTCACAGAAGGAGCGCCAGAGGCAGGCACTGTTCCTTGGTCGCGAAAACGGAGGTTTACGGAAGCGCCCAAAGGAGAAATAGCACTTCCCTGCCTAGAAAGAAGCGGCGGGTTTGATCGCATGCTGATTTTCATTGAAGGCATGCCAAACGCCTGCCCCGATGAAGCAAGCCGCGTCGTACTATCTGTTCTCTGTTGCATGCCAGACTCATCTTTTCGTCCATCGACAAAAATAGGGTCTTGAGGCTCGGTGTCGGAGGCGAACGGCGACTCCGCAAAAACAGGAAGCAGGGGTGCTGGTCGTTTTCGCTCTTGGCGCTGATTGGGTGCGGAACTCGCACGCCCACGTCCTTCAGTCGACGTGACTTGTTGGGGATGCTGCACGCTTGCAACGTTGACGTGTTTGTCGCTGTTCCGCAAACCAGCGTTCATTTCACGCTGTGCAGCACCAGCACTTGTCGTAGCTCGAACGTCTTCAGTAAAGTGAACTGTTTGCTTGGCTCGATTAGAGCTGTGCCTTGTTGAGCGCAGACTGGATGCAGATGGAGACCGTGATCGCGCTGACAAAGCTACGCTCACGACCTCTGCTACAGAAGCGTCCTCGCTGGTCCTTATCGACTGGGTCGCACGTGGATCCATTCCCACGGCATCAGATGAACGCTGTGGTTGAGCCCGCAGCACTTCGGCTTTCTCCTGCTTGCTGTCCAACCCCTCCCTCGGATCCCCTGCCGAAATTTTTGAACGCTTGTGCCTGTCCGACGTTCTGGAGCTACGCTGCATCGTCGTTTCTCGTCTGGATCCAGCAGTTGGCGATCGAAGACTTGCAGCTACGCTTATTTTCGTCGATGGTCCTCCTGTCCTCCGAGTGGAGTCCGCGATTTGTGAGTGAGCATCCCTCTCACTATTCCATGACGCGAATCGCTCCGCGTACTCATTCTCATATGCTTCTGCTGCATCCGTTGGAAGCATCGCCATCGAAGCTGTTGCGCTGGAGTTCTTATTCTGCGCGGTGGACCTAGCTGCAGCAGTTTCTCGCGTGGATGCACCAGTTGTAGGCGAGCGCGATCGCAGTGAGGCTACGCTCGGTTTCGATGGTCCTCCCGTGCCTGTCCTCCGCGAAGAATCCGTAACTTGTGAGAGCGCATCCCTATCGCTACGCCACGACGCGAACCGCTCCGTGTATTCATTTTCATGTGCTCCAGCTGCATCCGTTGGAAGCATCACCATCGAGGCTGTAGAGCTCTTATTCTGTGCGGTGGCCCTAGCTGCAGCAGTTTCTCGCGTGGATGCACCAGTTGTAGGTGAGCGCGATCGCAGTGAGGCTACGCTCGGTTTCGATGGTCCTCCCCCCGTGCCTGTCCTCCGCGGAGAATCCGTAAATTGTGAGTGCGCATCCCTCTCGCTACGCCACGACGCGAGCCGCTCCGTGTATTCATTTTCATATGCTCCAGCTGCATCCGTTGGAAGCATCATCATCGAGGCTGTTGAGCCCTTACTCTGTGCGGTGGACCTAGCTGCAGCAGTTTCTCGCGTGGATGCTCCAGTTGTAGGCGAGCGCGATCGCAGTGAGGCTACGCTCGGTTTCGATGGTCCTCCCGTACCTGTTCTCCGCGAAGAACCCGTAACTTGTGAGTGCGCATCCCTATCGCTACGCCACGACGCGAACCGCTCCAGGTACTCGTCTTCAAATGCCTCTGCTGAATCCCTGGGAAGCATCATTATCGAAGGTGTTGAGCTATTTTGTGCGGTCGACCTAGCTCCAGAAGCTTCCCGCATGGATGCACCGATTGTACTAGGCGAGCGCGATCGCGGTGAGGCTACGCTTACTTTCGTCGATGGTCCTCCTGTCCTCCAAGTGGAGTCCGCGATTTGTGAGCGCGCATCCCGATCGCTACGCAACGACGCGAATCGTTCCATGTACTCATTTTCAAATGCCTCTGCTGAATCCCTAGGAAGCATCATCATCGAAGCTGTTGAGCTCTTACCTTGTGCAGTCGACCTACTTGTTGCAGCAGCAACAACAGTTCGCTGCCTGGCTCCCGCTGAGGCTACGCTTAATTTCGATGATCCCCCCGTCCTCCGCGAAGGATCAGCGATCATTTGTGTGCCCCCGTGAGCTGGCCATTCGCTACGCCTCTGGGCCTCACGTTTCGCGTCCTGCTCATCTGTAAAGTCAGGCTGATGCTGCGTTCTTGAACTCTTGTGGGCGTACTCTTCATCATCATACACAAATCCCTCCATGGAACCTAGCGGACGGACCACCACAGAAACTGGCTTCTTGCTCGCTTGCGTGTTGTTAACGTACGAAACTCTTTGTTCTTGTGAAGAATTGCGCATGCTGTCCTGAGCGTCCTGATCATCTCCGACGCTGTGAAATTCTGCTTGTGGAAAGTTAGGCATAGGAGGCGCCATCATCGAGTTCTTTGCCTCTAACGAAGCACGCCGCGACGCGTTTGTCTTTAACTGACTTGATTGCACCGAAGCACGTTGGCTTTCACGCAGGAACGAATCAAACTGTGAGTCAAAGCGTGCGTTGCTGATTTCTACCGTCATCGGTTTCTCATACTGCTCCTCATAAGCCGGCGACTCGCCACTACCAAATGATCCGCTGACTCCCGAGGACTCTCTTGCGGAAGCGCCCGAGGGCCTCCTTAGCGCAGATGCAGACATGTCATCCTGAGTTGGCAGCGAAGCACTCACTGAGCCACTGCCAAGTTCTCGGGAGGCAGCCGTGTCGCGGAAAGCAACTGAGCCAGCGGAAAATCCTGCCGCACCACTGTCGCGAAAGCCCACTGAGCCAGCGGAAAATCCTGCCGCACCACTGTCGCGAAAGGCCACTGAGCCAGCGGGGAATCCTGCCGAACCACTGCCGCGAAAGGCAACTGAACCAGAGGGAAATCCTGCCGCACCACTGTCGCGCAAGGCCACTGAGCCAGCGGGAAATCCTGCCGCACCAGTGTCGCGGAAAGCCACTGAACCAGCGGAAAATCCTACTCCACCACCGTCGCGAAAGGCAACTGATCCAGCGGGAAATCCTGCCGCACCACCGTCACGAAAGGCGATAGACCCAGTCGCGAATCTAGGCAATGAAGGATTTACACTGCGTTTTTTCAATGTCGATCTCTCCGTCTTGCGAAGTTCCATGGGGTCTCGTGGGACTCGACGCTGGATTCTCGCCGAGACCGCCACTGGAACGAGTGGGTCGTACCTCCCCAGAGCGACATCTCCGTCTTCGCTTCCTTCGGAAAAGGGCGTCTGCGCAGCACTGGAATTCACCGCACCAGGTAGGCCCTCGCTCTCACCTCTCCCGGGGCTTCCTCCTGCTATTATCCGACGTGCCCCAGTCTGTAATGCCATAGCTTCATCCTCCTGCATAGACGTGCGACAGTGTACTGCTAAGTCTCCGCCAATTTGGCCAACGGAAGCTGCTGACGTATTCGTCGCGTAATTCCACTCAGGGTTGTGGTCGCCTTCAGCAAGCATCAGCTCGCGGGCGTCCTCCTCGTCGACAGGACCTCGCACCAGACTTGTATTCCGTCTCTTTGCCTGGGGTGCGTCGCGCGATGCTGCTGCTGCTGCTGCATTTTCACCATGCGTCGATCTCTTGCCTCCATCATGATGAGAAACCGCCACAATTCGGAAATTATGCTCTTGCAAATCTGCTGCAGGATAGAATGCAGTGTAATGGGCACTGTGATAGCCAGAACTCATGTAGCGGCCATGGTTGGCGAATGCGGGCCGTCTCTCCTGTCTTGATATCATGTCACGTCGCACAGCGAGCTGGGAGGCTTCTTCATCAGTATCTGAATCAGATGAACTTTTAATCAGGTCGTTACTTGCAGCCCCAAGAGAAGACTCTTGCTCCTCTGCAAATCCCGCACCCCTCGAATGATCCTCGGCGCATTCTTGCTCGGCTGATCCAGCTGCACAACGACCAGAAGCTGAAGGCACTTCACCATGCTCCTTGCTGCTACGATCGGAACGGTGTTGGATACCAGGTGATGAAGCAGCACCCGTACACGAAACCTCTCTCTTGTTAGTATGCATCGATATCGAACTTGATCGTTCAGGCAAGTCGACACGACCACGACCCAAAACTCGCGACTGGCGCACAGAAGTCGCTTCGGCTTCCTGCTCCGTCTCGGTCGGCTGCACTGTATCGCCAGATGGGAACGCCTCCATTATGAAATGCAAGTCAGTGAACGAAAATGAACCGCGGGCTCAGTTACGCCTAGCAAGCATAAATGATAGCCCAACACGACCATCAATCAAGACCTAGAATATTGAATCATAGGGACAAACAACCCACCGTCTGGAGGGTGACTTGTTAGCCAAAAAATCCAGCCCAAAACATATCGATGTCGCGATAATCCACCAATTTCTACGACCACGGACATAATGTGGCCAAATATGAATGCCCACGTTCTTAACTACTTTGATCTCATCTACAACACTCGTCCATACGCGTTAACAAAAGAGAGATCATCTCCGCGCTTGTGCTTGAGATTTGGGGGGAAAGAGGTGGAGAAATCCTGAATAGATTACAAATAAGAGTACACAGTATTTTGATGAAGCTGCAATATGAGCCGGAGGGTGTTGTCGCTCAAGCGAAGCATCAGAATAGCTCTCGCCGTATTTTCTCACAGTCTAATATTTGTAGAACGCTCGACAGAAAGTTCGAGACACAGAAAGTTGTCTTTTTTCGTGTCATCTCATGTCAGATTTGCTTGTTTCTACTTACTCGACAGAATTCATCATTAGCAACGTTGTACAGCATCTATCCTTCTCAGAAACAGAACCATTACAGTCCTAGCATATTGCCACAACAACCGATCACCCGTCATTTTGGGTTCTTTTCACACCATCCTGAATTACGTCATAGTCCTTCATAGTTCAGCGACAATCTTGAGAGCTTTGGATGAGGACGGGGTCTGCCACCAGAGCTTTTCCTTAATGAGGGCGGACGAACACGAACAAAGGGCCTGCCGATTGGGTCCGAGACGCGCGCAGTGGGGATCCTGCCTCATACCGTTCGGATCTCTTCGTCTTCTTCTCTAAGAGTTATGTCAATTGCATCGCCATCCGGGAAGTCATATCAATTCCTTCACGAATAAGGCCATACTAGCAGTCTTACGAAATGGAGCTTTGTCTTCACAAGCTCCCCCAAGACCAATTTATCTGCTCCCGAAACAGGCGTAGACGACTAGAACTATGACGATTTCGGCGCAGTCTCTCGGAAAAGCACGCTTGCTCGTTTCCCCTTGTGAATGCGTCCCTTGTTTCGTTCCCAAACGTCGCAACATGACTGCTTGTTCCCGGCGAAATTGTCAGGCTTCCCCTCATCTTCTCTCTTGTAAAATTGATCCAGAGCCGCATTAGGCCTCGTCACCCTCGCTAAAGACGTAAGTCAGGGTGCACTTTCCGCAATAGTAGCGGTTGTGGTGCATAGCCATGAAGACGCCGTTTCCGCAGTTCGGGCAGTCCTTGCGCAAGCGGGTGATCTTATCGCTTCCGTCGACCTAGATATTGAATGGGGAGGATAGTGGGCCGAAAGTGCAGTACAGATGATGTTCAAACTTTCAACCGCCTTCTCGAGGGGCCTTCATTTTTAGTGACACCAGTTCTAAAATAGTCATACAAATGAGCTGGTCCGAAATACCTTGTAGAACTTGAGGACTCCGAGCTTGACCTTCTTGTGCTTGTGCTTGATCTTCTTCGGTTTGGTGTACTGCTTCTTCTTTCTCTTCTTACCGGCACCCAACAAATCCGCGTTGACATCAATGGTGCACTCATCAGCAAAGAGAGCTCCGCAAGTGAGGGATTCCGGGCAGTCCTTACCTACGAAGGTGGTCATTGTAGGGAATGAACGGATCGATCGTCGTTTGTCGTTAAGCTTAGGAAATTTTGCAGCACAAGTGTTGGTAGCGCAAGCTAAGTCTCAAAACGCATTGGTATGCATCAATATATAGACCTCCTAGAAGTGGCATTTTCTGAAGACAAGAAGTTCATAAAGAAAGCATAAGGGTATCGACTTACCAGCGTAGGAAAGGTGGAATCCGGTGGCAAGATCGAGCGATTCCTTCAGCTCAGCGACCGTGGTGGTCTGCTCCACGACACGGGTGGCCGTGGAGCCGTTAACTCCGCGAAGGAACAACTGCATGTTGACAACTCTTAGATAACGGACGCACACTACTTCTGTCAAGTAGTTTTTCTCGTTTCCCTGATGAAAATTCAAAAGCAGAACCGGATGCATTTACTTTCGAACATTGCCTTAAATATAGTCTCAACGAGGTTCGGGACTGACACTTAATCCTTCATCTTCCAGTACTGTTCCGACCGATCTCGTTTCAGAATCTAATTATGTAAGTTAATTTAAATCTGTCTTCCTCCGTGATCTTTAGATCTTGGTGTGCAACACTGATTTATCTAAGCGGGATCTTGGAATTCCATTGCTGCAGGAACTTTGACTTTGTAGAAGCGATCAGCCCGGATTTCGTAGTTCTTCCGGTGGTCTTCGTGAACCTAAAGATCTGTTTCTTGCAATTCATAACGAAGCTATCCTGATCTATACCGTCTACTGCCGGCTGTCAAATTTCTAAATTTTAGGATCCGTGGGAATTTCAAAATTTCATTGCATATTTAGATTTTTGATCTCGTTGACATGCCCCGGTCAAAATGATGGATAGGTGGAACACAACGGTCGAGTGCCGGTGCGCTTGAACGGCGCACGTAGCTATTTTTTTCGCTTTGGGTATCGGTTCACTCTCTTCCACAATGTCCGTATGCCAAGACATCTCTAGAAAAACGCACACCTTCGCCGAATCTCATCACTTCCAGCATGATCATCTTTGTACAACAAGGAAGACCGCCACCAACCACTGAAATTTTGCCCGCTTCTGCCTCTCTAAAACTGCGCGGCCACAAGGGTGAGACATACCCGACCGCTTCCCGATGAAGACAGTGGAGCAATGGTAACGAACATTAAAAAATTGAGTTAGTAGACGCGCAGTTTCGACTCCTCCTCGGCATTGTTTTCTTCGCAATATGAGCAGATCTTCTGTCAACGTCAGCAGACTAAAATTTCTGCCCTTGTCGCACTTGCAGAAGCCCAATCAAATCAGGCGAACCGTGCGACTGTGAGCCCTCGTGCTACATGGCTCTGACAGGAAGATCAGGATTCTAATACTGAGTGAGTGCCGTTCTTGTTTAGATGTCATCGTCCGCTCTACTGGAAGATAAAGACTACGAGCGAATGCCTTCGTCAAATGCGCATGTTGTGTCCCATTTCCAGCTCCACAGAAAGACCGCCCACCGCACTCTTCCTGCAGCCGCAACTTCATATTTTGTCTCCTTCTAGCATACAACTATCGAAGACTCCATATTCTTGAAGCAGAAGAGGATACTTAGTTCTTCTCCATGCGTTTGCGACGATCGTCCAGGATGGAGAGCTTGACTCCGTTGCCCTTCGGCAACGAGATCCACGGCTTGTTCTCCTTGCCGATGACCATCACGTTCTGCAGACGAGTAGCGAAGTGGTGATCCTGGGCGTCCTTCAAGTGGACGATTTCAAAGGATCCCGGATGCTTCTCACGGTGAGTGATGACACCGACACGACCGATCGAGTTTCCACCGGTGATCATGCACACGTTGCCTGAATAAATTATTTATGGAAAAACAAAATTAGGTCAGCAGCAGCCGAAACGTGACAAATGAGTATCTAAATCCTGTTCTGGATCTCATGTTAACGACTACACTTTTGTGGGTGCGAGAAGCGGGAACCACGCAGCATCGTGAAAGAATTTAGATTATCAAGTACCGTGTTCGAACTTGCAGTGATCGAGGATCTTTCCGGAGGCGATGTCGAGGCGGATAGAATCGTTGGTCTTGACATCCGGATCCGGGAAGCGGACGGTGCGGCCGTCATGGGTGACGACGTGGTTGACGCCCTTGGTTCCCTTTTCGACGGCCTTGACGCGGCACAACTTGTAGCTGGCCTCTTCCGGAGTGATCTTGTGAATAACGAAGCGTCCCTTGGTATCGTACAACAAACGGAAGTTTTCCTTGGTCTTTTCAAGAGCAACGACATCCATGAAGCCGGCTGTTTTTTGGGGTTTTTGGAAAGGTCATATACAAATATTTCATAGTAGATGCTTTTTTTCGTTTTGGTGATGGCAATGTGAGAGTCCGTATTTGGGTAGAAAAGGTAAGCGCAATCAACTCCAGCAGTCTTAAATCTGACACATGAGGATGAAATCTCGGGAATAGGGCAAATTCTAAACAAGACTGCTGTAATCTATCACAGCCCAGCAAGGTTTAGCAGTACCCGGGTAGGTGTGGTCGGTGCGGATCTTTCCGTCAACGCGGACGAGACGCTGGATGAGGATCATCTTGGCCTCACGGTAGTTCAAAGCGTATTTCAGGCGGTTACGCAACAAGACGATGAGCGGCAAGCACTCACGCTGCTTGTGCGGGCCACTGCTCGGCTTCGGGGCCCACACACCTGGTTTGTTTTCGGAAATTTGGGAGAGTCTTTCGGAATTCTCGACTGTGCGAAACTTGACACAATAGTTTGGGAACATCTTGAGTTCCTTGGTCAACATTTTTTCAAACTTAACTAGCCTAAGATATCGAGTAGAAAAATCTATCAGACTTGATCCACACACGATATCAATCCTGATTCAAATCACGAAGATATTAGAAATTTAGAATAGATACCGGTAAGCTTATCCAGCATCCAGTGGCTGGGCGCAGCCATGCGCTTCATATGTCTCTTCGGACCACGAGCCATTTTGGTGGATGTGATTAAAACCCAGAGTTTAGAACCTTAAATAAGGTTGTTCTCGTTTCCCTGTTTTTTCAAAAGAAAGGTTGGATTGAGATGATAGAGGACAAAAAAAAAGATTTAGATAGAAAATAGTACGAGTTCTCAGAAAAACCATAATTTTTCTGGAAGCGGAAAACCGCATCGGCGCACATCGATGTTGATCCTCGAATGAGTAATCTTCAGATGTACGTCCTCTCCTCTTTAAGATCTAAAATTCGTTGGGGATCAAAGCGTGAATATGTTGATCTTTTGAACGAGCACGAGGATCCGTTTCGACTTTAGAGATTGGCACCACATTTCCCTCTTGCGAGCAAGCTTGGGACCATTAGGGTTCGTTGTCGTGATCAACGCCCAGCTTACTACATTTTCTGGAGTCTCTTTTAGTCTTTTAGGATCACTGATTTCCAAAGGCACAAGATCGATGATGGACCGCGAAACTTTCGACCATCTATTTATGGGTTTTTTAGAATTCGTTGATGCTCGCCTTCAGCAGCTACTACCGTTTTCGGTTTTGATGTAGCTTCCTCCTTCGATGTCTTGTATGATCATTCACCAAACCTTTATCTTTTGCTTTCGGTAGCATTTCGCTATTTCGTGAACTTCTGCAGCTCACTGTTATATCTAGATCTCTTGATGATCTCAGGCATGATCTTTCAGAGCTTATCTTCTGAACAGACGATTACTGCGAAAGAGAGGGGAGAACGTTGGAGCCGTATGCTTGCTTATGCTTGCACAGGTGGTTTTCGCGAACTACAATCAAAACTTGAACTGCTGGGTCCTCACCTGCAGGCGCAAGCAGGTAAGGAGTCTAGATTAGGCTACAGTATGGGCATGATCGATCTTTAGTATAATCGTTTGCGTTCAGTGCGTCCTAAATTTTCACCGAGTCCATAATATGCTGTTCAGATTCACAAATAACCACTTGAAAAAGAACCAACGCTCCCCTGTTAGTTTGTTACGAATGTCTATCTTTTCTTGCAGAAGGGAAAGGCCAATGCGCCGTCGATACCCAGCTTTTAAAATTCACACCAAGTAATCCTAATCTCCACGCTACAGCTGCTGGGTGTCTCCCTTTATTATCTCTTCTCCTCGTTCTTCTTCGAGACGTCGAAGTTAATTTTTCGATTCATAGGTTGTAACCACTCGCAAATCTCTTCATCTAGTCGGGTAACGTCCCCTGTTGAAACTATTCTCAAAGCAGCAGGTGTTGCCAGTTAGAAAAAGCTCGCCTGTTTCACTCTTTGCCTAAAGCCAGAGGGCTTCCGTGTACCAGGTGGTGCATGAGTTGCCGCAGCGTGCCCAAAGCTTGGTCCCGTCGCTGATTCGTCGGGTGATGAAGATGACTGACCAAAAAGGAAATATTTACTACCGCTGAAGGCTGCCCCCCTAGCACTGGCGCTTGCGGACCGGTCGGGGTCATTCCCTGGACCAATGAATGACGCGCTAGGTGTGTGCTTGTCATTTGTTCGGATGCGTTGCGGAGACTGGTGCCCGACAGTACTGCCAGTTGTGGTGCCTTGATTTACTCTACGCTGGCTCCGCCCAGTATCAAATGGAGTTGCCGCGTTAGCGTGACTGTAGGATGCTCCGAACAAACTGCCGCGTCCGCCTGATCCAGCGATGCCTGGTTGAACAGAATTTGTGTACTTCACATTTCGACCCCTTGACACACCTGTGCGCGGCGCGCCCAATGCTGCACTACTTGACGACGCCGCTATTGAAGGCCCTCTTTTTACACCGCTTGAAGAACTGCTACTGCCCGACAAAAAATTCCCGCCTGCCAGGCATCCTCTCGAACCTCCAACCAGGGTTGCACTCACAACAGCGCTTCTCCCGGCGTCTCGCTGCAGATTGAACATGGACATCGGATGCTCCGTCTCTCCAAGTAGGACCGACAGTAATCGGCCATGCTTTCGTGGCCAGTGGTCACGAATCGTGACTTCTCCGAACAACTCGATCCATTGAGTCAGGGACAAATGCGCTTCCGCGATTATTCTCTCCATAGCCTGTAAAATTTCAGCTCCAGCAGTGCTCTCTGATGAAACCAAAATTGCAGTGTGCTCAGCTTCTGAACTGATGTAGGCATTCCCCCTCGCTTCATTTGGTGCAGGAAAGTCGGGAGAAACGGTCGACTTTTGCATGTAGCTTCCTCGTGAATCAGAGACTAAGCGGGCTGGTTCACTGTAGTTCGAAGCATAATTTTGAGGTCTAAACAGCGTGAGTCGGATTCTCTCTGTCAGAGCATGCAGGGAGCCAACAAATGAAAGAGATGCTGGCTGTGGCGCTCCTGGTCTAGTACTTTGCTCAACACCGCCTCCACCTACAAAGTTTCCACCACTTCTTCCATGATCGCCATTCTCTAAAGCCTTGTTGTTTTTGCCAGAGTACAGGCGCAACGTCGAGGCTGTCCCCACTGGAAACTGCTGAACAGCCGGAGTCACTGCATCGCAGAGTACGGCTAAAGCGGCTATTGGCTCTGCTAGAAGCACAAGTCCTCCACGTCCGTCCAAACGCTTACTTAGCGCAACCCAGTCTCCCAGAGCTCGTATTCCGAAGCGCAAAGCACATTCGTTTTCAAAAAAGCCTACATAGTCACTGTCTATCGCCCTTCTTGCGCCAGCCTCAGCGGCAGCACCTGCATGTACGAAAAACTGCGACAAGATGCCTCGTTCCCGAAAGAGCGTTTCCGTCCACTCTCTTCGCCCACACCTACTGATCTGTGCTACGAACACAAAACTAAGCTCGACTTCAAGGCTTCCGGTTGGGTAGGAAAGACTCTGCGCCAACCTCTCTTGCAATTGGATTGTCGGTATGAAGCCCACAACATTCCGGGCAATATCACCAGACTCGTGCAAAGCAATTGCTTCCACTTCGAAAACGAAGAGAAGACAGAAGACAGCTGGGATCCTATATTGTAAATATAATTGATGGAAATTGCGTGATCGATGGGGAAACCTCAAGTGGTAGTTCAGACTGAATTTTACCATCGTGATAGTCCAAGGCAGATAAGTCAGCACAAGATTTTATAGAACTTGCATAACGATATCACGTCAATAATGGTACCTCCACCCATCCCGGGCCAACAGGCCCGCGGTTATCGCCAGCTTGGCGCAAGATACGAGAATATCCGGAAGTTCTCTCCGCAGTCGACTAAAGAAGGCGGGCTTCGTTCCAAACTTCAACACATATTGCTGATTCCCAACGAACCGAAAGAGAAGGTGCAGCCCTGCTGCCCACAAGAAAATGTTCATGGAGCACAAGACTGCGAGGAAGAAGGTGGGGGAAAGAAAACGAAAAAATAGGTCGATCAGTGATGTAGTGTGATGTCCGAGATAGCTTGTCCGCCTTGCTTCTGCAGTATTGCTCAACGCGGGAGTGGCTCCTTTTGTTGCAGCGGTATCAGTCGCCGGCCGAGAGAGGCTCGGATTAGCCAGCGCCGCGAGTCGGCGATCTGCTTCTGACAGCGGCAGAGCAGCTTCATGCTCAGCTTCGCTACTTTGGTCGCCTTTTGCTACTGGAAAGGCGAAGTACGCGAAGTTCGACGCGGGATCTAGCAGAACGCTATTGACACTGCCGGACTTGCTGCTCGAGGAAAAACTACCAGGGTGCTTTACTTTACTTGCTGCCCCAGTTGCACCATAGGAAGATGCAGAATAGAAGCCAGTCACCGTGCTAGGGTATACCCAAAATGATGCTGACACGAGTGCATCATCGTCAATACAAGCGAATATTACAACTGATCCGAATGCGATGACAACCTGCTTCCAGCTGATTCGTTCTACCCACAAAAGCACGGAAGAACAATGAAACTCAGGTCGGGTTTGCAACTGTTTTTTTATCGTTCAGAATTTATCTTCTTGTTGACGGTCTTCACGAAAAGGAAAGTTGACTACCGTAAAACTACACGCCCAAACGTCATCACAAAAAAAGCTGTTCCATGTGTCAATGCATGAAGAAAACCCTGACCCTGAGGAAGGAATACGAATACTAGACGAGACATCAATTTCACCTCCTAAAACTCTTGTTACCAAGAACGCCCGTGCCACCAAGGCCCATCCAACACAGAGAAGTGCGGCCGCTGAGCTCGTAGTCCCGGATACTGTTACCGCCCAGACACACGCGAGCAGGAGCGGTGCCGCGACGCTCTTCACTGCTGCGCGATAGAAAAGCGAGCACAGAGTCATGGTATCTATATTGTACTAGAAAACTGGTCTATACGGCGATCCAACATGGGCGATATCGATATGGTGGAATCAAAATAAAGTGTGTCAACTTATGATGAAACTACAATGATGTGTTCTTGCTGGTGATACACGACAAGCACACCACGAAGAACATTAGCAATGAAAATTCACTAGCAGCTCCTCATGCTTAGGATAGCAGGTACGCTAAAACGGACTTGGCGTATCGACCTCTATCACCGATGTCATCATACGATATCACTGATCTAGACTATGAGCGCTCCTGGTTATATTTGTACATGTGGCGCAGGTGGTGCCGGTCGTGGTGCCATCATTCAATTACTGAGACACTATGGGATGTATCAAGTGAAACAAGCGTGAACAAAAGACAAACACGATGGATCCATGATCAACATAAGCTAGTCCAGATCAGACCTATGTGGTGCATTTCTTGTTCGCTGATCTTCGGGAACTTCGGGCGCAACGTTGGTTTGGCGATTTTTCAGGTCCGATTCGATCTTGCATCGGCTACGATCACCCTTCAGTATGTCACGTGAACAGCTAAAAGATGAACACGAAGTGCAGCTTGTCGCACAGCCAGAAACGAACTCTGCACGTGCTAAGGTTCCCGCGCGCGGAGCAAGGGTCCAAAAAGGAGCGAAAAGTTGCAAGTAAGGGATTTTCTCTGTAGTGATATCTTTCGCAATCTTCCACTGTACGTAGTAGGCTGTTCACCTCAGGAGCAGGAGTCCTGATCCTGAAACAGACACCTACCATCATAACAACTCGATGATCCCAGAATCTGAGGCAAAAAAGCAGTTACTCCAAGAACCACAGCGTGTTACCCGAACCACGTGTGCCGTCCATACGAGCGGTGTTCCATGGATAAGCATCGTGTACTGATTGATACTTTACGCACCATCCGCGCATGTACATGAACATACCAGCAACACAGCCGATACTCGTCAGCCACATACAGGCGACATCCATCTCGTACTCCTCCTGTTCCTCAGCTAGAGATGGCATTTGGCGTTGCGGTTTCATGTGCTTGACCCGGTTGTACCTAAGAAAATATAAAAGCTCGGTTAAAGATGTGTACTTATTCCTCGTCCTCGCCTTTCATTTAGTAGTCCCCCGAATCATTCTCATCATTTTAAAGGAACGGGTACTAGCAGCATAAAGTATCCTTCACGCAATGCAGTTTCGGAAATATAATGTGATGGCTGGTACAATGTCAGTTTCATCACTTCTTCCTGCTCCGGACCCCACAATCCGCTACCACGCAATTTTCTGCCATTTGCTTGTTCCCACGCCCACACCTTCTTTGGCCACATGGGGGCAACCACTGCTCCATTATGCCTGACAGGAGCGATCAAACTCTTCTCAATCAAAAGATGGAAATTTTTCGCATATATTTTGAACAAATCTAGCGCATAAAAATAGAAGTACTAGTTATCTTGACCTCGGCGAGACAAACACAGATCACGTTCGGCACTGGAAGATCAGCAGGTGCTCATTGGCTTATCGGACAGAAGTCTATCATACACGCAACGAATCGCAAATACAGCCTAGTAATAATACAGGTTAAATGGAACTCGTTCGTAGGCATTTCCTGGGTTGACGCCCTCGTATTGCCAATGGCGACACCTTATCGCCGTCCGCCTCAACATCGTTTAAAGGTTACGTACACCCACCGCGCAAAATCGATGTCCACGGCTCCTCTTCCGCAACGACTCTTCAGACCATAAAATCTTCAAGCACTACTGAATTTGCATAAATACTTATCATGTTCCATCGCTTAATGATCAACTGCCATACTATCACATTTCTTGAGGAAAGCGAGGAACAACTGCAGTTAGAGGCCGAGCATGTTCAACATGGATGAAGCCAGATCTTTCATAAAATGTGCAGCGTTGCAACAATAGACCCACTGGTCGATCACGATAATGGAACTACCGGACCGTGACGTAACTGGAAGCGATCGTACTACACGAACTCTCTCATTTCCCCTGTAGTAACTGACAAAAAACTTTTAACCGATCGAAAGGACATTCTGCACAAGTTGCGCCCCTGAGTTTGGTGGCTCTCACACTGATTTCCTGTCATTTTGTCAACCGCTGGACCGACCGCAATTTGTCCGGTGACCGAACCTGCTTCTGAAGTTTGATGTACTCGTACGTCGCTCTTAGAATCTCTCGATCGAGCCTTTTAGCACGCATCGAATATACTTTCACGCTTCTCGTGGGACGTACACCAGCGGTGGACACGCGTCGTTCTAGGAAAAAGCACGGTCGTTAGAAAGCCCCGCCTTGGCGGGCGCGATGTTTATTGTGGCTTCTTCTCGGCAGTAGCCGGATTTACATGAGAGCACATGAGAGAAACTTCTGAGATCACAACCTTCCTTCGCAGTTTTACGTGCTAGATCAATCATGACCCATCATTTCTGAGTACGCCCCGACCGCAATTCGCAACTACCCAGGGCCTCCAGCTCGGCACTTAGGCTTCACTCTCCCGTGAAGCACTGTTTCTTCGGATGTTTTGTTCTATGATGATCTCCACTCAACTAGAGGTACTTAGAACTTGAGCTCGTGAGCCATGTCGCCGTTGGAGAGAGCGAACTTGCTCTTCAAATACTTCTTGGTAACGGCATCGATCTTCGCCAACAGCTTGCTGTCAACGGCAGCCTGGTCGGCCTTGCGAGCGGCGCTCAATTCCGGCTTCTTTTCCTTGTCGAGGAAGGAAGGGGCACCTGAACGAGTGTAAAAAGGAGGCGAAGTGAACGATCCTACTGTAGAAAATAGAATCTAGAGATTTTAGACTTCTCGTAAATTTCCGTGCAATTTTCCAACACACAGAAATTTACCAATTCTTGTGCGACCTAGAAGACACTTCGCACAAAGCTAGACAGTCGTACACGATATATGCAAGCAAAACGTATGTTCGTTTAGGCCAGTTAGTACCCTTCTTTCCCTTGGCCTTGTCAGCGCGAGCGAAGTACTCATCGGTAAACTTCTTGGTGTCGACACTGGAGACATCGATCTTGGTAGAAGTAGCGATGACATATCGAGCGTTCATGCGGCGGAGCGGGACACCGTTGACCTTGAACGGTCCGGTGACGAGCAAGAGACCTGTTGTAGCGGAGTTATGAGTGGTTTGTCTGTGAATAAACAACTTGGCTCTGCTCAGATTTTATGAGGGACAATTGAATACCTAGATATTGCGCGAATTCATCTCTTAGAGTTGAAAAATTTGCAGTCACCAGTCCGTCCTTGACTATGCCATGCAGGTACGCTTAGATCATTCGATAGGGAATGGCTCTATCATTTCTAAATTAAGATTTTACCGCTCTTCTCGAGCTGCTTGAGCACGACAACACGGGAGCCACGGAACTGACCGGTAAGTGCAATTGCGATGGTTCCCGGGGTAAGGCTCTTTCGGAGCTTCATCGGTTTGTTCTTGCCCGCCTTTCGGACGGACTTGGCCTTGGAGACCACCTGGTTGAGCTTGATCTGGTTAACCCGTACCATTTTTGTGGTAGTAGTGTCTTTCTACTACAAACGAAGGAGTCTGCCGAGACGTCCTAAACCACACAATCTCGTTGTTCCCTGGAAAAAAATTATCACATCAACAAAATGAGTGAGGACGTCAAAGTGAATGACATGGGACGTACGCGCAGAGATCTTGAATCTACTTCAAAAGTGTGCAGATCCATTTAGATTAAACTTTCGGGATCTCCAATGGACGTGAGATCCGCCTTCTTTAGTTTTTCTTTTCCTTTCCGTTTCCGTTCGGATCAGATGACTCACAGCTCAATCGGTGTCTTCACGGGATCAAGGGTCTGTAGATTATTTTAAATTTAGCGTCCGCAGCGCAGAAAATATGACGCCGATCTCGTAGTCACTAGGGAATCAATGTCAGTAGGGAACAGATGGTAGTGGTTGGATCTCTCACCAAAGAGCACTGTTTGTTATGCAGCTCTGCTTCAAAATCTTTATCTTAGTGTCATTTTTAAGTAGAATTGGGTCCTGATCGCATCGCTGTCACTACCTAATTTAGATCTCACTTTGGAACTTCATGCTGTCAATTGCTTTATCATGATGAGCCAAGATCTCCAATTCGACTTTGATTTATTGACGCTCAGACAGTGGATCAAAAGTAGTGCAGTCTAATTTCAGTCAAAGATTCGCGAGAGGAATATTTAGAAAATGGATCGTGTGTAGAAGTAGAACTTACACTCATGGTGGTAATGAAGCAAGTTGAAAATTGCTTTAGTACGCAAGAGCATACGTAAACAAAAGTTACTAGTTACAAATGTGGGGTCGATATCTTCGAACGATAATCTAAATAGCCACCTGCTCCCGCTTCTACCCCGCGGAGTATTTCTTGTTCTGCAACTTTCCTTCGTCCGTTTGAATTTTTGCCGCTATTTTGGAGACGATTTCGCCAACAGTCATATTTTTTCCAAAGAAGTCAACAAAATTCCCGTTCCTGTCCATGAAGTACTGAATGATACTATGGTCTACAAGGTAGTCGTCGCCGTCTGCCCTAATACCTTCGTTGTAGTACACGCGGAATGCGCGTGTCACCTTTTTCACTTGCTCTGGAGTGCCGGTCAAACCCCGAAGCCGCGGGTGAAATTCACTGCAGTAACTGTCAACCTAGTATTTGTGCGTTTACGGATCACAAAAAAAAAATTTCCCCAGGGATGTGAGTTGTCTGCATGCTTGACCGCCCAAACAAAGCCTGGCCTATAAACATTGCGCCCGGATCCTGTATCCACGAATTCCTCGATTTATCAGATCTAAATCGTAATGTGCGGCAGCTTTAGCGCTGTTCATTACCTTCACGACAGGGAAAAACGAAAACGGATACGTAGCAGAGTAATCCACAAGGTTTGCCAGCTCGCACGGCATGGAGTGCATGGAGCTAAAGGGGGCGCTTCTTGCGTCCCCTAGAGGTCTGCGCTCCATCCCCTCCATGCTACTCCATGCACCATGCGTTCTATAAACTCCTCTGATTTAGGTAAAAAGTTTGTACCTGCGCGACAGTGTCGCGTGCTGGATCCACGGTTATGAATATGGGCTCTACTATATCTTTTCCAAACATTTTGTCAAGCTTCTCGATCACCATGCCCTGTTTCTCCATCTCCTCTGGGCATATATCAGGACAAAACGAAAATCCGAAATAAATCAGCTGATACTTCCCACGAAAGTCATGGTCCGTTACCTAGAGAACCGGACAGAGCATGGTTTATATTTTTCAGTTTTCGCTCGTGCCCGCGCAAGATCGCTCTTGATTCTTCATCGATCTCTATTGAAGTAGTCAAAAATCAAAGTCTGCCTCAGCATTGGGGGTCGTTGTGACATTGAACTATGGAACAGGACACACGGCTTTGCTGACTTAGGTACAAAGCACTCTACATAGTAGCTACTAGAGAAGCCATTACGTATCCAAAAAAAGACGCTCCTCAGCATTAACCAAGAAGCGTTGCTCTAACCCATAATGCGCTCGTTGTTCATTAAATACCAGATTCCCATTTCTGTCGTAGAGGGACCACGGGCCGCCCAATTTCGGTGTTCCAATGCTCTCCTGCTCTACAATGGCCGCACGCTGTCTTCTCGCCATGTTCTTCGACATGTAGTCCAGAAACCAGTACAATCCCAATCCCCCGACAAACTGAAAATTCAAAACAAAAACAGTCAGGAGTAAGAGTAACTGTCCATCTCGAATTATTAAATTGTTAAGCACGCCTGCCTTATCGAGTCAGTACTGTTCCAGGAAGAGTGAGTGTAAGACGCGATGGTGATGACCGCAGCCGCACTAGGTGGACAAATATTGAGTACATAACTTGTCATTGGCCACGTCCTCTATACCTTGCCGCGCCTTCTCTCATTTTTTGTAGTACCGTGAATGCGGCGCCCTGCATATTGAAGTATCCGCTGCCTGCCATCCGATTTCGGTTTTCCTTATGCGTATGCCCCTTTGGAGTGGTCATGTCTGCACTAAGGCCTGGCGCGACATTCTTCGTCGTCATAGCACGCATTTGATACATCGCAAATTTCGTGTCAAGGCCGATGTTTTTTCCTCCACTGGTCGCACAAGGCCGTGCTCGTGCGGCTTCATCAGACGGCTGGTGTACTAGGCCGTGCCCTTTCCGCTGTAATCTTGGGTGATGTCCAGCTTGTAAACACCTCAGGTATTCTCGTGTGCGCAAGCAAGACGACGCGCCATCTCCACCATTTTTTGAGAGGTGCTCACAGGCTGACGAATTCACAGCTCCCTGCTTGACCCATGCCAGTTTCTGTTTCGCGCATGGCCAATCTGAGGAATGGCTGGGTGTCCTACCTGAACCTAAGAACACGGCACCAGCTGCTGACTTCTCAAACAAGAGAAGAGACGAACCAGGTGCACGCTGACTAAGAGCCATTTTGTTCTTGGATCATGAACAAACAGCAACACTCTTCACAAGTAGTTGTTTATGCTCCCTCCAACGATATCTACTTTTACAGGCACAAAAGCTAAACAAGCTAGAGCTCTACCATCACTTGAAAACACTCCTGATCCGCCATCACGTTTGCACGTAGCCGTAGCGCTCGGAGTCAATAAGCGCATTTTTTGAAAAACAAAAAAGTTTTGGTTTAATTCCAGTTACAGGTCAGGAACAGTCAGAATTTGCGCTTCTCGGGTGGGTCTCAGCACTTGATGCGTTTTTTTTGTTGCCTACTTGTCTACAAGTTCACACACATGTACTTACTTAAAAAGTATTTCCAACAGTCCGCATCTAACAGAGAAAAGACACAGCTGAGCCTGGTCAGACATACAAAAGCAACGACCGATGCCTGATTATCCGTGTCCTACCGATTTTTGCGTCTTCTCTGTTATCCCCTGTGCTGCGCGCCTATTGTCGCTCTCGTGATGCTCGCTATCATCTCTGGGAATTGGATTGAAATTACACCTCCATGTTCATTATGCACACACATCGCCACAGTTCCCGCGAGTTCCTTCCCTCAAGCACAGCCTGAATCGCTGTGCGTCTTTCAAGATGCCAGGCCTAGTTTCTAAGAGACACCAGGTGGCATCCCGCTCGCTCTGTGTGCGAGTCTCACACGACAGCACGGGCGCTGCTAGATCCAAAACTATCGTGATGCATTTTTGCAATATTTTCACGTTGGTTGTGTTCCATTCTTCTTAGTGGTGGAATGCGGATTTTCATTCGCTTCAGCTTCACCTGAAGGGTACTAACGCCCTTCGTGTGTTGAAATTATGAAACGTAATTCTCGTTGACATTTGTGCAAACATTTTGATAAATGATAGGTTAATAAACGTAGCGAAGCTAATATGCTAGGAAGAGCAATTTTTCAATAGAAGTTGCACAACTTCTCTAGTACTTCAGTGATCGCATTAAACATATTTCTCCCAGTCGTGAATCATCACAAGAATTAACTGGTACAAATACGTATAGACACGATCTTCGAAGTTGTTGTAAGAATCAGGCGATGGTGTAGGGAAAATACTCAACAATGACCTATTCACGAACTCAGCATGTGCTGTGCTGAACGTTATTCATTTTTGATAGATATTTCATATTATAGATTCATATTAAGTAAGTTAAGTAAGCTTTTCCGGCAAGTGAAGAACTAACTATTTGCCATTCGATCTTGTCGAGACACTTCATATTTGGTCTCGAACTTGTTTTCCGCGTTTCGTGCGTCTTGTAGAGCCTTCTTGACACGCAGTGAAAGCCTGTGCTTGATAGCATCCGCGGCACCTTGTTCAAGATCGTAAGCATCCTCCAGTCTGTGATCCATGATGACGGATTCGAAGCTCTTCAGGAAAGCTATGCGTGCCTTGTCTGCATTGCTCGCTTTCGCCGCCGGTCGCGTCACCGACTGCACACCGCAGTAGTCCTGTGCTTGGCCAAAGCGCTTCCGCAATGCCTGCTGGTCGTGGTCTGCTTCACTCATCAAATCCTCAATAAGACCTGTCATCTCCTCCACGGTGTCCCGCACGCGCCCGTGTAGATTTGTTGCGGAGACACGAGCTCGATCGCAGACGACGGCGCGAAGTTGTTCTCTCTTCTCTGGATCACTTTCCGCTTGCACAAGCGAGTCCGTGTCGATGTCCGCGTCGGAGATGGGGTTTGCGATCTTCTCCTGAAACTTAAGAAGCCGAGCGCTCCATTTTCTTCGCAGCGCGTCTAATCGAGCACGAAAATTTTTGCTAGCTACCCGCAGCGCGTCCTTTTCGTCTTGCCCCGGCTGACAGCGGTAAGCCCAAATCCAGACGTTCTCTGATGCAAGAGGGCTTGTTCGCCGATTTGGATCCAAGAGAAAGTTCCGTAGTGACCCACACCGCATCCAATCCGAAGGGAGCGGCCTGCTGCTGCCCATTCCCGCACTAGTTGTAGTCGCCTCCTCTTGTTGTTCTAAAATGACGCTCAAGGACAGCTTCGTCTCCACGTAGTCAACAACATCCCATGCGTGGATTCGAATGGCATCGTCCTCGAGGTTCGCAGTTGTAGAAGTGCTTTCGCTGTTGGTCTTCTGGACCTCTCCAGAAAAAGATGACGCGGACGACGAAGCAGCGACTATTGGATCTCCTCTTGCAACCGAGGGAGGAGCACCCGGCGCAGCGGCAGCTGCGATACCAGCTTGTCCGGGTGGTGCAGTCAACGCTGGCGTTGCTCGAGCTTTCATGATTGGCGATGCTGCGAGGAAGGAGCCAGGAGCAGCTTCAAAGACTTTTAATTCTGAGCTTGCATTCTTTTTCGCCTGGGGTGTCAGCGGCACATCTGCATACGAAATGCCAGTACCGCCGGCCTGCATCGCTTGGTGAAGCAGGTGTGACGGAAGTGCACGTCCCCGCTGAAGTGTGGTGTGATCCTCCCGATTCCAGGTGCAGTAACGGGACAGGCCGTCCTCCTGCTCCTCCTCATCTTCCTCGTGCTTTGCATCAACAGCACTGACATTACTACTTGAAGATGCAGCACCGTGTTCTTCACCTGCTTGGCCTTCATGTTGTGAGAGTGAGTGCACTGCCACAGAGCATGACCCGCCATCCCCCTGGACAAAGTGATCATTAGGCGTTGTTTTGTTGAGTTGGACAGTATTCGCGACGTCTTCTAGAACTGCTAAGTCTTGATCGTCCACGATCATCTCCGGATCTGAAGAAGGTTGTGAAGCTGCTTTTTTGAGTTTGGTTTTGTTTTCTACCTGCTTCTCCCTCTGCTCCTTCATTAATGGCGCGAGAAGCAACGCGATTTCCTTCACCTTATTCGTATAGAGCCTTGCGCCACCCTGGATTTCAGCCTTGTCGTGGTTTGGATATTTTTTTTCATTTGGTTTTTCGACGTCCATGTGACTCAGTTGGTCCAAGACCCAAGCTCTTGCTTCTTCCTCCAAGGCAAAGCCCTCTGTTGGCAAGGAGCTACTGAGGTGTAGAGATTTCATACGCTGTGCGAGTTGGTCGTCCAGGCTAGATGAGGGTGTTGTTGAGTTGATGGAGGTACTCTCCGCAGCTGCCTGATCATCCGAACCGAGACTGAATATATCAGAGAATGAGAACATACTTCCGATCCAGACGCACCATGACGGTTCGAGTTGAGGACTCTGTTCAGCGTGAGGATCCTCCTCCTCAGCGTTGTGTTCCTGCGGATCTTTCTCAGATTTCAAAGTTGGCGAGGTTCCCGGGCTGCTCGCTGCCGTGGACGCGCTATGGCTATCTGCGCCATCGTTTCCAAGGGTTGGCGTATCCACCATATCCGAACATGCAGAGGGGCTAGCAATACTTTTTTCCCGAGGAGGAAGGGACCGGAGTTGTGACGCATCTACATGAACATTGTGAAAAGCACCGGCGAGACCGCCCTGAGCACCATCAGCTGACGTTAACTGTGAGTCTTGGTTCTCATGTTTTTTAACCGCATCGCTAGAGAAAACCCCGTGCGCGGCGGATACCACGAGCCCAGAGGTAAGCATGCAGAAACGAGCGGCCATTTTTCACACACGATTTTGTAAAGATGACAACAACTACCTAGTAGATTTCTCGCAATGTTCAATATTTGTAGCTCCTTCTTATCGATCCGAGTGAATTTTTTTTAGAACGAAGACCACTCTCCATTTCACAACACTACACATTCATATACTTGCACTTCACTATGATTCAATTTCGATATCTTCATCAAGAAGGGCTCGCTACAGAAACGGCGAATAACCAACATTTTAGATGAAAGTAGAAGAAACGTCGTAATGCGATCTATTATGATACTAAGAAGACGAGCAATACGAAACACCCTTTCTCTAAGTAGATAGTTGTACAAATAGTTTGAAAGTTCACCTTTTTCAACGATATGATCGAAATAGAAATGCAGAAAAATAAATGATAGTTGTTATGGAATTTCACGTGCGTTTCCACCCCGTCGCTAAAAAGAAGGATAGTAGGCAATGGAGGCTTACTTATGCTTTATTGCCCCTCTTTTCATTCTTCCTGTCCTGTCCTGGATTCGTGAGGAACTGGGATACTACATGCAATTTCGATGTACATGAAAGCAACAGGAAAAAACCAGACGTAAGTACTTAAGTACGACTGTCCGCAAGCACAACTTGGGTATTAGTTTTCCAATTGCATTCTTCATCCGAAGATTTCTTCGATCTTCTGTTGACTTAACTCGTTAATGTTATTGAGAAAAGACATTCCGTCATTTTCTCCTGCTCAGGTGTGTTGCGTCTGCTCTGATTGTTTTCTCGCTAATTCGAGATATTTTTTGCGAAGTTCCAGAGAGTGAGAGAAAAATGATGAACTTCTCATGGTGTAGTTGTTCGGATCGAGGTCTAGTTTCATGTTCCGCAACCTCCTCAACGAACAGCGCAGGAGAGTGATGGTTTCTGTATCTTTCAAGTGTATGATCACGTCGAAAGACTCGAGGACGCTTCTGTTCCTGCTATGCCTTACCCTTAAATCAAGAACATTTCACCTTCATTCTGTCTTTCTTTATCGGGGCATCGAGCCTCATCAAGCGGAACATTCCATTTGGAGGACCTGAATCTTCGTGGTCTCGCAGGGGCGCACAAACTCAAAATAGAGACCCATCAAGGGGAGCAAGAAATCATAACCAGTACTAGGCTTATATTGACCACTAACAAGAGATAATGTAATCTCGGTTGAGGAAGGCATGGAGGCCGCTGCTCGACTCCGCTTTTTTGTTCCTTTTTCACACATCACCGCACTTCCGCATCAGTTCATCTCGTCACCTCAATTTGTGCGGTGCTCCGTAAACCAGAAGAATTGGGTCGGCGCTACGACTAGACCCAAGTTCGAACCTGGAAGAATCACCAATGCTACTGATCATGATCAAGCGTGAAAATGAGATAGATCGGCCGAGCCAGAACGAAGCGACGTCACCTAACTCTATTCAAGATATTAATATTTTGCTTCATGGGATAAACCTAAGGTTTAGAGGTAAAAACTAACCGGTTGTTTTATTTAGTGCTTTGACGAGCGTTATCAAGATTCTAAAAATACAATGATATTAATAATACACCAGTGAAGTGTTGCTGAATGCTGCTCTACTTTTTCAATTTCCGAGGTTAAGACGTCAAAGCTGTGTTTATTTGACGTAAAAAGTACATAATGTCTCGGCCACATCCTCGCCAGGTTTTCGTAGGAGCACCGACTAGATATGAAGTCCGGCGACTTCACCTGACGCAGAAGGATTAGTAAGTATGAATAATGCACGAATTCGCTTTTCTCTCTGGAACTCGCCACATTGACCTTGCAGCGTCCGACCGTTCGGAAAGCTGATTCTTAGCAGGAGATTCTCGTCATCCAGCTAAAAACCTGTATGGATTCTACTAACTAAGTACCTAGGATCGATTCCAAGCCTCGCTTCTCATTGAACACGACACGACAGGTGGGTGGATAAGGAAAAACATACTTAAACCGTAATTTTTACAAACGCGGACTTTCCCCGCTCAAGTGGCAACTGAGCTGCGCTGGATCGACTCGTCTTCTGCAGACTTCCACCTCCTGCGCTGCGAAACCGAGCCAAGTGATTCAGCACGAAAGATGCGATATCGCCTGGCATCCTTTCTTGATTGAGGTTGCTATGATGTGCAGTAGTTTCTAATGTAGTTGCTCGTGCCTCTACGTTTTCATCTACGAAAAACCTTCCAGTTCCATCATTTATTACTACTTAGCATTGACAAAAAATATATTTTTGTTCCTTAATATCCTCATGTCTTTTCTCATCAAGGTTACTTAGTGCGCCAACACATCTCTCGAAAACAACTCTTTCGCTCAACGCTGAACTTCATCTAAGGCAAGCTCCACCGAAATCTCCACATTTGCTTATGATCAGTGAGAAAACTTCTCAACACGGGTTGGTAGCAGATCCAATTACTGCGGGGCGCATATCGAATGCTCGACGCCGTGTTTGTCTTCTTCATTTTGATCTGTTCCTGAAACGTCTACCAGTAAATTATACAACCCATGAGCGCGCCGGGAGGGAAGTCAAAGCGCGACCTACTAGTTTCTACCATACCTTGTTCGTGGGGCGTTTGGTCTCGACAACATCGTTGTAGGGCATTTTCAAGATTGATCTTCGTTACTACAACATCAACCTCGATGCGCTCGTTGTCATCCTATCACTCGTCCCTCTTGTCAATAAATAGTTTTGCTGGGTTTCACTTTCACACATTGTAGAAGTTTTTTAAATAAAGTGGTAAACGCGGACTACTCATTATTTGTCTATCTCTGACTTTAGCATCAACAAAAACATCACGAAGGAACGACTCTTATTTTCAGATTGACATCTCACTACTTTACCATAACCGTGAGAAATAGCTTCGGCTCAGGCTGTGAGCCATCCGCGGCAAAATGACTAGCGATGGTGGGCGATGCTTCAGATTCATGACGACGCGAATCTATTCGGCAATCTGCCTAAGATTTCCCTGACTCAATCTTTCAGATTCCTATTGAATATAAGAGTGGTGTTTTGCGAAGGAGTCAGAGATCGCCCTATTGGGCGGTATCAATAACATTTTCGTGAAACCAATTACAAATGCATACATGTACCAGGGAGGGAGGCCCCCCCTGTGGATGGGTCTGGGGTGGACCACGCCAGAGGGGCCCAGCCTTGCCACCTTTGCCCGGTCTGTAGGGTTGGGCACATGCAACACGCCAGAGGGGTCCAGCCTTGCCACCTTTGCCAGGTCTGTAGGGTTGGGCACGTGCAACACGCCAGAGGGGTCCAGCCTTGCCACCTTTGCCAGGTCTGTCGGGTACATGCAGCACGCCAAGGGGGTGTGTCTCGCCTTGCCTCCTCTGCCAGCTCTGTCGGGTACCTGCAACACGACAAGAGGGCCCAG
The DNA here is from genome assembly GCA_905178165.1 of Amoebophrya sp. A25. Taxonomy (NCBI): domain Eukaryota; class Dinophyceae; order Syndiniales; family Amoebophryaceae; genus Amoebophrya; species Amoebophrya sp. A25. The sequence goes on along the minus strand of CAJINU010000002.1, from coordinate 1,297,644 downwards.
CCTTTGCCACCTTTGCCAGGTCTGTAGGGTACAGGCAAAAAGCCAGCGGGGTCCTCCCTTGCCTCCTTCAACGCCCTCCGGTTTGGTGACGCTCTAGGGTACAGGCAAGAAGCGGGTAGGGGTCAGAGGTGGGCGCTTTGAGGCCTTCCCGCCCGGCAGCCCCTCGAAAAGGGGGTCCGGGCAAGAAGTTAGATCGGGGAGGCCTTCAGCTCTGAGCCCTGGAACATACATACAAAGTGAATTTTTCACCCTCTGTTTTCCGTAAAAGAAAACATCCAACCCAGAGCCAGAACGAAGGAGCGTTTCTAATTGGGATTGGGAAATCTTCAAAATTAGAAAGTAGACGAAATGAGTTCGAAATTGTAGAGAACCAGCATTGATTATTACAATATATAGCATTACGATTTGCAATAAATAGCGTGTGAGTCAGGACTTAGAAATATTACAGCCACGTGGCGAAGCTGACGTGACCGAAAACAAGCTAAACTAAAGTGTAAGCATGTGACTGCGATAGGCACACCATGAATTATTAGAAATGGTCCTCTAATAATGTACGTCGTTACACCATCAATGTAAGAAATTGGGTTACATCTGACATTGCGTGGGCTCCACGATTCTTATCAGCGCTACTCGGTATTTCATCCAGGTGATGACATGAATCTATTGGGCTGATGCTCTTGTAGTACTTCTAGTACGCCTCATCCGAAAGACCATCAGCAGAGCTCCCAGCTGTAGGGGTAGCGTACATCCAAGTATGTGCTAAAGAGCGAAGGTTTCATAAGCTCAAGCTGCACAGATACTATTTCGTGGCGTAGACAACCATAAGCATCGCTTCTACTTCAATGTGTGTTCGTCGTGTCTCCTTTTTAATTCAGGCGTCCTCACACCGGCTCCAACAAGTGAGGAGGTAGGCAAACCCTCATGGCGACTACAGCTGGGAGGAACTGTTGCGACTGTCGATCTAGAGGATTAACACCAGTGGTTCTTCGCGGCGCTCTGGCTGCTTGTGGAGCTTCTTTGTCTTTCTCTTCCAGGTGGTACTGCTACTAGAGAAGAAGAACTAACATTTTCGATTTCTTCTACTATTCTGGTGGATAGAACTTCAAGTTCAACTTGTTCCTTATCGTTTCTACAACTACTAACCTCAGGTTCTCCTTGATGTAAGAAATGTCGAGTACTAGAGAATGATCGGGTCGAAGACATCTTCTAGCCTTCCGCTTGGCGAAATTTCTCCATCAGCTGGGCCGCGATGTACGGCAGCACACCCTCGGTAGCTCGAACCGTGATGACTCCATCTTCCTCAACCGCAATATCGGTTAGATTTCCAAGTTTGCTCTGCTCGACCTTAGCCCGGATATCCTGGAAGTAAGTAAGTAATTTCCACTTTTTAGAATTTGCTTTTGGAATCAATTCTAAAAATATGTTTCTTTCCAAACCTTACTCCAAGCGAATTCCAATTAGGAGAAACGCAATTCCAATTACTTGATTCAGTTGGAGTAGTGCGTCCGCGACGTCGCATCTTTAGAAATAATTGAAATATTGAACTGCAATATTCGACACACGAAAAAAATACCCTGGTGAAGTATCCATTTCGGCCGAGAATTTCTTCTGGCGTGACACTCTCTGGGATCTCGAGTCGCAGTGCTCTAGTTTTCTGCTCTGTGATCGGAATGTGGTCGCATACGGAAGTGAGCTGTGACGCCGCTACCACTGGTGGCGCCAGTCCGTGTTGAATGGCCGGGGACTGCGCAGGAGACTGTCCCGGTGCCGGAGCGCTTCTTGGGGGCATTCCCGCTCCACCGTTTGCACTCGGTCCATGGTGAGGCCCAGGAGTCGGTGGTGGTCCATAACTAGGTCCCATCGGTGGTGGACCACCGTATCCTCCGGGACGTGGCGGCATGCCTCGGGGACCGGGCTTGCCGCCCATTGTCGGTGATGAACCTGGACGAAAAAAACTCTCTAGTACCAGTGATCATCTATTATAAGCACAATACTGACTTCAAGTGCCTAAATGTGAATACTAGAACAGTTTATAAGGGTTCCCAACATGGCTGGGCTGGGCACGCTGGGCGACCCAAATGTGCCAGATCTGCCGAATTCTGCGCCCAGCGTGACGCTGGGCGTCTCCAATTGCGGGGCGCCCTTCGGGCGCCCGCTTGAGAACCCCACCAGCAGCGCTAGCCTAGCGTAGGCCAAGGCTAACGACGCTGGCGAGTTTACCGCTGTGCACCAGAGCGGCGCAGCATTGCACGCATCGCGCAGCGCAAGCCTGAACAGAGCAGGCGCCGCGCAGCCCGCTACTGCGCAAACTGGCGCAGCACTGCGCCAGCGCTGCCCTGAACCTTGAGGGCGGCGCGCCGCCTTTGTTTGTCCTCACGGGACGCGCTGCACCGCGTCCCCGCGGCGCAAGTAAATCCATCGGCCGCGCAGGCTCGGCATGCCCAATGTATGGCCCCCAAGTCCGCTATCCAATCGCCCGCCCAGCGTTGCCGCCCAGCGTGCTCCGCGTTGCCGCCCAGCGTGCCCAGCGAGGCCGCCCAGCGTCTATAAACTACTCTATTATAATTATACAGATGTCTATTCTTGGTAAGAATATCTCAAAACTCCTTCACACTGCAACAGTTACAAAAGATCTAGATAAAAGAAGCAGTACCGGTACCTGGTGCCATGCCACGGCGCTCGAATTCCTTGTCTCGACGCGCTTGCTCGATTTGTGCCATTCTTTGTTCATCCTCAGAGACATTTGGCCAGTAGACTTGAAAAACATCGTTCATCATATTCACCACTTGCTCCACTTGGTCAAGTTTACCTTCAAATTCAATATGTGAATACACGACTAATGCTTTTCAGGAACTTGTTTGATTCTAAGAGAAAGGAAACCATTCTCATCACGACCCCCTGAGATCATCATCATTGAAAAATCTTAATATTAATAAGTAAGTAGCTAGGATAGTTTGTAGATGTTTTCACAAGATCGGTCGCCGTCATCTCCTGATCCTGTGATACAATCATACCAAAACCAGCTAATAATTTCAACGACAAACTTTACCGGTAAAGGTGACTTCCTCGTCGAATTGGCCGTGCGGTGGCTTCGATAGTTGTATATCGACGTCGAAAACGCGACGGATGTGACCAACTCGGTCCCCACGGTTTCCGATGATTAGTCCCGCGCAGTGTGCGGGTGCCAGAAAAATACATTTGAATGGATCCCCTTCGCCAATAGATTGAAACGCTTCTCGCATTACCTTATTTAGGACAATTGGACACAGTACTAAAGGGAGTATCCACATGTTGGCTGTCAATGTCAAATTTGCGCATGGTCTTCCTTCGTCTTCGTGCATGATAATATTTTGTTGCACGGGATAAGTCTACGTTGGTGATCAAGGTGAAAACTAACCGGTTGTTTTACTTAGTGCTTTGAGCGCCGCAGGGCCTAAACCTTCACCAAAGGGTGAAAGCCAATCAAGATTTGCAGCACACCTTGAAAAGAGAACAAAGGGGAATAAGTCCTGCTATGGGATGAGGTTCGTGCATGATAATAATATATACTTAATTCAAATAATTCCTAGGTGTAGATCATACTAGTATTCATTGAATTAAAAGCATTACCGCCTTCATCGCAAACGAGCACTGCTCGATGGCATGCGCCCACGTTTCGGAGGATTGCTTATTTCGTGGTGAAATGGAAACGATGTGATCGGTACATGCGTCTCTCGTGTTGAATGCGCGGGAAGAGACGTGAATGAAGCATCCAGCTTGGCTCCCAATGCGTCTCACATTTTCGCCCGACTGACCTAGTAGTCGTGGTTGAACGATCTTGAACATGTTCCAGGGTCTTCCTCGTCAACGCGCGCAGTTCATTCGTGTAACATCTTCTTTGACAAGGTGGATGTTATTAGGAGGAGCAGTAAAAATAGTACCTATGACTTTTTTCGTGCTTTTCTCTGGAACCAAGATCCGAAGTGAGTTCGGCATTCCCTGTGCCATAGCCGGATCGAAATTTTCGACCTCAGGACCCGGCGGGGACATACCGTTTCTGTTAGGGGTTGTTCTTGTTGTAGGAGGAGATTAAGTTAACAAGAAAGTATATTTGCATGATACAAGATGCGGAGACAGTCGCAGGTGGTTGTACAACGACAGGGAGCATGCATGGGTAATGCTTTGTTGCTTGCAGTGGTTTCTTTAGTACTACTTTTTCACATCTAAGCGGCCAGAAATAGATAAAGGATCTTACGACGTCATCGCGTGATGCGGTGGGTAAGCCCCGGCGGCGCCCTTTCCCTTGTGTCGCTTGCTGTACGGCTCTTCCCAGTCGTGTTCGTCTTCCCGGCCACCACGCCCTCGGCGGTAGCTCATCTGATTCATTGATATTGATATTGACGGCTCTCCCTGATGTCGCCCCGGACCTCGGGCCGGCTTTCTTTTTGACTTAGGACTATATGCTGTCGCCCTTTTAATCACTCAAACATGGCTGTTACAACATAATTAACAAAATTAAAAACTGGGGACTGTTCTCGAAGAAAAAAATTCAAAAATTGAACTCGCTACGAAAGGGTGGAAGGTCGCGAAGACACTCCCAGGCCCAGCACACATGAAAGAAAAAAGCACTTAGTGGTGTGGTAGGCTACTAGCTAGCCTACCTAGGCGTGTAGAGTGGGATACCTTGTTTCCACAAGTACGCTTTGTTGATACTGCTCCAAGCTAGGGGCAGCGCAAAACCAAGGTGCGTTTGTCTCTTCCGCGTTTTTTCAGGTCATCGGCAACAGAAAACATGTACGACTGAATCAGGGTATATTTTTGCTCGTCTTCAGAGTGAGAAGAATATTTTAGACTACAAAATGATTAAATTGGTGTTGGAAGAATGTCGTGCTATGTTCTTAGTTGAAATCAAAACAACATGTGTGAGGCGTCAACACACAGATGGAACTCAGGTATCAATCATCAGAGCGGAAATCAAGTTGTGCTTGTACTTAGACTTCTAACCGATGTTGACACGTTGCGATTGTCGTTTCAAAATCATTCATTTCGCTACAGCAACACGAGGAGCTACAATTTGACAGACACCAACAACTGCAATATGAGGGCACTTGGACTACGTAAAAATAGAAGTATGTTCAGATGAACGATACTACATTTGGATGATTGAAAACAGATTGTCCTGAGTAAATTACTGTCTCATTGATTCGGCCAAGATCAAGAAGAATAATGATTTTTTGATGGATTTTAAGGACTCGAAATCGACTGCGCTCCTACATCAAGCAATGTTGTTGAAAGCGAAATCGGCTCTTCCTTGCTTCTATCAGCGAACTAGGACGAATATACGGAGTGGCCAAGGGTGGGATAGCGGTCCCGGATGGGCCAGAGTGGAAAGCCCGCCGAGATCAGACGAGGGGATGGGTGGCAGACAAGGCGATCGAGAACGGTGGACGAAGGAGAAAAGGGGACAAGGGGGAAGTGCCGGAAGAGCAGGGGAGGGGATGAAAGACGGGAGAGGCAGGGGAGATGAGAAGAAGAAGAGGGGGGCGCCAGAAGCGAAAGGGCCCGAGGGATGGGAGGGTGGAGGAACCAAGAAAAGGGCGAGCGCGGACAAAACTAAACGCGAGAAAGAAGCGAAGCCAGAGGCAAGCAAAGACGGCAGAGACACGCAAGCGGCACGCTGGTCGCAGATCTCAAGGCGATAATCTACTTGCGCCACGCTGCCCTTGCAAAAAGGGGGGCGATCTCAAGGACGCGGCAAGGCTCTTCTGGTCGGCAGAGTTGCCCAAGGGAAGGCCACAAGCGGCCGCACCCCTATGAGCATGACAACGAAGAGCAGAGGCCCGCCCCCTCGCTCTGAGATCGACAGTGCGCGGCCGTCTGTGATGGTTGGAATGCCACACGCAGCGAAGCCACCGCCGAGCGACTGACAAACCTCAAGCGCAGACACTTCCTCCATCGCTTGGGGCGCGTCCTCATTGCTGGAGCTTGGGTCTTGGTGGAAGAGCGAGCGAGACAGCAAAGACCACACGGCGCAACAACTTGCCCAGCGGCCGCAGACCAGCGCCGCCGAGCGGTGCTCGTCTGTGTCTGCTTGCCGCCCCAGACTGCTCGCCCCCGGCCAAGGATGGAGCCTGCGCCCAGTCGCTTCCCTTGGCACTGCCGCCCCGACTTCAAGGCACAACCGTGACAAGCCTGCCGGGGTACCAGGTGCCTAAACAAAAGGCTCCCCAAGCTTGCGCTTTCCCTCGAGAGGGTTGCCCGTCTCCTGTCTATCACCACGTAGGCGCATAACATTCGCAGCCTTTGGCATAATTATCGCGGCCGCGACTTGGTTCAGGGTGGGAGAATTCCCCCCCTGGCCCTGGACCGGTTTGGGGCGGAGTAAAATGCTACATTTGGAAAAACCTGGGCCAGGGTGGGATCGGAGCGAAAACAAGTTAAAAAATTGCGAGCGTTCCAGCCTGAACCAGATCCACCCTGGACCGCTGCATATATCTAAATTTTTCATGCCCCCAGTACTACCATAATTTTCTCAAGCCTACGAAGATCGCATAGTATTCATCGAAGAAGCTTATTTATTTCAGACAAGTTACTCGTACCACACCTGCTGGCAGCTCGATTCAATAAACACCGGTGGTGAAAATAGAAGAAGAGCATGCGGATTCTTCGACAAAGCAAGCCAGAGGACGGAACTTGTTGCGGCTGCCTTAATTATTTGGCATCATAAGTAGAAGTCTTCAACAACAAGCTGCTGAAAGATTTTGGTGTCAGCAGCACAACATCGAAAATACTTCTAGTAAAAGTTGATCCTCCAGAACCAGATACTTATTTGCACGACACAGCGATCCTCAGAAAGTATAATGCTGCAACAAGAACAACGCGACATCAAGAGTGTATTCTCTTTGTCAATTTCTTGATGTACTAGATCCGTCATTACAAGATTTTCGACGTAATCTCGTCGGTTGCTGCAGGATGGAACATCGAGCAGACTGCGGAAAATGCTGATGCTGTTGCATGCAACAAATCGCATAGCATACAACTAACACATTTTTGATGCGCCATGAAGCAGAAGCCTTCCTTTGAAGCCAGTGCTCAACAACAACGAGTCAATTATTGTTCGAAAACAGGGACAGGGACAATTCTGCATTTGCAGCTGCAACATCCAAACTTCATCATCATTACGGCAGTCTCTACGTAGAATTCTTAGGACGAAGTCAGTGCTCGTTGTACAAAATCAAAATTTAACAAACATTTTGCTCTCTCAGGTGGGCGATGGATTTATGCCGCGGCTGGATACAGCAACTATGATGTTGACAAGAACATTTTTAGGATCTACTGGAACTTCTAAGTTCCGGTGATTATAAAAAAAAAATGATGTTATGCGAGGGGGCGCAGGTCCCCAGTTCAAGTTCGAGTTTCTTTGTAGAAAAGTTGTCATGCTGGAGTGCAGTAGAAAATTTTCGCATTGCGATTTTACGAGAGACAGTGAGTGATGCTGGAGTTATCGCCGTGGCCCCCATATCCTCGAAGTGGTCAGGACTTGTTGAACGATGACGCGCTTGTAGACCAGCTCAAAAAACGCTTCCTTCGGCAATCCGCAGGTGCGTCCAGACCAACCCAAAAATTTATCGGCTTCAACAACAAAGGAGAGATGATGTCGCAGCACAATTGAGTGCATGACCTGTCACCAGGATCAGCAACATGACCGTGCGCTATTCTTATTGCGCCCGAAGTTTGCTTTCTCTTCCCCGCGTGACGAAAGTCACAGCCAAGTTGCTGCAGCAGGGCCGCAAAGGATTATTCGGCTCTGGCAGAAAAGGAGGGTACTAGCTTCTTGATGAATCTTCTTCTACTGCCCCGTCCTCCAACGACTAGAGCTACAAGTTCGATCAAGTTGTCCTCGTTGAGAAGACATATTTGTGCTGTAGCCCTCATGCCATGCGAGACACATGTATGCGAATAAACGATCTGCATCTGCACCACCTTCTAGCTGCCGAACTAGTTAGTTCTACTTCTCCACTTGTACTCCAAGAAGTCTTCATCATGCTGGAAGCTCCTGCTTCTTGACAACACTGCTGCTACACGTACACCCTACTTCTTGACAACACTGCTGCTACACCAAGAATTGTTTTCTCGTCCGAACAAAGGCGGAATGACAACTCTCGTACTTCGACTTCGTTTTGAAGATAATGTAATTCGGTAGCGCTTCTCTTTGTTACTCATTAACTGCTTCATCTGCATTTTTTTCGTAAGCGCATTCCCATTCACTTTCGTAGAGGTCAAATTATATCGATCATCGTGCTCTACTGCTACTGTAACTAGTTCTGGCGCAGTGCCCTCTATGGACGGACGACCAGAGCTCTGCCCAGCACTGGAGGAGCTCAGTCGTGTCCTTGCGCATGTCTTACAAACAAAACGCGCAAGTGCCGACGTATGCCTAAATGCCCCTTTGTTTGCCCGGAAAAAAATTGCTAATGTTACTCCACCTGGGACGGACACCAACTTGAACTTCATCGGTATTGATCCAGTAGTTTCCACTTGCCAGCCAGGACGCCTTAGCCAAGCAAGCAAAGAAGAAATTTTTTGAATTGTCGTCTACGAAACAAAAGCACAACCAGAAATCACACCTGCTCATGAAGCTGCACCTGCGAAAATTATGAACACCGCGAGAATAGGCGACCTTCGTTCGCTGCTCGTTTTAATCTGTAGCAACTGCAACTAGAAGCGTCCTAGATCTCATCCATCGGTGTTAGTTGTAGAGATCGTAATGATGATAAAGACCCTGTTGTTCGAAACCCTTCGCGCAAGTAAGCCTAATTGAAGATGTCGCTCGTGTTTCATCGAAAGCTGCAGCTGTAGGGCTTCACGTTCAGCTAAGTACATTTACAAGAACGAGTGCTAGAAGAAGTTCACTATTGCAACTTCGCTACTACTTCTGTCCTTGTTCTGCCCACGCAAGCAGGTCGGAGATCTCCTTTTCGCCGACCCCTTGACGTTTCTCGACAAAACACGTGCCGAGCTGCGCTTTTTTGGCCTTCGATATTTCATCCCGGTCATCCTCGACAAGCACACAAGGCCTGGCACCGGCTAGGCGGTGGCATAATTCTGCTTTTCTACTCCATTCTGCGCACTCGCGCCGTCCGATATGCCTTTCAATTCCAGGCGGGAACGTCAGCCTGGAGATGTAAAAGGAGGTTAGGTTTCAGTCGAGCCAAAAACAGATCAGATGCGAATGCGAGTTCTTATATTATATATAATCTAAATCTAATATAAAATAAACATTATTTATGAATTCACGACTTGCAAGAACTCGAGAGCAAACCTAAGGAAAAAATTGTAATGGCACAGAATAGTGCCAATACTCCCTATTTCAAGTTGCATTCGACGTCACGAGAGCGATAGATATCAAAATTCAGCTTTTGTCATCATTATGGATGGATACGTTGCTGCTTCGTCATCGTAGTCGTTGTTCTCAACCTCGTAGTCTTCTATTCTCCCATAGACCTCAGAGAAGTGGTGGAGGAGATTTGTCGTTTCCAATATGAGGCGTATCGGTGCCACGAGTCCTTTCGAGCAAACAAAGAGCTGACATCCTCTCTGCCTCAGGTCCCCGAATGCCTTGTCCAGCTGCGCCACTCTTTGCTCACTCCCAAGACAAAACGGAAAGAACCGGCCTGATCGTTTTGAAACAGATGCAATTTTTCATGTGGCCGACTGAGAAGTCTCTGATCAAAATGGCATATTTGTTTGCTGAGGAGACACTAAAGTTATTCCATCTAGTGGGATCACCACTGAAGGTAGACTCAGTTCGAGTGTGACATCGACGCTGACACGCAGGTACACACGTGTGAAAATACCGGTAATCAATACCTTTCATTTCCTTGTCGGCGTCAAAACACTTCCGTATTTGACCTCGCTCCGACAGAGCATAAGGTGGAGCTAGAAAGTTCCCGTGGCCCTTGCGTATGTAGCCCGCAAGACATTTGAAGACATGATGTGTCGATATCGTCTGATCAAAGTCAAACACAATGACTCGCGAAGCCGTCGACGACGAGCTTCCTGCCGCGGTAGTCGCCATTCCGCTGACCGACTTGTACCAGGGAAGGCTTTGTCCTCTCGAGCGCGAGGACAGGGACTATATCAAGGGAGGGCTCCGCAACAGGTACGCACGCGGTAAGTTCTTCTGCCTGATTGCTACACACCAAGAAGGGTTCTAGACCCCGCTCCGTCGCGAGCGTGTGCTTCGTCGAGACGTTAGCGTTATAGCCATTCGCGTTCGACCTGGAGTTCTACTAGGGACCAAGATTAACACCACCTAATTTTCGACCTGAGGCCGTTCGAGCTCGTGTCTAGTCGTCAGGCAAACAGGACGCGCCAACCAGAAGCTGGTGCGTGGAAAGTTGTTGCGAACGGACGGGGTATTGTTGCGATTGTCTAATTCTGAAGCAGCTACTTAAGCTCCTCCCGTTGCGCTCAATCATCGGACGTTTTCCATGTGTTTTTGAGTGTGCCCACGGTCACACAAGAGCTTCGTCGACCAAACCAAGCAAGTCAGACGATCAACATCAAAATATAGGATGCACGAAAGAGTGCTACTCCACCGACACTGTCGACTCCAGCTAGGAACTTAATATCACCCCCTCTTTTGACTAGGTTAGTGAAGAAACCTGGCATTCAGAGGTGCTTGACTCGGCTCATTCGACAAGTTGAGCAGAGGCATTATGTTTATTTTACGCTACCGAATATCCACTTTTGATTTGGGCTTACCCGAATTATGGAAATAGACGATTTTGGAGACGACCTGCTGGGATCTTCGGATTACGTCGTTGTTGTCAGTTATAATTTCTCACACATTTTTCGACTTAGCGATACGCTTTGCTAGTCGTAGAAAACGCTCTTCATCAGTTTGTATTTCGCAAATGTTTTTTTGGCAAGAGAGGATCAGGAAGATCCGAATGGCCTTACATATTCTTCATCTCTCCGAACGCACACTCAAAGCTAATGCTTATCTCTTGCAATCCTAGTGAAAGGGCGGCGTACAGATTGATGTAGTACAAGTATAATGACGAGAGAAATTTGTGTTCCCGAGGAGCACAAAAGAACACTGCCCAGGTGCCTCCCACCTAGTGTCCGCGTAGTCACAGGTGTTTGCTTACACCATGTGTTTTTTGGAATTCTCACTTTTTGCTGCAGTTCATCGCACAAAGTTTTCGTCGCCAGCTCAGGCTTAAGTCGTCGAGGAACATCAAGTGTAAGGAACATCAGTTCAATACTGCGTGGTATCTTCGTCCTTCTTCTCCCCCATGGGCCCGAGTCAACCCTCCCGACACTTTCCGCACCTCTTCTTCGGTTCGTTTACTAAGCTGGTCATCGCCGCGCTTAACAAGAAATGCAGAAGCTTGTGAAGTCGCTGTCTACTCTTCTTCTTCCTCCTCGGCGTCACCCATAGCCGCGAGGAGCTTAGCGCGAGCGGTGGCGAGCTTCTGGCGGACGCGGTCCTTACGCTGAGCGAGAGACTTCTTCACCAAGCGCGTGTAGGTGTTTCCCTGGGAAGTGGTGACCAAGTTTCCGGTGACAGTGTTCTTAATACCGGAAGCCTCTTTCTTGACGAACTTCGGGTCTTCGCGGATCTTGGAGTGGCACTCCTTGTACATATCTTCCAAGCCATCCGGCTCGATGCCGTTCTCGATGAACTTGGAGAAAGCGACCTTGTAACCTGTGATGTAGACGGTTGGAGTTGGTAGAAATGTATGATAGGAGAATCGGAGAGGGTGAGTCCCCAGACACGATGTCAAGATTTGTTTGGACGGAAACGCATGATTACCGAGCTGGATGAATACAAGCCTTCCCAAAAAGGCTAGCAATACGATGAGGGTGCAACGGCACTTCATTAGATTGAAACCGAAAAGAATTCTTTAGCATATCACGAAACCGGCAACCAAGCTTTGCGATTCATCTTTCTAATTGTGTACGTTCCGGATCCTCCTCTTGCAACATCTCCATATATTCCTGGACGTGAGTTCCGAGGATACGCTCGAGGTGCGCAGCGGCATCATACTCGTAGTCGCCACCTTTCTCGTCAGCTTCCTTGAAACCCGGAAACTTCTTGACGCTGTGCGGAACGTGAAGTCCACCGTCAACGGCTCCCTTCAGCATAGCGAATGCGCGACATCCAGCGATAGTGCGGGTCAAACCGACATCCAAGATGCACTTGAACGGACGACGCTCGTTCTCCTAAATTTTGGTTTGATGGAGAACAAGGTGCTGTTGTTGTATATCACTTCATGTTTGTCACGAAATCTTCAAATCTCTGGAAACTTTCCCGTGTTTGGGAAATGGATACACATGGAAGGCACTGCAGTGTTCTACACTAGCTTTCCGGATTCTGCGAAATAGCAAGATCGAATGACAAGCAAGTATACCTCTTCCTCGACGTGGAATTCTTCACCAGTGGCTTCCTCAGCGCCAGTGATGGCATCGGCCATACCGACGATATCGAGGGCGCGGCGAGCGACCAAGAGTCCGGTAGCGTAGCAAGCGGCATAGTTCGTGAAGCCGGCCGGGACACCGTATTTCTCGAGCTCCGTGCTCTGAGCCTGACACAAGACCTTATCTCCCAAGATCGTGGAGTAAACGATCTGGCAAATAGCCTTCTTGTTGGTCTTACGGCAGACCAGACGGTACTTCGGAGTGTTGTACCTGTGAGTAGATCAAGAAAAGTAAGACGTTTCCGTATTTGAAAAAAAAGCGTTCCATTTTGATTCCTGGCTACACAGGAATTGCAGCCAGCGCGTGGTGCCAATGTTTAGGTGGCGGCACAAAATTATGTTCCGTCAGGGTGCATTCAACCTCTACGAACAGTAACACAAGACATACATCTCGATCTAAAGGGACTTTCTATACTCATTTTAAGGTTCGAGTGCTTGCCAAACGTAGCAACAGTCTAAACCCTAACAAAAACAATAACTTAAATCTAAAAAAATGTACTTGTTCTTGTCCTGAGCCACCATCTTGCGGCGGGCGTGGTAGTCCGTCTTTCCCTCACGACGACGGCGGTACTTCGTCTGGAGACGTTTGTAGTACGCCTTATTCTTCTGCACCTTGACGAACGGCATTTTGTCTTGTACGAACTACAAAAGTGAGATTCTCAACTCCGACACGCGTCGAGTTCCTTCTTTTCCCTGCGTTTAGAATTTTACAACACAAAATAAATCAGTTGATGGTGACGCAATAAGAGGAATGACCTCAAGTAGAGTAGATTGATACGAAATCCGGCTTTCCCAAGGCAAAGCACCAGATCTTACAATTTCTTGATTCAGCGTAGCGCTACACTGATCCATGGAGATGATCTTCCTAGCGCCAAAAGGAACTTTTTTGTGTCATGATGAAAGAACTAAACCATGTATTTAGGTTTAGTCTAAACCATGTATTTAGGTTTAGTTCCTTAGGATCCTAATCGTGCCTACTCTTTTACCGAAATGGGGGTGGATCTCTTATTCTATTTTGAATGACAAAAACTCGGAGACCATGTTGTCTCCACAACCAAAAACCAATGCTCGTCTTTCGATGATCTGTATCACCTAGACCAGAACCTCCCTTAGATCATGCCGCTTGTTTGTAGATCCTTGCACGTTTGGACTCGGGAAAAGCAAAAGCTGCAGTTTAGATCTTGGTAGGATCACAACCTCCGTGGCCTGTTCGTTCCGGTCATATCTTCTCATCTGTGGAGACTTCGTTCTTTATTAGATCCTGAATCTTAGCCGTGGGATTATGGTAGTTGGTGAACACTTCTTTTTACATTCTCGAACAAGAGATCCAGGTAAGCGATCGTTTGTTTGTGTCAAAAATAAAGGATCGGCCGACTGTGCGGTTTTTCATTCGTCCTTCACATTTAAGTAAAGATCATTATCATGTATGATTTGCATGCTGACCACAAGGGACCAGAAACACGGAGATAATATTCGTTGTGCTTTGTTGAAGATCTCACAACGTTTTTGTAAATCTTTGACTGCTGCCATGAATTTTCGATTCACATAATAAACGAAATTCCATCTATTTGAGGTTCAATACTGTGTAGCTCTGAGCTATATCATATCTCTGTCTGCCACAGGGCCCAAATCCACACTCTGATGCAGGCAAAGTCAAAGGGTGGTGCTCATCCGCACCGCACATTTTTGAGTCTCACTCACTTCCCGATAACTAAACCTCGCCCACTCCCTGCTACCATCGCAGACGATCATACATAATTTCGTTGTTTCGACTTACTCCTGAAAAATGCCATGTCGGTTTGTAGTTTCCAACGAGCATACGGATGACTGGCACACTAACTCATGTTGGAAAAAACCCTCTCTAGAATCGTCAAATCAGCCCCTATCTTTTCTAGAAAAAACTGCACACGCCCATTCCTCCGTCCTAGACTGCTAACGAATCCAATGGCAGTCCCTTATTCACTATTGAATTTCCATTGTGGTCACAAATATCCAAAACCAGTGGTCGTTTCTGTGATCGCAACAGTGGAGGAAAGGAGGAAAGGAAAGAAAAAGATATACTGCGGGTGATTCTTGATGTGCCCTGGAAATAGCAGGACTGGAGTAGTATTACAAGACAACAAGCAGGCGAATGCACATCCCACACAAAAAATATGCAGCGAGCAAGTTCGAACTAGGACTAACTTGACTATGATTCTCTCAGCTCCTGGCTTGTAGTCGTGCTCATGATTTCCAGAGGTGACAAAGAAAATCTCAATTTTGCGTCGAGGTCAGCATGAGGTATTAATTTAAATTATACGATTGGGTCCAGAACTACTGCTGCTACAAACCTCTCCATGATCAGTTCTTGAAGGTCGTGTTAGAATATTTCATTCTAAGAGGTCTTTTAAAGACGAATTTTGTTATGGTCGTTCTCGACCCTAAATCTAAACGAAATTCCGTTGAAACGTTATAAATATGGCTTGATTCTTTAAAGCAGGCAAGTAGGACGTCGGTATCAAATTCGATCTTCCGATGCATGAGCACACCGCAACTACATGGATCGAAAATGGCTAAAAAGTACTCCAAATAGATTCTTGGTTAATCCAGAACTCCTAAGGATAGAGGATGCGCCCTCGCATCTTCAGGCTAGCACCATCGCCCATCACATTGAACTCCACACGGGGAAAAGATGTCGAGCAAGGTGTTCGCGAAAGAAACAAGCCAATGCTGGTTTATTATGACGCTGCTCGCTGTCAAGCAACTGCCGGCGCAGCAACAGTGCCACACCCTCTCCACCTTCACGGCCACAAATTAAATTGCTAAATATGAATAGGTATGATCAGGCGGACCTAGGAATACCAAAGAACTTGATATCTTTCCTAAACAAATAGAATCGCTCTGAGCCTAGAACTCAGAATAAGCTGCAACAGCAGAGAAGAGCAAGGATAGCTTTCACTATACTTACGGAGAGGCGCCATTTTCGCTTTTATCTTTGTTTTCCTATGGGTGGCGTTGAAAGATGATTGTCCTACGATGGTTGTTTCCAGAGTACGACTCGCGACTGATCCACGTGTCGTCACTGCTATTTTTCCACCGCTTCTTTATCTTTTATCAGTAATACCATCACCATTAGAGAGATAAGGCGCACGCAAAAGCTACTGCACGACTAGACGTCGACAGCAAAAGGCTAACTCATGGCTATATTCAATCTCAGTGCAATTATGGTCAGCATCTTGAACTATTAATGGCTCAATTATATTTGGATGAGCGAGCAGCTCCTATGAAAAAGAAAATTGCTCGATTTTTTCAGGATTAGGCGTTCCTTATTCTAAGAAATTATTTGCATGGGCATGCCCATGCGCACCCGCATCTACTAAGATATTCAACCGCATCGCTGTACTTCCGTTTGCTTCTTCTATCACTTTACACGCAAAGCCATAATTTATGTCAGAATCCGAAGTATTTACTGGGGTCCTCATCTTCAATTCGTTCATGTTATTCTTCAAGCTGGTTTAGCACTACCTTGCTCTTTTCAATGGGTTTCAGTTCTCATCAATCAGTAACAAGGGAAGGGGGCTGCATATGTGGAAGAGCAGAGCCTCCTCTGCAACATCACAACACAACCCCCCGAACGAAAATTATTTTTAGCATCAAAGGGTGCTTTTTAGTCGGAGTCTCCCTGTTCAAACACCGAAGCGAGTGAGCAAGAAAGTAGTAGTAGTTTACCCATTCAGGGGGTAAGTTCAGAAAGTAGCTAGAGGAAGGGGGAGGTTTTGTCCTCGACGTTTTTAGCTCCTTGACGCGTAAGAGTCATCAGGTGGAACAGGGTTGAGACAATGGCTCCTACAAAATACACGAGGCTAGTTCGAACAAAGCAAGTCAACCGAACATGTTAGGCTCTGCTTGTTATAATAGTAGCACTTTCTTAAATCCTGATAGAAACTCTAACTTCTCTGCTGGAAAAACTTATCCTAATCACCCATCAATTCATCAAACAAGCAGAAGCTGCAAATTTGCACACTGTTGCTACTTCGCTCATTTACGCCCAGACGCGGCGCGTAAAAGGATGACTCAAATGGACATTGGCCAGTAGCAGTTGTGACCCAATATATTCCCAATGTCATCCTGATTCGACGCCGTCTCTTACCTTTTTAAGTAACTAAGTAAGTCGATTCTATGTTGATAAATTGAAATTTATGTGCCTGGCGAAGGGCTAGACTACACTCAATAGATACTACTTGTGCGTGTTGTTCTTTATGGACTAAAGATTAGGCCAAATTTTGAGTCCATTTTTGGGTGACATGATGCGTTTGTTCGGAGGTGCGCACGCCGATGTGTGGTGATGATCGAGTTCAACGATCAACCGCAGATCTCCTACTGAAAACCACAGCCACAGTACACCACCAAAGCATAAATTCTAGTACTAGTCCCACTGAAAAGCATACCTGAAATATGGTTTGTCTTCTTTTTGTTCACTAATATTCATTTCCGAGTTTGTTGCATCAAAAGCGAAGCACTATAATTGATTAGTTTTCTGGTTACGATCGAAGGCCATCCTTCGTAATCAGCCGCAGAGGGAGTCCTCCGCATACAGTCTTTCTTTATTACATCAAGCGAAGCCCTTTTTGTGTAACATGCAATCTGCCCGGGTAACACAAACAAAGCTTGTCTATTATGTTTCCATGTCGAGTAGATCAATAAGTCAGGATGCGCAAGCAGTCCATCGAAGAAAGCGAAAACCCTGCACACAACAATCAAAAGTAAGAATATGATCAACATCAACAGCAGCTGTTTAGCGACCCCAAAAGCTCGTACATCATTCACCAGAAAGACAACCTTCCCAACACGAACATACAAAGGAAAAACCTGCCCGATCCTCATCCACAAAAACGACTAGGACTCCACTAGCATCTTCTCAAGAGCAGTTATTGGACAAGGCCAGCGCGCTGGTGTCGTATGTTGTCTGATTGAAGATTGGGAGTGATGCGCCGGGCTGTGAGGAACTGGAACTGGCATTGATGATGATGATGATGATGATGATGATTGCACCTATACATGATGATTGAAAATTATGAACTGCGTGTCTTCATCTTCAATCATCCCGATCTCTACATCTACCCATCTACGAGCATTTTCGAAGATTGTCCGACAACATCGACACGGGTGTGCGAGAGAATTATAGATACATTTCTCGTGGCTCCTGGTGCATTTGCGACGTCTGCTCTGCTGTAAGAAAATGTAAAAAGCTCGCGTCTTTTTGCCCTACTGCAACGTCGTCGTCGATGCAGCTCAGGAGTGACATCAATTTCTATATCTTTATTACTCTTCTTGCTCTTCCGCAACTGCTGCAGCAGATACTGACCCCGACGAAGAATCTCCGCCGGATGAGGAGGACATATTGGTGGCTCCACCTGACTGTTCCTGCGTAGTTTGTCCTTCCAGGCCGTACTCGCCCTCACGCAGCGCGAACAAGACATGGCGGCCATAGGGCAGCTTCTCCAGATGGCCCAAGTGGTTCTTCATGCGCTCCACGATCTCGTCTCGATCTGCGCCTTCGGCCACCTGCATCAACTTCTGCACAACGTAATTTCCGTACTTGTCCTTCATCATGGTCACAATTGGCGGGTCCTTTTCCACATTCTTGTCATCCGCTGCCGCGGCTGGCGTCTCATCTCCAGCTTCGCCTGCTTTTTTCTCATCGTGGGCGCTGGAGCTCTTCTTCGGCAGCTTGACTTTACCAAGCGCCACGTCCAAGAAGTGTTTGCGTTCCGCCTTGTTGCCCTGTTGAATACTCTTTTCAACGATATTCGAGGCGAATTTGTGGCAAGCCATGGTTGCCAGGTAGTTGTTCACGATTTCAAAAACGGCCTGTCGGTCACTTGGGCGTCCGTACTCGACCATGTTCTGGATCACGTAGTTGCCGTACGAGTCGTGGATGAAGACACTGAGATTGTTGTCATGGATCTCGTCGTAGATCTGCGCCACTTGCTCCGGATCACAGTACTCAATGATGCGCTGCAGAACACGACTGCCGTAGCAGTGCGTAGCCATGCGACGAACTTCCCCTCGGAACGCATTAATGATAAACTGGACCTGAATTAGAACCGGTTGAAGATTTCCTTTTGGTGCTGAGTATCATAATCATCATCTCCACTGGTAGAACGACAACGAGTAGAGGAACTAGCAAAGGAACCTTAAACATCTACTTAATATTTTCGTTTAGTAGCTTTTTCGATTTCTTCGTTGCAAGTAGAGGAAGCTGCTAGTTATTAGTTCACCCGAAGTGAAAAAAATATGAAACAAGTTAGTCGCGCATACCTTGCGAGTCGGCATGCGCTCGAAGAGTTTTTGCAACACGTGGTTACCGTTTTGATCTTCAACAGCTTCCAAGATTTTACCCTTCAAATCGAGAGCGACGCGCACTTGCAGATCGACGTTTAGGGTTTCCAGCACATGTTGCAAAGTACGGCAACCGGTTTCGTGGGTCGCAATTTCGAAAACCTACATAGAAGTTGAACATGAACAATCGTAAACATCATGTAAGTAGACCTAGGTTAGGTTGGGTTATGGATCCTGCACATCGAGCTAAAAAGGTCAGTGCAACACATCAACTTTATGTCATCGGGGGTATTGAAATACGTGTAGATCGTTGATCTTGATGTTCATCCAAAATCATACGCATGGGCCAGAACTGGGAGGGTAGCGGTACCAGAAGAGGTGGGAATAGAAAGAACCCAAACAAAAAAGGTAGGGACCGACTCCGACAAAAAAAGTAGAAACAGCGGGGGGCCAAAAGGTATAAGCTTACAAAAATAAGAGCCAAAGGGGCTGAAGAATTGCCAGAAAAGGTAGAACCTGAAGCCGCGCAGGATAAGAGTAAGACAAGAAAGCCCAGAAGACAGCCAACGGACAGCCAGCATGCAACCAACGAGAGAAAGAGAGAAGCGCAAAGGAGAGAACCACATGCCAAGTGACCCGAGGGCGCCCGCGGTGACTGAGCACTGACAATCCCACACGACAGACCCAAAACCAACCCCAGCACCCCCAGCGGGACCAGACGAGAATCGACGGGGCCGAACGATGTCGGCGACAGCGCGTGCACGCAAAGCCCCAGGGTGCAGCACACGCGACACAAAGAGCCGTCGCACACCATCCCCGAGGAACAAGCTGCAGCGACGCGACACCCGAGGGCCTTCGAAGGCCGCCGCAAAAGGCTGACGCACTTCAAAACGAAAGCGGCCCGCGGAGCGAAAAAAAAAACGCAACACGGGGGGGGCGGGGGGATCGCAAAAGGAGGAGGCGCGCCGCGAAGCTCCTGCTGCCTGGCTGTTGCCCGCGCGCCTACCTTTGGCGGGAGCGAGGTCGTGCGGCAAGAGCGGGAGAACATAGAGAAACGAAAGGCGCAGCAGGATGCGCCAAGGAAGCCTCAAGAACCAGCCGCAGCTTGGTGGCAAGCCCTCCAGGACACTGCGCGGGCAAGCGCACGCGGCTCCCCCATGGGCCCGGGCGCGCATAACACAGGCCACCGGGGCGCTGCGCTGGCAGTAGAGTGGAGGGAGCAGCCTGCAAGGAGGGCGAAGGTCAAGCCCCCTATTTTCCGGGCCCCTTCTGATACCGCAGCCCCGGTTTTTCCCGGGACCATGTTGGCCCCAGTTCTTCCAGGGACCCAACCAGAATAACAAGGGCCCCGCCGGAAAATAAGAGCCCGGGATTTTTGCGGCCCCGGTCCGCGTGAAGGGAGAACAACATCGGGGCCCTTATAATACAGGGGGCCCAGTTTTTCCGGTCGGTCCATGCGTCCTCTTGATGATGCAAAACTTCAGAAATGAGAATCTCGTGCCGGCAAGAGATTTCTGATTGTAATGTTGCAGTTACCCTGCCAGCCAGAGCATCCACCAACTTGCTGCGGACTTCAAGTGGAGCCATTCCTGTTCCGATATTGCCTTCGAAGAGTGTCAGCGCGACATTGTGTCCGAACATATCGTTCGAGAGAGTCACCTGATAAATTTCCGTGCGTAACAACATGATTCACAAAGTTTACCAGCGGGAGTAACTACCTTCACTCCCAAAAAGAAAAATCTCTTTTGAAATACAAATATTTTTCCATGATTATAGATGACAAGCAGTTCACCTGGTGGTCGTGCTTCTTTGAAAATTCACTAATGAAACACACCAGCATCTTTGCAAGCATGTCGACGGCTTGACGACGAGTTTCCACCAGGTAGGCTTCATCCTTCAAAGCATCGGCAATTTCGACGTGCGCTTCCGGGTCTTTGCAGAATTCCAGGAGCACTTCCTCTCCAGCATCCACGATAACCGCAAATTGCAAGTCACGAGTTTCACGCCACGCAGCCAATTCCTGGGAAAAGGTAGAGGTATCGAAATCGCTTATTCAGGTGCTTACAGGAAGTTCAAAAAATGAGTAATTTACAATTCTTGAGCATTCAATACCAACTGCGGCGCTGCTAATTATGTGATATTCATTAAGACGGAAGATCATTCATTTGTCTTTGTGCTCATTCGTTTAAGTGCTTACTGGGCAGCACGGGGCGCGTCGTCGCTTGGCTCCTTCGGCATCCTCGAGGCGTTGGTGATAACTCGAACCCGAAAGCTTTCCCTTAGTGGTATTGCTTCCTGATTTCTTCCCACCGCTCTTACTACCTGGGAGGAATGAATCATGAAAAAGGATATCAAGGACCACAAGCATGAAGCAGTAAGACGACAGATACAACGAACAAGGAAAAATCTCCATAATGAAAACTGCAAAAGCGAAAACTGTTGAAATCACGCGCTTTTCTTTTTCTTATTCATCTATCTAAAGACCAAGTACGACTACCTTTATTGTTGCCCTTTCCAGACTTGCCGTTGCGGCCACCACCGTTCTTCATCGGCGGAGAAACGTCGGTTCCATTTTTATCATTGCCATTGTTGTCGCGCTTGCCGCGTCCCTTTCCTTTCTTTCCAGCGCCCTTCTTGCCGCCTTTGTGGGCATCGTCGCGAGGGGGGCCGCTGCGGCCGTTGCCTTTCTCGTTCATGTTTTGCTGCCCACCGCGGCGGCCACCGTTATTGTAGCCATTTTCGCGGCCACCGCCGTTGTATTCGTTCATTCCACCACTATAACCTTGTTGTCCTCCACCGCGGCCGTTGTTGTTCTGCGGCCGCGACGGGGTCACATCGTTGTTGTAGCGGCTTCCGGCGCCGTGGTTTACGGCACCGTTGTGGTAGTTGTTTTTCATCGGCGGCGGGCCACGAGCACCGCCATTGTTGTAGCCGTTATTCATCCCGACGTTGCCATTGATGTAGCCTTTGTCCTTGTTGTCGTCAAACGAGTGCGCAGCGTGGTCATTGCGGTTGTTACTGTTATTGTAGGCCATGTGATGGTCGCGTCCGTTCACGTTCAAATGGTAATACTGCGGTGTCATTGGCGCGCCAACCCCGTTGCGCTGGCCTCCGGAGCCGTCGTAGACATTGAACCCGCCACCTCCGGTCAGCCGAATCTGCACAGGGCTGCCGCTGTGGAACAGGTTGCCGTCGCTCTCGTAGAACTCATCGCTGTCTCCGGTGCCACGTCCTCTGACACCACGCGGCACCATATTCATATTATCGGTAAAGCTGTATTCGAAGGAGCTGCCGCTGGGGCCAGGGCCGCGACGGCCCGCGCCTCCACCGTAAGATCGCGCTTGTTGCTGGTACTGGTGTTGCTCATCGTCGAAAAAACTGGCATAATGATTACGTCCAACTCCCCTGGGAGAATGTCCGCCACTAGAAGGTCCCGGAGCAGCATTCAGAGCGCGATTGGATCCTCCACCGCCCGCGCGGCGATCCGGCTTGAACGACATGCCGGGCGGAAGTCCTCCGAGGTCCGCGTTGCTGTACTGCGCCGTGGGCTTGTACTGCTGAAGGTGCATTCCCCTCATCTTCGGTGCTCTACTTTATGTCCGAGACGCAGAGGAAAATGTTTCTCCTTGGAAAATATTTTGTATTTCACGACTAGTAGGCACGGTGAGGCGCTTCTTGTATGTTGTACTAGTTCTCCGCTTGCCGATCTTCTTACAATGAACTTCTAGTTCTTGTTGCTGGGTCTCCTTCCACACCCAAAGCTGCTTGAGTGATCACTGCTGTACGCGCAGAAATTCCAGGTCTTGTCTAGTTTGCGCCGACCGCTCTTACCAAGAAGCTGGTCTTGGTTCCACCTTTGAAATCCAGCGGTCACCATCAACGTGTTCTTGATCTTTCTACTAGTACTACTTTTACTTAATTGATCATCTCTATACTAGCGAACTAACCCCAGCGTAAATAAGCCACAAACAACAAATCTATCTATCAAATTAGCTTAACTACTTCTAGGTTGATCCAAATGGGCCTTGTGCTTGTTCGTTGACAACGGCTACGACAAACATCTCCCGACTTCTAGTACTAGTTAATTATCACAGGCTAGCGCAAGGATGAGGATGGCGCCACCCCTGCGCTGCTGATGTTAAGTTCATTAAGTGCGCCCGTTTTGTCTCATATAAGTCGAAGAACCTGGCCAAGGCTTTGGCGCAAGAGAGTCAAAGAGACCAGAGCCAACAGGCACACACACTCTCACTCACACGCAACACACAGAAAGAGCAGAAAGGCAAACGACACAAAAGGAGGGCGGCGAGGCAGAGTGAGAGCGCACGGGCGCGACAAAAGCGCCGCCAAAACCCAGCGGGGGAGCGGAGCC
Source organism: Amoebophrya sp. A25 (assembly GCA_905178165.1). Taxonomy (NCBI): domain Eukaryota; class Dinophyceae; order Syndiniales; family Amoebophryaceae; genus Amoebophrya; species Amoebophrya sp. A25. The sequence continues at coordinate 1,274,487 of CAJINU010000002.1, read as the reverse complement.
CAGCGCCCGCGGGAGAACCAGAACAGCCTCTCAGAATTGAAGCACGGCAAGCGCAGGGGGGCGCGCCAGCCTGCAAAGAAAGTGGGACCACCTCAGACAGAGGCCAGGCGAAGGGCACAGAGAAGAACAGACTGACAGAGACAGGAGTGAAGCTTTTGAATTTGTCAAGCTTAAGCATGCTCGCCCTGTCCTCTCACTCATATAAAGAAGCCGAAGAACTTGGCCAAGGCTGGCTACGTCGCAAGAAGGTAATAGACCAGAGCCAAAAAGCACACAACGCCGCAGAGAGGGGCAGAGCTGAAAAGCAAAGAAACAAAGGACGACACAAAAACACCAAGAGAAACGAGGAGAGGGCGCAGAGGCTGGCCTGGTCCTGGATCGGTGTGAAGAAAACACCACCAAACCTTAACTGCCAAGTGGCTGCACTAGGCTGGCGGTGGCTTTTCAGAAGAAACTGCCGGGGCAGAGGAGGCGAAGTCAAGGCAGGCTTGCTACATCGCTTAGACAAGAGGCGCGCGCCTACATGTTGCGCTCTCGGTTTTTCTTACTTTGTTGGATAGTTTGCCCCACGACATTTAGGATCGGGCGCCCCTGCTCGCGGTGTGCTTCACGCCGTGTGGCGTGGGTCAGCTTTGAGACTACCACTACCCCCCACCAAGCAAGCCACCAAGCACCGACCCGCCTGCAGGCGCCGCCAGCGCCATCTAAGCCACACACCCACGCGTAAGCTAGCCGGGGCGCCACGAAGAGCAGCAGGGCGGCTACTCAAGAGCAGCGCCAGGCCCCACGCTGACCAGCGGGGTGCCTGCCGCGGCGCATATCTATTCACTGGCGTGCGCCTATCCCTATGGGCTGGGGGTACATAACAGACAGCGCAGGCGCCCCCTTCTTCGGTGTTAGCGCAATTAGATCAACGCAGCAGAGACCGAGGGGTAATGAGCGAGACACTCAGACCAGCAGTGAGCGCGCGCTGCTTGCTCCATGGTTACATACTTGGCGCCGGCGGGCTGAGCCTGAAGCCGAACGCCGTGCGCACGGGCAGGTTTCTGGCTGGTCTATCCCCTTCGCCCCGCAGAAAACAAAGGGCGCCGAGGTCAGGTGTGAGGAAAGCGAAGGCAAGAGCGAACAGCCAAGGAACAGCGAGACAAATAAGGAGACAAGGGCGCAAGTCCTGCGGCCGCGTGCTGGTCATGACTCTCGCAGAGGCCAACGCAGAGGCCAGGCAGCCAAGGCCCCCGAGCGGAGCGGCCAGGGAGTCACGTGCGAGCGCGTTCGCAGCTGGTCTGGGAGGTTTGGCGCGTGGGGTAGGCCTAAGCCCCTACGGATGTCTGTGCTCGCAGAATTTTGGAAAGCGATGGCGCCCACGCTGGGGCCTTCAGTGAGTGGTCTCAAGATAAAATAAAGCACAGAGACGCACTCGTCATGTTCGCGCCACGCACCGCAACGGCGAACCCATCGCACGTACCACCATAAACCCGCGCAAAGGCAGGAGCGTGAGATGGCTTACGCCGCGCCGCGCAGCGTCGTTTCTTTGTTTTTTCTTGTGGGTTTTTTCTTGTTGTGGTCTTCAAAGTCCAACAAAAAAACGTCGCGGCCCTTAGATGGGCGCAAGACGAAGAACAGAGACAGACCCGAGAACGCAGCGCCACGTTACCGCCAAGCCTTTGCCGCGGTCCGTGCTGCAAGAGGTCAGACCAACGAACTTCGCTTTTCGTTTTAGCTTATGCGAGATACTATAAAATCTGAACGAAGAGAAAATATTTTCTATCTAGCTTTTTTGAAACTAGAATAGATCACGAAACTCATCTAGGACTTGGACTTTGGGTCATACGTTCTTTTCGATGGATACGAAGCTAGAACGGTTCACCAATCTGATATGGGCGTTCTGTTACAATCAATCGCTTTCCTCCTTGCAGTTGTTAATAAGAAACCTTTTGGGTTGTGGTCACTCTAACTACTTTTTTTAGTCTCAATGGAACTGCTGGCTTTTCTCGTCCACACACAACAACAATCTTCAACTGCAGTTTTTATGGTAAGATAACCAAGTTTAGTAGAAGAAGAACTAACGGCCCTAGATGGAGCTTGTTCTTGATGATGAAGATGATTCTACAAATTGAAATTTGAGTGGTTTTATCGATTAATGGACACGACTCGAGTTGTGACAGTATCCCAAGAGATAGAGACTCAAGGTCAAGGATCAAAGAATCCAAGCTTCAAGAGACAATAGAGCCACAAACACGAGGATCGATCACCGACTACGCTGGTACCTGTTCTACTAGTGGCTCTCCTAACTTCAACAAGGATAGTTTATCGATTCCTTCGATGACTGGATATCAATAAGCATGATAAGTACTCAACTAGCACCAGCTGTGAGAGAATAACTTTTGCTTAAAACTATCCTCTCTGTCTATTCATCATCATGATACACGAATTACAGGTATCAGACTTCACTCGCCGTGCTTTTGGTCGTCCAGGATAACGTATGGATTACTCTTCACGACGCCTGAAAAAAGTGTCTTTTAGAGGATAAAAAAGTATCAGTGTGTTTGCAGCCACTTCTACAACCAGCGAGGATGAAGAGATGTTCGGCCAGGATTATTGTTTTGCACCTGCACGTGGACGAACCATTTATTTCTTGCACAAACGGGTGGAAAGTGGTTCTCGCTCTTGGGTTGCAGGACACCTTACAACTTGATGTTGATATTGAGGGGGAGATCAGATCGGTCAGAAATTCTCGCAGGAGTAGAAACCGTCAAAGTAAATGCACACGTCTGATCCGAAGACTTCCTCAACAACTCCGAGGTGCTCGCAGCCAACCACGACAATTACGACGAGCAGAAAAGATTTAGTACTTCTAGATGAAAGGCACCAAGGAACTTTGTCCTTGACCACCAGAAAATCCAACACTTGATCAACGAGGACCCCCGTTTTACGCCCTGCAGTTCACCACAGGTAAAAGATGAAAAGAAATAAAGAAACTATTAACCGTTAGTAGCACACAACCTTCAAAAATATTATTTTGGTTGATGAGCTCCGGCACATTCAACGAGGACTCTGGAAACACGCGATCCTGGATTTTCCGTGGATCGCAGAAATGAGAACGCCTGGCTTGAAGATCACAGAGTTCTCTTCATAGTCTATTTTTCCTTCTTCGTTCGATAAAGTATTAATATCCTCTATTTAGTCGATTGTAGTACTGAATATACGTTCTGGATCGAAAATATAGCAAATTATTGTTACTCCTTATGGAGTTGTGGAGAAAGATTATCTTATGAGAGATAATAAATAGCTCCTTCTTCAATCTAATCTTTTTCAACAAATCATTACCTGGTGCTCTACTTGCTAATGCCAACACTGCCGAAAGTAGTTCCTTGAACAAACGAGTACTAGAAGAACTACAACACGAGATCGATTGTATTACTTACTTCCTGCCAAAATAAAAAGCTTACGGGGGCGTAGACAGTAGTAGTAGTTACAATATCACAAGCTAGCGCAGGGATGCCGCAGGGCAGGGATGACGACATCCCTGCGCTGCAGCTGTCAAGTTTATTAAGTTGGGCTGCCTTGTCTCGTATAAGCCAAAGAACCCGGCGAAGACTCTGACACGGGAAGGCCACAGAAAAAAGCCAAAGTCCCCACAGACAAAAGGAAAAGACGAGGTACGCTTAGATATTAGTAGTAGTTACAATTAATTATCTCCCGTTCATTTATCATACACGACACATAACTGTAAAGGAAGAATTCGACTCAGAGTCTTTGTCTGACTGGAGAGAGCGAGAAGCCTTTTCTAGGATAAATAACACTATGACTAGTAGACTTATGATAGATGAAGACACACGGGACCAGATTATTGTCGCAGATGAATACTTTCTTGTTTGAAAATTGGACTTCGGAAGAAGTGAATGCAACTTGAAACTGGACCAACAGCTAACAACAACAAGGATCTAGAGTGGTCGAAAACGTAATTCCTAAAAGTACTTACTGCTCTAGCTAACTAGAATTACTGATGTGGACATGAAAACTTGGACTTTCTCTTGGACTTAGAAGCTACCGAAACACACTTTCACAAAACAGGGAGTGGTTACACTACCCTCACCCTTCCTGTTGAATTCCAATTCCCCTTCCCCGGTTTCAAATTAGAGATGATATTACATGAATATTGCCATGCTGGAGGGATTGATGAATGTCGTGAAGATAGACGCATAAGCAAGAAACGGGAAAGCCCATCTTTGAATTTCTGAGTGATAACTTAGTGCTCCAAGGGTTTCCCTGATCTGTATGCTTTTTGAGCTTGAAGGGAATGTTGCGCACGAGGATTAGAACTAAGGGCGCTGCTCTCACCCTCAACACTCGTGTCGAACTAGTCGTAAGAAAGGCAAAGACGAGCTCGCACAGGTATAGTATATTTAAATAAATATAGAGTATGGAGAGTTGTCCTAGTTGTCCCAGATGGTGCACTCGGGCCTGAAGTGGTCCAGATGCAGTGCAACACGAAGTGGTCCAGATGCAGTGCAGCACGAAGTGATCGACCGCTCCGCGTTATCGCCTTGAAGATGAAGAACAAGAAATAATGTGACTAACTAGCTATTACCAAGACCCCCAAAGTATGTGCTTCTGCCTCTAGCGTCCCACCCCCCAGGCCCCACGGCGGAGGGCGCTGGGGGGGGGGGGGGTGCTCACGCTGATCTGAGGCCCGCCACGCTGACAGCATCGATTTCTATTCCTATGATTTAAGTAAATATATGCGCCAAGGCTTGGGGATACGGCGCCCCCCCCTAGCGTAGGGGGGGCACCGGTAGCCGCGGACCCCTTTTGGAGGCGTCTGCCGGGGGTGGAAGGCCGCAAAAGGGCGCCAAGTGGCCTCCTCCGCTCCCTTCCAGGTGCTTGGCTGTCCCCTAGAGGCCTCCGACGTAGATGGAAGGCATCAAGAGGGGCCCAAGGGGCCGCCTCTGCTTCCTTTTCAGGTGCTTGGTTGTCCCCTAGAGGCTTCCGAGGTAGGTGGAAAGCCTCAAAAGGGGGCCAAGTGGCCTCCTCCGCTCCCTTCCAGCTGCCTGGCTGTCCCCTAGAGGCTTCCGACATAGCTGGGAGGCTTCAAAAGGGGCCCAAAGGACCGCCTGCGCCCCCTTACAGGTGCCTGCCTGTGCTCTAAGTGCCTCCGATATGCTTCGCCGCCGCAGCAATGCGCCGGTTATGGAAGGCCTCCGAACGCGGCGAAAGGCGAGGGGCTGGACCCCCTGAGCCGGGCGGCCTGTACCCTCCGGGCCCTTGGTCATCGGGTTGCTGGGTCTTGCGACCGTGGCCGCCTTTTACCCCGGAGACCTCTCGCCGGCGAGGGTCAGCAGAGGCCAGGAGGCCACGGAGGAACACGCAGAGAGCGAGGCGCAAGGGAACGCCCGCGCCAAGCTTTGACGCCTTCCACCACTAGAATCCGCGAAAGTCATCGCGGAAAAGCGCGCGCGCGCGCCACCACAGGCGCTACCACAGGGGGGGGTATCTATCGTGCAGCGTATAATCAAAAAACAAATAGATAAATAAAGCGCCAGCAGGATGCCTCCGCCCTTGGTGTCCCACACCCCAGGCTCGAAAGGTGGAAGAGCGCTGGGGGGGGTGGGTGCTCGCACCTCCAATAGGCCACCGCGTTAGGTAAAAAGGCCAAGCAATGAATTACATATAATTTCTTCAATTCTCAGCTGCATGGGAAGATTTTATTTATTTAATTCATTGAATTACACTGGCTTAGGATACACACTAGATTTTCACACGCTTGGCGATCCTCTTCTAGAAAAATATCAAATCTCAAGACCTCCAACTCGAACTCGATGAGAAACAAAACTACACACGCTTTTACAGAGGATTCTCATACAGACGATGAACACGAGCTATTTTCTTCCTCGAGTTTCGTGAATGAAGATGGAAATAATGAAAATGAAAGGTGGACTTCACTTTCCATCAACATTACATTTCATTGATTGGGAAAAAATCCCAATCATCTTCTCTATTTCGATTATGTTTTACAGAATTGACACCCCCGTTTATCAACAAAGAAATTTTGCTCACGACTCGCTCGTCAGAAAAATATTGAACATCTGTCTCCAGCACGCTTTCATAAATCAATAAATTCGATTTTCGTCTCTGTCATCTCGTCGTTCTTTTCGCTCCTCAAGAAAAAACACTTGTATCTCTTCTCCACTTCGTCTGGTCGATGACGCTCCTCGGGTCACTCTTCTCGTTCCGACCTGCTGCTCACACACTTGCTCCACACAAACAACTTCACAAAAGCTCCTCAGCGAACAGGAGCAACTCGACAGCTCGAATTACCGCACAACCTTCAATCATGCAGTTTGTGCATTTTCATCAAGATTTGTATCTTGTCGACACCATGCTATGACTGTGATTTATATTTAGATACAAGGATGAATGTGATTCTGTCATAATGTTCTTTGAAGGGCTACACGCTAGATGTGATTCTGTCATAATGTCTCTCATACACACATCTCTCTCATACTGCGCACTCGCACTCTCTCTGTCTTATCTTTGCCTTGACTTTGTCCACTCTGGCCTGCAGGATCGATGTAGTTTCCATGTTGCAGGTCGACCTAAGAGCAGCAGAAACTTTCCAGCTGAGTTCTTCATCCCATTCGAAGAGAAGAGGGAAAATGCCGCAGTAGCCTCGGTCACTCCGTAAATCATATCTTTTTACTTTACATATCTCGAGGTCAGGGATCTTCACGCGTCGACGACGCGATCAGATGCAACTAAGTGAGTACTTCCACCTTCGTGGAGGACTTACAGGGGCTTGGTGGCCAGGTACACTAGTGTTTGTGGAACTACATCAGTATCCTTGCTACTTGACGAGGAAGTCTTTCTGTGTTGATCTTCATGATGCAGTTGTTCCTGTTCGTTGATACTTTTGCTTCATTTTCAAAAAAAATAAACTGGACAAGGATGTAGCAAATAGATAATTTCCAGACTTCACAAAGCTTGAGCGAGGCTTCTGCGGTCCTTTTCGATCATTCGTGTGAGGTATAGCTCGCCTGCCTTATAACTGCTACGAACCATCGGACCACTTGCCACCATGTCAAAACCAATGCTGCGCGCAAGGTCTCCATACTCGTCAAATTTATCTTTCGAAGCAAACCTGCAAATGGAAACGCAAACGAGTACTCCCACTTCATAGCTAGTGCATGATGATACGTTTACGCGTTATCCAAGTACAAGGTTGCGAGTGCCATGAGACAGGCCGAGAAAGAATAAAATTTTATTATTATCATTCTTTCATGAAAAAATTCGAGAAAAATTAAAAATACCGGTCGACCCGCATGTGCCCCTTCGTGGGCTGGAGGTATTGACCAAGTGTAACCGCCCGACAACCCGCAGAATGCAGGTCCCGCATTTTCTTAGAGCTCTTCATATTATTCCAACTTGATTCTGTCTTATCAACGACTCTCAGTTTGGGTTTCCACCATTCATTTGACGCAAGTCCTTATTCTACGCAAGTCTCGGTTTGCGTTCCTTCTTCTACGCAAGTCCTTACGTACTACGGTATACTAATGCGATTTTTTGGGACATTTCAAATTGAGACAAAGCTAGCATTACTTCATAGTTATGGGAACGAAAGATCAATATCGTGTTGACTCGAGCCTTAATTGTCTGTTCGATTTCCTGGTCTGTTTCTCCGAGACCCACAATGATGGAGCTCTTTGTGATGATCGCGTTCTTCCCTTGTCGCAGTCGCTTGTCGTTCTGGTTCGCCACGTGCTCCAATACAGATAAACTTTGCTTGTAATTGGCTCGACGGTCACGGACAAGCGAGTTCAGTCGATCAACAGTCTCGATGTTGTGCGCAAAAACGTCCATGTTTCCGTCGAGGACAATATCTACGAGTTTCAATTCGCCACGAAAATCGCCGAGCAAGGTTTCAACCAAAACTTCCTCGTCAGCCGCAGTTGCACCATCAATGCGCGCTGCAGCACCAGTTGAAGTAGATGAAGATGGCGACAAGGGATTATCATGTCCTGACAATGTTGCACCACCTCCTAGCAAATCTTCGCGCGATAGTGACCCAGAGGGCACAGGCCCTTCTAACGCAGTCGGGGAGTCGAGCAAGTGCGCTACATCCTCCGGCACTATTCGACGTCGACGAATCTTCTTCACATTCTGCACAGTGCGCTTTATGTGAACAGCGCCAAAATCCATCAGATCATCGCGGTCGACGCATGTGATCACCACATACCTTATTGAGAGGGTTGAGTTGAGTTGTACACGTAAAAAATGTAAACTACTGGTCGTGCTTATCTACTGGTGGCTATGCTTACGCTGCTTGATTCTACTTGTTACCTTGCAATTGATATTTATAAGTGATTCACCAAGACAAGAGGAAGAGGAATACCAGAACCAGTGGCATCTGAAAAAAATCATAATCACAAAATCATGACAATCATCAATTGAATCTGAATTTTCTTAGTAAAACAAAAGTACCTCAAATGGTCCCATTTTGATATTGCTTCTGCTACTTTTGCGGGTTCGTCGTGTAGTTTCGAGCCCTCACCGATGCCTTCCGGTCGTTTGCTGGTCTTCACACTGCAAAAACGGCAGGCGCGTGTGCATGTATCACCTAAAATCATGATGGTGGCCGTCCCACCACCCCAACACTCATTCAAGTTCGGGCATTTCGCTGACTGACAGACGGTCGCTAGGCCGAGCTCTTTGGTTAGAAGAAGACACAAAAGAAAGGACAAGGACGTAAAAATTTCTAACAATGATGTGTCTCACTTTCATGCAGACACTTTGCACTGCTAGTACTAGAAGGTGCAATCCGTGTGTAAATCAACGCATACGCAAAGTCAAAGAATGCGAAGGATAAAAATAGCAATATTCAGTGTGAAGCGCTTGTCTTAACTTTAGTGTCGCTTTCGTTTCGCTAAATGCTTCGGTTGCTTCTGGCGAGCGATGAATACTTTGCATTTTCGCATACTCGGGTAGTCGCATTTTCGGTTTGCCTCGCGGGGCCGTGTATGTCTTTGCTGGTGCAGTGGCAACATCACCTGTAGTCGATGGCGCAGATGAGCTGCAAGAGGATGCGGAAGTTCCAGGTAGTACGTCTGGAGGCCTGTTCGTGGCAGATAAGGCCGTTGCTGCAGAGGCACTCGTTGAAGAGGCTCTTCTTTGCTGATTACCACCGCGTACCTCTGCCGAATTGCTGCTAGAAGAGGATCCACTTCCAGTCGTGTACATACGAACGGAATGAGCAGTCGCTCCGGTTGCACTTGCGGCAGCGGAGGTTGCGGGAACCCGGCTGAAAAACTGTCGCCCCAAAACACTGCCGTGTTGCCCGGCACAGTTGTGCACCACACGAACCAACATTATGTTCAAAAGTCAAGACTTATAGAGAAAAGGAGGATCACTTGGTCTTATGTCTCTAATGTATGCGAGAAACAGCGCCGGAATCAAGCAACGCTTCCAACAAAAGCGAGCGTTTCACGGGATATTCCTTGATATCACCGGGAAAAATACAACAATGCAATTCGACAGCAATGTAAATCACCTCGAAGTTCGTTTTGAAGTTCCTCGCTGCTGCATGAGAACTGTATTAAACGAATTAAGATGCACCGCCAACTATTCTAATACCAATGAATCTGTTGCTTCTTTGCCTCAATACAAAGGATTAATGGGTCCTAGTTACGGCTAACTTGTCGTGATGATGTTCTACTTCTAGGTACTACTTGGAAGTGATAGTAGTTGCACATTTCTTTAAAAGAGATGAAGTAGACATGGGTATGCCTGGACCTATCACGTACCAAAATCAACTACTTGCACGAAAAGAGAAAGACATGAAATTGGCCGCCTTCATTATCTTTTCAATAATGTACAAGCTTACTGCTACTGGAAAAGCAGAAAACCACCAATAGAAACGAAGTAGTACCAGCAATATATTTATATCCACAAGACAATCAGCAATAAAAAATATCCAAGTCGCAACCAGGGGAAGATTGGTCGTTTGGGTGAAAAAAGACAAAAAGCCCACTTCACTGAACTCAATGTACAACAGCAAGTTCTCGTTCAGTGGTCTTTTCCCTCGGTCTTCTCACTCTCATGATGTTGACGCCCGTCGCGTAGAAGCACCACATGGATCATCGTGAAATGAACTATTGCGCCAAAAACAGAAAGACGTACAGATCATATGGGCGGAAACCAGACAACATCACAAAAATCATAATTATTCCTCGTAAAATACCTTCATCAAGGTGAAAAACGATCTCTCTCAGCACTCTCCCTCAATCATGCACCATTTTGTAAATGCACTAAACTGCACATGATCAAGTGATACGAACAACGCTAGACGCACTCGTCTGATTAATCAAAAGAATGCTAATTATCGCTTGCAGAACTCTCTTCTTCATCTTCCTCGTGAGAAAAAATGAAAGCAAACCCGGGTTCTGGTTGGGGGCACGATAATGCTTTTTTCAATCCTACATAAGGACTAGGACCCATGTATTTTCACATCGTTACTCATAACTCTGATCTCCGCTTTTGGGGATTGATGAACTCGCAGGACCCTGCCATGCGTTTAGTTTACTCTCTCGTGTCTGTCAAGCGAGAGGCAGTCTGATTGTGCGGGTCGCGCACGCGTCGCACCACCCCCACGCATTTCATTCTTAAGAATTGCTGACTGTCTCAGGTAACGAACAGAGGCGCCGCGTAGCCACATATGCCTTGCGTACTAGAAGAGCCGCGTCCTTGAAAGACCACGAAGAGACGGCGGAATAAAGAAGGAGCAACGTCCTACTTTTTTACTGCACATCGATGCAGATGGAAGGCCTCCAGATGCAGAGGCGATCAACATAGATAGAGTATCATTACATACATTATGGTATCCAGGGCACTCGCAGATCATTTTGGGTCCATGTTTAACAAAGTGTTGAGTCTCATGCTCTAGTGGCCGGAAGCACAGTGACCTCTTGCTTCATCTAGCCAAAATCCTTGCATGTAGTTTGCGTCTCTGAGTTTGATCTTCATGGGACAAAAAAAGTCGATGTTGACTGACATAGTCATATTATGCGTAGTTCTTAATTATGATAATTTTATCTATTCTCCCTCATTTTCTAGGTAATGGTATCCTGTGCACGATGCTTCATCTTCCATTGTGTAGTTGTATGTGTATGACAATGATGTACTTTTTCAATTAGAAGGGTTTCGGTTCATTATTTCGCGAGTAAGCCTTAAGGAGGAAAATAGATGCCACAGTAGTTGGGGGGTGTAAAACGAAATTTCTGGTAATTTTAGGGAAGCGGCCGGACAGTCACAGGTGATGTTGTTTCCGAGTGAAAAGTCGAACTCGAAGATGATTGTGACCGAAAATAATCAACATGATGAAAAATCCATTTTTGACAATGTTTGTTGACAACTTTCTACACTTTATTTGATTCTCTCTGTCTATTTTTCCATTAGGTGAAATCATGTAGACACAGCAGGATTGACAGCGGGTCGTGAGATTGCCGTGGGTTGTGGAGGGCTTCGTGGGTTTCAATCGTCTGGCAAAATAACGCAGCGCCTTCGAAGTCAGAGTCACCTTGTTTTCTAACAAACGAGAACGAGGGCGAATCAGTAGCACCAGAAGGAGCGTCGACTTTACTCCAGGAGTAAATAAAGCTACAAAGGTAACACATTTTTTGCCGCATCCGAGAATCTCTATTTCATCTTCTAGCCCATTCGAAAACCGTAAAGGTACATCATTGCGAAAGAGCCCGTTGCTGCACCTTTCGCTGCGTTACCTAATTATAAAAATGGAGAAAAAATCCGTTTAACCGCGCCGAAGACCGAGAAGAAAAGTGCCGGCAAACGCGCCGGTTGCCGTATTCTTTGCGGCGGTACCTAACAACAAGTACGAACAGTTCTTCAGCTCAGCAGGACGAATCAAATCTCAGTATCGACGCCATCTTCGTTGACATTGTCGCGCTTGTGGCCCCGCATTCTTAAAAATCAGTAAGCAATGCCTTGGTGGAAGGAAAAAGATAAGCTCTTGACCCTAAGAACTATTCTTCACTTGTTCGAGGTATTCATCATTGATACTTTTTGATCGCTTCGATGCAGCGCCAGTTGTATCGAACAATACACCAGGAAAGTGAAGAGAAATTATAATTGTGAACGATAGTTGTACCTTCGAGTTCGTCGGTTGCAAGAACATTGAGGGCTTTTTGAAGCCAAACTCCTGCATCCTTTTCATCTAGCTTCCCATCTCCGTTCGTGTCCAGGATATTCATGCAGTCTTTCTCTACCTGTGAGTAATGACATAGATACGCTGTGGCGTGGTTGGCAATAATGATGAGCTGACTAGATTTTTGCGATCAATTAAGAACAAGGGATAGCCTTGCCAGTAGATGGATAGCCAAAACCAACTATGTAACTCACTATATCTCGCACCGGAAACGTCTACAGTGCTCTCCAGTTTGTTTTTACACCGGAACGTATCCCCCTATCGGAGCAGCAAATAAATAGATATCAATGCGAAACGACACCAGAAGGGTAGTTGTTGTACAACTGAGAAGCACAATAACAGAAAAATTTATAAGGTTTCACAGCTCGCATGGCATGGAGTGCATGGATCACATGGAGTAGCATGGAGCTAAAGGAGGAGCTTCTTGCGCCCCTTAAAGCTCTGCGCTCCCACTCCATGCTACTCCATGGACTCCATGCACCATGCGTGCTATAAACTACTCTGCGAATAAGAATAATGGTGGACCAGTTATTAACAGGATGCTGATGCTTGACCTTGGTCTTTCATGCTTATAATTTCTCACGATCTGATACCTTTTTCCAATTGATGGTGACATATCCGTAGCTAGCAGCCACTTGAAAGAGGCAGTAAAGAGAGCCGACTCCAACGGCAAGTACTTTCCCCGCTTTCTTGCACGCATAACCAGCTGCCAAACCCGTGGCGCCACCGAAAGTGAGACCTGCATTTAGGAATCACCAAGCAGGAGGTTGTCTACTTAAATAAAATTTTTCAATGCAAAGTCGGTTGCTTTCAGAGGTAACGACCTGTAACTGTTGCGATTATCCTAGCAAATGGAACCATCTTCATCTCGTTCACCGAAGAATCTACGAAATCGAAATGATGAGAATCTCACGTAGTAGTTGTACTAGTACTTGCTGATATTAATTGATGATTCATCTTCGCGTACCTCCTGTAAGCGGTTTCATTGTGTCTGGCGTGATCCACTCTGGCTTGCCGACCATTCCTAGAAGCTTTCCTTGCATTTCGGCCATGTCGAAAGGCGACTTTCCGTCGTCACACAGCACTGATCGCCTCCTGTTTGCGTTCCAGAACGGGCTGCTGTTCATCATGTTGAAACGGGATTGGTGCGGTTGTGAGTTTCGCGCATCTTGCTCCACTGGGACGCTCCGGGTAGTCGACGACGACGAGCCAGCAGTTTGGTAGAGTCCATAACCGCCCACACCTGCTGCAACTCCCGCTCTCGCAGGTGTTACAAATCGAGTTAGGAATGACATTTCGGCCGAGTGGAGATGACCGTTACCGTCGTGCGTGTATCACTATCAACCTATGTATCTATACTAAGTATAAACGCCGTCTTGAAACAATTAGAATGAGCGATTTCCATGCAGAAAATTAAATTGATCACGTGCCTGCAGTGTGCAGCAGGTTTTCCGGGCCAAAACAACTGTAATTTTCACGCATCAACGTGGATGCATGGTGGCTGTGCTGAATAGGAAAAACAAAATTCGAGGGGAGGAATAAAATATCTGGTCGCACCTTCAACTTCAAGTTCAACACTCTCTTCAAAAACTCTACTCAAAAGGAAGCACTCTTCGAAAGAAACCTTCTACCTTGGGGTACGGAGCGCCTCTGTTTTCTGCGCTTCACACTCTGAATACTCTTACTATGTTTCTATTCTGGACACGGAGAGCCTTAATAAGCATGGGGGACTCATCTTCTCCTGATGAATCAAGCTGAAACACTTTCATCTTTTTTTTATCCCAAATTTCCAGCAACAGCTGAGGCTCTATTTGCGTTATTTTCAGTAAGCACCAAACAGACTCCACCTCGAGGACGCACATTTTACGCTAGTATTTTCAAGACTGTCACTTATACGCTATTTTTCCATTTGTAATAATAGCATGCTCAACTTGAGGTAACGAGAGAACATCTATTTTTCCACTTGTAATGCATTTCATAGCTAGTAGAGGACTAAAGCTCGTTGCTCGTATCGTTTGAACACGGCCTCCTTTCTCGCTCGTCTATGGACTTGTCAGTCTACTTGCCAGAAAGCTGTACATCAAGTCGGTACAAGATGGCTTCCCGTTGTTCAGCGAATAACAACCAATACATCAATAGTAATATGCATTTCAAAATGACTGTATCACACGGAAAAAAGAGATCGAGATGTCAACGTATGCTTTGCATGTTCCCGCGGGTGTCTTCTTGCGCTTGTTCGTCCCCTATGCATGAAGCTCAACGAGATGAGCCGTAACCTGAGTCCTGAACGTTCTGTTCATCTTGTGAATTCATTTGCTATGCTGGCCCCTGCTTTTCGTTTTCCACCGCACACTCTACCATACTAGGCAATATTGCGATGATGAGACGAGTACTGGATTCATATAGTAGTCAACGGTGTCAAGCTACATAACAGCCAAATCTATGCAAGTAATCACAATTCGCAAACTTTCTTGGATTTGGATACTTACTCACAGTCACACCTTTGGCTATACATCGAGGCCGAGAGCTATTGAGACTGTGGTGGGTAACTCACGTCATGACGCGTTCCACCGAAGAAGTTAACGCCGCCGCCGATTCCCGGTGTTGAGAGCGAACCATAGTTCAAGGGCTGCTGTTCCAGCGTCGAACTGCTCGCGTAGGCCGCCAGATAACCTGCTTCATGATGCGAGTTGCCATCACATTCGCTTTGCTCAACTCATTATGATCATGATGTAGTATCTAGTTGTAGGCGAAATCAAAAATAGAAACATGCATGGTTCTCTTATGTGCTGTAGTTCCTTCCAAAAGAGTGCACAAAAATCTTCACCTGAGTTTCACCTAGTACCTTCTCCGACAACGCTTTTGTTGTTCTTCGAGCTCTCGAGAAGATCAGCGAAACCAGTAGCGCCGCCACCAACGCGAATATCCTCGCACATTGACCAGATAATGTGGATGCAGTATGCTTGGAAAATCTGGAGAGATTCAATTTGCCGACTGGCTACCTTGTTGCTTCCAACGACTCACGATAAGTTCATCCGGGTACTTAATGTAAGTAAGAGCGATGTCCGTCGTTGTCCCTGGTCGTCTTGTAGTTGTAGAGCCCGAGCAGGTCGAGTAAGGAACAAACATCCGGGTACTAAAGTAAATCTTCAACACTACAACTAGTCATATGCTCACAGTAGAATATTAACGGTGAAGAAAACAGGATGAATGGATGCTGATCATACGACAAAAGACTGATATATTATAGATAAAATACGAATAGTGTGATCGAGAATAGGATAACGAAGGATCGGGTAATGCCGCATGCAAAAGCTGCCCCCTGGCTTTTCAGGCTGCTGGGCATCATCGAGCACGCATCGTTGATAAAAAGGTAGTAAATGACGTAGCAGAAATCGAGGAAAAAGCTGAATGTCAAGTACGTCAGGTACAACCGCAAATGCGGTTCTTGCCGGTAGATAACCCCGTACATAGCCGCAACGATGAAAGGCATCCCGAAAAGGCAATACCTAAGTGTTATGTATTCGCGAGCAGGATGAAGGGACGTATTACAAAGTACACATCGAAACCGACGTCGAGCCATTCTCACGATTAATATCAAAGCATCCATTAGCTTTATTATGCTCTTTCTCCTACCTCGTTTAGAGTAGTACTACACCTACTTACTAAAACTACTAGTCGTTAATGTGGTACGCCGCATTGAAGACTTGGTGGCCCATGTCACCGCCGAAACCTACTATTGGGACGTTCAGAATCATGGAGCTGACTGCCGCCGCGATGTAGAAAAGTGAGATGAAGAAGTTCCCCACAATAATGAATTTCGCGCCGAACTCCAGGCTGCAGCCGCAGCAAAACTGCGTCATAGGCCGGAAAGAGCAGCACCATGCGAACAATCCCTTTTGCTTCGCCATCGTGACCGCTTTTTTGAAGGCAGCTCAGTACAACTGGTCGAAGAGGAGGTTCTTGGACCTTGAAATGAATCTGATGAAACGTGATTCACTGTGCACGTCGGCAGCTGCGGCAAATCATGAACATGAGAGATGGTGCTACTTAGTGAATCCAAGTGATGACCCGCCGCTGACCGCCCCGTAGTAAGTATAGTTCTGTGTTGGTTGCCAACGGGGGCGGCAAAACCTAATCTTCTCGCGACAATCGCATGCTATATGATTGCTCAATGGGCGTTGCTCTTTCAATCATTCAATCCGATTGTGCAGCTTAGACAGCTAGTCACGACGGAATAGCATTTTGATTTTTCGCCATTTCAACAAACGACAAAGAATGCAGTCTCAAATTGTCTTGTCCTCACTATCGTCCTCAAACTGTGAACTTTTTCTGGAATCAATCAATCAGTCAACCAAGTGCTCACAAAAGATCTGACGTGTGGTTTCTCTTTTTGCGTTAGGACTATATGCTGCCTCCCTTTTAATCAATTAAACACTTCGCATAAACAATTAAACAGTTACCTTCTAACTGACTCCTA
This sequence comes from Amoebophrya sp. A25, assembly GCA_905178165.1. Lineage (NCBI taxonomy): Eukaryota > Dinophyceae > Syndiniales > Amoebophryaceae > Amoebophrya > Amoebophrya sp. A25. Next base: position 1,257,793 of record CAJINU010000002.1, on the reverse strand, counting down.
TTTTTTTCGTTAAGACTATATGCTGCCTCCCTTTTAAACTAAAAGAGCAATCACTTAAATCTATTACACAGTTACATACTGGGGGAGCATAAGGCCGCACAATCGGCCAACAAGTCTACTCCTATCGGAAGAGCCACACAGTCGACCCTTGTGGAAAACCTAAGGGGCAACCCGACAAAGCGGGGCCCTGTGAGCAAGTCGACACACCTGCAAGGGTATGACACGCCGCAAAGCTGAAGCTGATGGTTGATTTACTGGCTTACCCCAATTGAATGTCTTCCTTCGTTAAAGAATTGCAGAAGACTCAGACTCAGAGCCACTAAGTCAAATAAGCAGGCCTGTGCTAAGGTTAAGCGCAGAGATCATCGGAAGAAAGTAGTAGCTGTTTGATCTCGACCAGTGAAGTCACACGCCTCACCGGTCATGTCATCCGCAGCGCGAGAGCTAGAACATTGAGGTTCGCGGCCTGGTGAAAAAATCACTGGCAATAAGTGCTAGAAATTCATCTTGGTAAAGCCTACCACTACCTACTTTTACTTCTTTCTTCGTTCCTCCTCACCCCAAAGCGTTCCGTCGTCGCTCCCATGGTCTGCTCCGCAGATGTTGCAATCGTGTTCGCGCGAAACAAAAAATAAGAAAGCAAAGAAAAACAAAAACTGGACGGCTACCTCCTACATAAGTAGGGGCAATGTTGAAGCAGAGTATTAACAAAGAGGAAGAGCGGAAGGTAACGAAGATGCACACACGGGGTGAGACTAGCGACAATAATAACGACGACAAAATCGAGATAGATTGACAGCGATAGCAAGCTTAGTCTATTGGGTACTTGGTTATTAAATTTTTAGTGCCTGAAACCGATACTGATATTCGTAATGCGGAAGATAGGAATCTCTATTTTCTCTCCAACTCGCCTCCTCTTGATTGACGCATCTTCTAAAACAATAGGATATTGACACTCTTTCTACCTCGCCCTTCCAATCTCCAACATCATGATTCTGATTGTTCTTTTCTAGTTGTGGTAACAAATTCAGTTCTCCCGGATGGTTGGGGAACACACATGAATGCTTTCGCATTTGGTCTGAATGACCATCTTGATCTTCCCGTTTTCTGATAGTTACGATAAAGTTTTTCTACAGCTTATAGTCTTACTTCATATGAAATTGAAAATTGAGAACGAATCTCTTAATGCTATAATGAGAATCGCGATTCTCATGAATATTATGTGCCAGTCACCACGGCAACCATGCCACGGTGACAAGCGTTCACTATACCTATAATATATCTGTTCATAATTATTAATATCGAGAAATTTAAAGGTACTACCAGAAAAATCTGCAGTGACATTTGGATTGTGCCAATGTTGCTATTAACAAACCTCTAAGTACTTCAATCGCTACGCGAATTTTCTTTAGGATTGCTGTACAGATCCAGATGTTCTTGATCATTAATTTTCATTGCGTTTTAAATTTCATCAAGCATCAAGAATTTTGCAGCTGCAACATATGTCAATTATGCCATATTAAGCATTTTTACGATTACGGAACACTTCTACCTACTTACTTACTTCTTTGAAGGTGTGGCCTGTGCTCCTTCAACAAAGATCGTCCTTAAGCCTTTACCACGACCTCTCTTCAGTCGTCTTGGTTTTCGGTCTCATCCATCATCTCGGCTCCGTTTTCTTCGACGGGATTTTCACGCATCATCGTTCTGAGTTCCTTGAACCTGGTGGTTTCGAATTTGGACCTCTGAGATGCCCAATTGCGCACTTCCGATGATATTTTTGCTGCTTTCTCGATGTCCACGTCATAGGCACGCAGTTCTGCCGCCAGAAGCGCCGCTTCGTCCGCGTTCAATTGCGTCCCGCGAATGCGCTGTGGACCCAGTCGCCAGGGCTGCAAGAAAGACGTGCGGTACTTGTACCGGGGACCAAGGATGTCCTGGCTTTCGGCCAGTTGAACGGTCCCGATCGTCTCTAGATGCTTGGCAGGTTCCCAACTAGGCTCGATGATGAACCCTTTCGTGCCCCCACGCATGAACGCTGCAGTTTTGCCACTATTCATCTGGGGCCGCTTCTGGTTCTGCAATCGGTAGCTCGTGGTGCTGTCGCGGGATTGTGACAGTGCGACCTTCGACAAAGGAACCTGAAACGCAATGAATTGGTAAAATGTAGGAGGACGAGGACCACAAAGATGAGTTCGTCTTGAAATCAAATACGGCCATGTGGGTTTGTTATCGTTACCTTTTTGCGCTGTGTGTAGTCGGATGTTCATCTTCTTGCGTGAAGGAAAAATATGATAGTAGTGCGTATTTACTTAGTTATTTGTACTAGAAACCGTACCTTGTCTCCGCCAATGACTTTCTTGCTTTCGGAGGTCTCGTAGTAGGAGTACGGGTTAACAGAGACTTGCAACTGGGGATTTGCTTTCTCCACCAAGTTGATTGGTCCTATCTTCAAGGTTTCCAACTGAGTTAGGGTTTTTGCCTTCCACTTGCTTTTGCTCTGCCTCACGACCCACTGCTCTCTGACAAACCAATCGGTTGGAAAACCGTGCTCATCAAACGGCATCGTTGAGTCCACATGTGATCCTGTTGGACTTGGAGATGCTAGCAGTCCTCCAGCACCAGCAGTAGGTGACGAAGGACTACTATTGACCAAAGGCGGAAGGCTTGCTGGAGTCGTTGCTTTCGTTGCTGGTGTCTGGGCTGCAGCCTCGCCGTTTTCGTCGTCTGCAGGCGTCATAGGCTTAGCTCCACCTGGAGGAGGACGAGTTCGTAGAAGACGTTTGATGACCTTTTTTTTTACGCTTATCGATCAAAATACACATACGCAACGAACACAATGATTTAGCTGCGGACTCAGTCTCCTCGCTACTTAGATAGTCGGATAGAACGACTAATGGGCTGAAAATTCTACTCTATCTTCAGGAATGAAGATGATGAACCTAACCCGCCGCCCTAAGTTAGAAAAATATAGAAGTTCTGTTAGAAGAAGCTCGTTATACTTTTATTCCCCCCTGGATTCAAAAAGCTTTCCGCTCTTTCTTGCGCCTGCTTGCGCTCTTCTCGGTCGCGCAAAAATTTAGTTGTCTCCGTTTCTCCTCCGGCAAGATGACTACCAGCAACCTGAGCACACGTATCTGAAAGCCACCTATTAGTTCGTCGATCGTATTCTTTTTTGTGTTTCAGGCGACGCATGTCCCAGTGCTCCATCTGCTTCGATACCACCATCATGCCCTCGCGGAGCTTCAGCTCCGCGGCGGAAGGCTGTTGTCGATCCATTGTCGCAAATCAGAGGCTTAGCGGGAGTAGCAGTCGGCAGTGTCGTAGCAAGCAAAGTAGGAGTAGGACGGACAGGAACCTCTTGTAAGTGCGCTATGCCCTTTTTATGAGTGGCCGAGAGGTCGTAACAAGAAAATTAATGCTGCTGATAGATCTTGATCTCAAAATCTTCTTTGCATACAACGACCTTATCAATCTATGACCAAACTCGACTGCAGTAGAGAGAAAAAAAGGGAAAGTAAGAATTTTAATACGTGCACAATCATGCAAAATAATCTGCAATTATCATCAATTTTGAAGGAAACGTCGGGTAGGGGAGTAATCGAGAGATAATTTCATGAATCAAGCTCAAGGGGATTATGGGTTGAAGTGGTACTGAATAAAACAACAAGGAAGACTGACGGTTGAAAGATACAATGAATCTATCAGATAGAATGACGAGTGAAAATGATCAGATGGACAGAATAATGAAACCTCAACCTCTCCACTCTGCCCTGATGAACACCATCAAGCTGTCCCTCATCCAAACCGAAATGTTGCCTTGCATCATGATGAGACTCAGGAATCGACAGAAATTCAAAAGGTAAAAAAGGTAAGTAATCGTAATGTCTCTCTTCGTCCGGTGGTCCAGACCAGTCTTGCTACAAGAGCACGCTCAGACAGCCTGGGATGCGGAATCTCTCTGCTCTCTCATTATGATAACCGATGACGCGCTCACTTGAATGCCCTACTAGCGTTCTCTCAAGCGCGTGATCTGCAAGAATTCCCGTTGCCTCCCTACTTTAGTTTTCTACTTTTAGTGCAATGGAGCAAGTATCCTTCTTTCGCCATTTGTTTGTTCTCACCCTCAAAGTTTTATTACAGTCACCGAAGTCGGGGAAGCCGCTATCTCACCTATTAATGTTGCAAGCTCCTTTCATCATGCTAAAGCATTACGATGATAGGGCCTAGGTATCAACTCCATCAAAGAAGAAAAAGATCGTCACAACGTGACCACAAGCAAAATAACGAGACTCGCAGTAGGCAAACCAAGAAGAAAAGCAAGGGGCTTCCAAATATCCACTACCAGAACCCACATGTCAGCGATGACGAGCAGCAGCACGAACATGATAAGCCACCAACCTGCGAGGAGCAGAATCTCGGGCCTCCGTAACTGGCGCAACAGCCTCTCCAGTGGCGTTTTTCGTCGCCCACGGCGAGAGCCGTCTGTTGGAGAAGTGGTCCTCGTATCAAACGCTAAACTTGAGGTATTCATGGAGCCGATGGCGCGACCTCTGTGTCGGGCACGATTTTGGGAAAATTCTGGGCGTGACGTTATGAGTGCCTCTTGTTCTTCGACAGTATTCAAATCGCCCAAAAACTGACTCACGCTCTGTAGTCGGGCCTGATAGTATTCCTGGTAGGCGGCTGCGTACGCTGCGGCCTCTTGAAGCTGCTCTGCAGTGGTACTGTGTGGATACTGGCTCGCATGGGATCCACCGGTCACTACAGGCTGATCTGGCACTGTCGTGTTGTAATTCTTGACCTCATTCGAAACACGCATCATGCTCTTATCAGGATTTGGACTTCCATGTGTGGAAGCTATTCGGATGCCAGCACCGTGCTTAGACTCTCCAAAGCTTGCGCTTTTACTGCTCTGGTGCATCTTTATGTTTGCTTCGGAAAGCTTCCCAACATTTGTTGCTCCTGCAGGGGAAACACCCGGAGCAGGGGAAACACCCGGAGTCGTTGCAGGGCTAAGAGACAGGCCCAAACTCGCCGAGGGGGACGGCGTGCCGCTGCTTACGGAAGATGGATTATCACGATAATACCCTGCAGAAGTAGCATAACTTGTCCTTGTATTCCTCTGCTCGTACTCTGAACGACTCTCCCCCGCAGCGCTTACCCGACCTTCTCGTAGTATTTCCTCCTTAGGAGTGCTACCATTCTCGGGTGGTGGTGGTGCGGTGTCGTTAGGTTCTGTTACGCTTGTTGCACCATACACACTTGTAAAGACGTCTGAACTAGACCGTAGCGGAGACGAACCAGTCGCTTGCTCGTCGCCCCGATGCATTTGAATATATATATTTTTATGCTTATCAGAGCCCTTCTGAATTAGGCTTCTAGAAAGTGACATGCTGTTTCCCATCTCTAAATCCGATCGTGATTCGTCTGCTCCTGTTCCTGTTGATTTCCTTTTTCCATCTTTATTGCCGCGTCGTGGATGGAACGCCGTATTATAGATTGTAGTACCCTGTAATCCTTGACACACATTTTCATTTACGACCTCTGGTGCATGCGCACTTCCTATTGAGGATTTCATTTTTGACGTACCTGCAGTGCTCAACAAGTCCTCTTCCACGAGCATTTCAGCCATTGCGCGACCAGCTCCAGAGCCAAACGTAACAGAGAAACTTTTTTCCTGCTCCTCCTCGCTCGTGGAGTCCTGTTGTTTGCCACCGTGATACTTCTTATTGCCCTTCTTGCTTCCATTTGATCTAGCACGGTTCTGAAGAACGTCATTTGCAACATCTACAGCGTCGACATTTTGCGTGTTGATGATTTGCACGCTGGAAGAGATTGTCGCAGACTTGCTTGAAGGAGAGCCTCTCCTTGACGGGAATCGTTCTGGGTCTTTCTCGTCGCCGCTTTGGAACTGCTCGTCTTGCTCGGAGAAAGTTGTAGATACAAAGGCTCGTGAGGTGCCATCTTCAGCCTGGGATCGCATCGTTTCTCGACCCTCAACCTCTCGCACCAGAACGAGTGAATTCTTACTCTCACTGTCTTCTCCCTCTCCTTGTGGTCTTAAGAAATGCTTTTCGTTTACCGAGTGCTGACCCCCCAATTTTTTCAGCTGCTGTTGTTCATCACCAAGGACTAGACCCTCGTCGTCGACTTCCTCAAGAGCCCGCGCAGAGCCTCCAGCGACTGCGAATTCCTCTACGCGCGCGGACAGCAATTCGTTGGGCGGAAGAACACGGGCGGTTGGCGGCTGTGAGCAGTTGTCCTTTTCTCTTGTAGAAGACACCATGCTTTTCTCAAGGTCTAATTTCATGAAAGAAACTTCTCCGTCTCGTGGCACCCATCTCGTGTTGTCTTCTTCCGCTGACGCTGTCCCCGTACTAGCCCGCTGCGCGCCTGTGTCAGGCTCCAGACCTTTAGCAATAGCATCCCTCATTTTGTGTTCAAAATGACCTCTATTTTCCTGCTTTGTTATTATGCTACCCAAAGCATACGGTGTACCTTCTCCACGACGTATTTATCATGTTGAAGTTCTTCCGGAGCAAAACATCCTATGATCAATGATGTCAGTCTGGGATGTTTCTGGCGAGCGTGTGCAAAGACGAAAGTCGAATACACGGAAGGATGCGCTGACTCCGCTCATTGAGGTAGTGAGGCCATAAAAAAATATCTGGCATGTCTTCAAAGAAAACAAATTTGAGGGGTCGTCGTTATGTATCTACTGTACCACACTTTATCAGTATCATCATGTATGGGATTACGAATAAGTGGTAAAAATTCAAAAACGGGAAATGCGCGGGGTGGGTTCGGGTAGGTACGTACATGCCTGCTCTCGTTCGGTCACGAGCTTCATAATTAAGTGCCAAGGATTATAGCGGCCATCTTCTATTACTACACGTTTGCAACTTAACGTCTCTGACGGAACTTTGCTCAGTAGTCTTTTGTAGCTCTCATAGTTAGAAATCTTGATCTTGATCTTCATCTTGATGCCCTCAAAAATCTCACAGAGACAGACCTGGTGTATATTAAGGCGATGAGGTGGCGGAAAGAAGTGTCGACTCCCGCCAAGGAGGACCTCTGCACTTCTTGTATGCGCTCTTTCACAGATTTTTGGATACGCGATTCGCTCGTCGGGGTCGACGATTTTTCATGCTTTTTTCTCATACAGATTAACATGTTTTCGTGACTTCCGCACTCGCTCTCTTTTACGGGCTCAACGTGATTTACACCAGAGAAAAAGAGTCCAGGTTCTTTTAGAGAATAGTACTGGAAAGGGCGTCAAAGATTCTCCTAAGAACTAATGCGTGTCATAAAAAGAAGCTCAGTTTCGAGATATTTCAGTCCATCGAAAGCACTTCTCAGCGCTTAGTAAAGAACCTGTGCAGCCATCTGGCTGAATGCCATCCGCTCATCTGCTCGTACCCTTCGATCTGCCTCTTGTCGTAGGAAGCCTAGATCATCGCGTAAGGATCTTTCGTAGAATGGGAACGAACTGGAGGACGAAGAAGGGAAGGTAAGGTGAGGGAGGAACTTGTAATTGTAGCTTTCATGATCTCTGCTCGTCCTATATGTTTTTCGAGCAATGAGGTCATCTTTTGCTTGCTTCATGCGGCGCTTCAGCGATGACACATGGTCAAGTCCGTCCCACAGGTTGCAACTTGCAAACCAGACCGAGTTATAGGCCCAGAAGCTCACGGCGCGAGGGAAAATATTTGCGTACTCCCACTGGTCGAGGTGCTGCCGACGCACAGTGTTCATCCCGCGTCCGTCGGCACCAACTAGTGGCACGCCGAACCACGTGTGCAAGAGGGGATTCTTTGAGGTAGACTTGTTGGGATGATTTTCGGACCCACTAGAATTTGTTCTCACATGTTGCAGGTGCTGGCTGCGGTCAGGAGTAGAAGATGCGCTATTTTCCCGTTGCTGTTGGAAGACGATTTTTCCTTTGTGCAGCTGCTCTAGCTTTTTAGCCAGCCGATGATCGAAAATACAGAGACCCACCTCGAGGTTGCGGCGTCCCGAGAACCAGTCAAAGTTAAAGCTTCCAATTGTCGCAAAAAGACTGTCGACAACGACAATTTTTGCGTGCATATGCTCGCCCTCTGACAAATAGATAGCGACGTGATCCTCGTCTTCTTCTCCTACTTCCCGATCAGGCTCATTTTTGCTCTGCGCACTACCTGCCGCAGAGGCAGCATCTTGTTCTTGCGCATGCGCATCTTCTTGTCCTTCTTGATCATCTAACAACATGCTCGCCATTTCGGCCGCTCTCGCCGCAGCGGCGCGCTGCTTGCGCTTTCGCTCTTCCACGAGTAATTTGCGGATCACGTGCTTTTGGCCCAGAGTATCGTAAGGGATGGGACTGACGTCCGACACACCAGATAGCAAGAAGCTCATTCGGACGCGACTCTCTGGCTTTCGCAATTGCCGCCACAGCGAGCGCCGTAGGAAAAGCGGTGGAAAGAAGTACGGCGTCGTGATGTGAAGTGAATGTTGCGCACCGTACATCGCCTTAGTTAGCACTTTTTGCAAGCTTCGATTGCGGCCCCTCAAGCGCATATTCGATCGGACAACTTGGACATAACTACCGCCTTTTTCATCTTCGTCCTGCTTCTGATTGACACTGAGAGCATCCTTGGTCTTGGTACCCCTGCTAAGATACGGTTGCAGTTGTGTCGGCTGCAGAGAGTCTGCAAATTCTTCTTCACCCGCTTCAATGAGCGAATCGAGAAACACGTCTCCAAGATCTTTTACCGCGGGTCCTTGGATCTGACAGTGGACGTCGTAGAAACCGCCGATGCCTCCTAGTTCGGGGCCACAGTCTTCGCGCATAACATTCAGAGAGCCACAAAATCCTATGTCGTCGCAAATCAGGATTTTTCGATGGTCTCGCAAAGGCCATGGCTGAAGGACTGCCGAGAAAAATGACGTCGATTCTTCCACTACGGCAGCACTCTTACCTGTATTTTCACTCGCAGACGCAGAGCCGACTGCACCTGCACTAGTAGAAGCCGTCGGCTGTACGCTTGAGGCTACATCGGTGTCTTCCGCGGCAGTCCCCGCTCCCAACAAGACAGATCGCACGCCTGGCGCATTGAATACCACAACTTTTACGCCTGCTTCCTGCAGTCGGGTTATCTGACTTCGTGACATCTCACGCCCGCCGATCCCGTCCAGCACCATAACGACCTCAGGCACTCCATTTACGGTCTTCGCATGGCATAGAGCGTCCACGAATCGTTCTGCAATCGCTGAGTCGTCCACAATGTAGCTTTCCAGCCACACACGCTTCTTCGCAGTCTTGATCGCATCGAGCATGCGGGGAAAGCCAACATCGCCTGTTTCTAAAATATCAATGTGGTTACCACGCGAGAAGGCACCGTACTTTTGGAAGTGGCTCAGCTTTGCGGCCCAAGTGTACTTAGTCATCAAAAGTTGTTCGCGTGAAAGATCTGGAAAATTTTCAGCCGTTATTTCCTGCTCGACCACGCGGCGCACATCGGACGGAATCAAAAACCGTGGTATCCGACTTTCTGACCGCTCGAGTCGCCGCAGAAGTCGCCCCGTAAGCGACTCTGCACTGCTACCCCCACCATAGGATGAAGATCCAGTTCTTGAGGTTGAGCTCGTCTCATCCTGTCTATCATCCTCGCGCGCCTCAGACTCGTCCGCGTTTCGCCCTTCCCTTGAACCTTTCCTGGAACGCCGAAAGAGGTCGCGTACACTCCCTGACGGCCGCCGTGCTGGACGGCTGCTGCTCTCGGATCCACCAATCTGTTCGCTGCCACCAAGGCCGTCGTCTGAGCAAAACAACTTCATTTTTGTTGTCGCTATAAGTGACGGTCAACATGCTAGCAGATGCAGGTTGAAATCATTATTATAAAATGAATAACAACGAATACCATGATAAATCCATCCAGTGATAATCTTCACAGTTCATGAGATTCATTTAAAAACCATGTTGTATTCTGCTCAGCAGGCTTCTCTCAGACAAGACGAAACCATCAATCCTCACTAAACTTCGAATATTCCTGAAAGAAAGCTGTAACCCACCTGCAACTGTTTAAACATAAAAAATGATACATTATGGAACTAAAAAGGAGCGCAGTTACATCAGAACTAGAAGAAACTGAAATAGAAAAATCGAACTTCCATCTCTTTTATTGTCGCATAAACATTCAAATATTCCCTCGGCTACAATTCCAACTAGGGCATTTAATTTCACATTTTTCGCAGTATTGCTCTAAGACCGACGAGAGTTTGCTTTTAACGCTGAGAGAGGAACAAAGTCGAGACACCGCGAGGGGAAATGGATCATCGGGGGACCCGCATTGCGGCGCCAATTATAGCACTTACTAGAATCGGCGACCAGATCTCAGACAGGACGGCTCGGCGCCACGAGCGTGGATCATCGGGGGACCCGCATTGCGGCGCCAATTATAGCACTTACTAGAATCGGCGACCAGATCTCAGACAGGACGGCTCGGCGCCACTAGCGTCAACCGGGCAAGCAATGTTTTCTCACGCTGAGTCAAATCACTTCGGAGTGAACAAGAAGATGACAGCTTTTCGCTCATTTTGGCTTCCCATACTTAAATGGCTTCGCGTACACTAACTTAGGTCATTTGATGGAGCGGCGATATTCACCTGCTTAAAGTTAAATGCGTGCAGCATACAGTATACAGTACCGTACGTAGTTATTCTTTTTGGGTGAAATCTTGCTGGCGGGAGAAACGATGGGACACTGGGCACCCACTTGGTCTGGGCTAGTCGTGCTTGAGAGTTCACGCGCTACAACTGGAGGGCCACCTCCGCCTCCTTTTATCGTGACCCTATGAGTATACCAAGAATACCAAGAACGTGCTACATAGGTAATCGAAGAAAAGAAGAAGATCCAAGCTTTGGCTTTCCTGACGAAAAACACCTTATCACACCTCGAAGACCTTAACGAATACAGCACGGTCGAACATTATGGATAATTACTATCCACTTCATCCAAGCATAGCGTCAAGTCTGAAACTTAAGAAGAGATTGCCTCACAGTAGATACGAAACTACTCATCAAACTGTTTCTACTTACTCAACACCCGGTAGCAAAGAAAATAAACATGAGAATGCTAATAATGAGAGGACTAGATTGTAGGTCGTAGAGGAAACTAAACCCTGGACTAAAAACCATTGACATGAGAATGCTAATAAAATAAATATTGTATCAATTACTACTAACTTAAACTTAATACGATGCATGCAGCAGCAATAGCATGCAGAAAGCCAGAGTCGCATCTCCTCGGGTGTCCTCACAGTGTTACGACCAGCACGATGAGGAAGCAGACAACGGGAACGGACACTAAGAAGAGGAGAGGTTTCCAAATTAGCACCAGTATGCTCCACAGATCCGCTAAGAACAGCAGAAGAGCGAACATAATCGCCCACCAGACAGAGAGGAGAACGACTTCCGGTTTCTGCATTTTTCGTAGGAGGTATTCTAGCATTGTCTTCTTCCGTTTCTTCGACGAGGAGCCGCTTGTTCCCCTCTTTCGGACAGCACCTTCCTCACGCGGCGTCCCCAGCAAGCTCGGGTCTGCGCCGATATAATTGCCGTTCGCGTCGTACAGATGGTTTGAAAAAAGGCCTGCATTCTGGCGCTTTTCACGCAGCTTGGCACGATTCTGCGCCGAACTTGTATCCAAGAGCGGTTCCTCAGGCACGCTGTCGGACCCGTCGTCGCCGTAGTACTGCTTTTGGTAGTACGCGTGCAGACGCTGATAGTACTCGGCCCCGGACGCATCCGAAATAGTGGGACTCTTGCCGGCCGCGGCCTGTTCGGGTGCAGATTGCATACGCTGCCCTGGCGCTGCAGCAGGCCCTGATCCTGGTCCTCCTGAGGCAGAAACCGGTGATGGTTGGTGTTGTTGCGTCGGCTGCGGAGGCGATGGCTGACGCTGCTGTGTCGGTTGCTGCCCCCCTTGCTGTTTCGCCCGAGCTCGCTGGTGTAGTTGCGGCGCACCTGGAGCAGTAGACGAAGGATAGCTTAGGCCGGCTGCACCTGAGTAGGGAACGGTTTTTCCTGAGAGCATGGCCTTCGCAAGGGTCGGTTGTGGAGGAGGAATACGACGACGATCCGCGCGCACACCATCTTCTGGGATGACCGGCGCAGCTGATCCGTCTTGGTATTGAGGCGCCGTTGCTAAACCTGTTTGTGCGGTTGAAGATGCGCCTCCCCTCATCTGTGGTGCGCCCAGCTGTGTCTTTGGAACTGGAAAACTGCCTGCTGTCTGTTTATTTGCAGCTGGAAACTGTTTACCTATGACGGTCTGGTTAGAAGACGTACCACAAAACGAGAGCTCGAGCGGTGACGCAGGGCGATTCTTAGCATCCGCGAGGTTACTGTAAAGTGCGAACGGCTCTAACAGAGCCTCGCCTTCTGCTTGCGGCACCAGCCTAGTACCTTGTTGTATTGCCATATTCCTATTGCTGGACGTCTCCTTTTCCTCGCCCGGCGTTGTATTACCTCCTGCAGTTGTACTGCTTTTAGCAAGTCTACCTTGTTGAGCCGCACTACGTGGAGGTTCTTCAATCGATGCTTCCCGCAAAGACGGGTCTGGGGAAGCACTGGAGGAGCAGATTATCTTCGTGCCACCTGTCACGAAATATTCGGAGTCCGCTATTGCTGGTGATTGTCCCGTTGGACTCGCTTCCGGACTGCTTTGGACTTCGGCGATGGGGCTGCAACTGCTAGAAGCGGACGGCGAATCTTGTGCCGCGACCTTAGTAGATACTTCCGAAGCAACCGGCGTCATCCTTGGTGATGTCTTACTCTGGCCTTGGGCGGTCTTGTCAGCCAAATGGACATCTTGATCCGGCCCTGCGGCTTGCATGTTCCACCGTGTCAAGACCTCTATTCGACAGGAGACATCCTAGACACGATATTGTAGTACTAGTAATGGAAATTCTAGTAATCAAGATCTAATGTATGAAACCGTCAATGTTGATGACTTATATATGTACCAGGGAGGGAGGCCCCCTCCCCCCCCCTGTGGATGGATCTGGGGTGGACCACGCCAGAGGGGTCCAGCCTTGCCACCTTATTGGCCAGGCCTGTCGAGGGGCTGCCGGGCGGGAAGGCCTCAAAGCGCCCACTTCTGACCCCTTCCCGCTTCTTGCATGTACCCTACAGACCTGGCAAAGGCAGGGCCCCGCTGGCTTGTTGCATGTACCCGACAGACCTGGCAAAGGTGGCAAAGGCCGGGCCCCGCTGCCTTGTTGCATGTATCCACCGACCCGGCAAAGGGGGCAAAGGCAGGGCCCCGCTGCCTTGTTGCGTGTACCCTACAGACCTGGCAAAGGGGGCAAAGGCAGGGCCCCGCTGCCTTGTTGCGTGTACCCTACAGACCTGGCAAAGGGGGCAAAGGCAGGGCCCCGCTGCCTTGTTGCGTGTACCCTACAGACCTGGCAAAGGGGGCAAAGGCAGGGCCCCGCTGCCTTGTTGCGTGTACCCTACAGACCTGGCAAAGGGGGCAAAGGCAGGGCCCCGCTGCCTTGTTGCGTGTACCCTACAGACCTGGCAAAGGTGGCCAAGGCCGGGCCCCGCTGCCTTGTTGCATGTACCCTACAGACCTGGCAAAGGGGGCAAAGGCGGGAACCCACCCCCTTGGCGTAGGGTTGGGCACACGCAACACGACAAGAGGGCCCAGCCTTTGCCACCTTTGCCAGGTCTGTAGCGTACAGGCAAGAAGCGGGAAGGGGTCAGAAGTGGGCGCTTTGAGGCCTTCCCCCCCGGCAGCCCCTCGAAAAGAGGGGCCGGGGCGGGGAGGCCCCCCGTAAGGGTCAGCGAACGCCCCCCGCGGTCCTACATAAGACGCCACGCCTTCCCCCCTCTGGTATACTACTGAGAGCTTGCCCCATCTTGGTTCGAGCGTCACGCGAAAAGCGTGACGCGTCACGCGAAAAGCGTGACGCTTTTGTTGCATGTACCCTACAGACTTACTAGAGACAAGGCGTCACGCTCTTCGCGTGACGCTCAAGAAAGGGCCTGCAGATGAAGGCCCCGCCTTCAGATCATGAGGACCTTCGGGCCCTCAGCTGAAGTCTTTCCGATCATGAGAGAGGACCCCCAAGGGAGAACCCTCACTCTGAGAGGGCTCGCTGATGAAGTCCTTCCGATCGTGAGGACCTTCAAGGGAGAGCCCTCAATCTGAAGAGGGCACTCAGCTGAAGTCCTTCCGATCATGAGGACCTTCAAGGGAGAGCCCTCAATCTGAATAGAGGGCACTCAGCTGAAGTCCTTCCGATCATGAGGACCTTCAAGGGAGAGCCCTCAATCTGAATAGAGAGCACCCAGCTGAAGTCTTTCCGATCATGAGGACCCTCAAGGGAGAACCCTCACTCTGAAAGGGTCCCCAAATGAAGCACTTCCGATCATGAGCGAGGACCTTCAAGGGAGAACCCACCCTCACTCTGAATAGAAGACACTCAGATGACGCCCAAGGGAGAGTCCACCCTCAGTCGAATCTGAGAGGGCCCCCCGATGAAGCTCTTCCGATCATGAGCGAGGACCTTCAAGGGAGAACCCTCACTCTGAGGGGGCCCTCAGATGAAGCTCTTCCGAGCATGAGGGAGGACCTTCAAGGGAGCGCCCTCCCTCTGAGAGGGCTCGCCGATGAAGCTCTTCCGATCATGAGGACCTTCAAGGGAGAGCCCTCAATCTGAATCGAGGACACTCAGCTGAAGTCTTTCCGATCATGAGGACCCTCAAGGGAGAGCCCTCACTCTGAGAGGGCTCGCAGATGAAGTCCTTCCGATCATGAGGACCTTCAAGGGAGAGCCCTCAGTCTGAAACTGAAAGAATAGAGGACACTCAGCTGAAGCCTTTCCGATCATGAGGACCCTCAAGGGAGAGCCCTCGCTCTGCTCTGAGAGGGCTCGCAGATGAAGCCCTTCCGATCATGAGGACCTTCAAAGGAGAGCCCTCAATCTGAATAGAGGACACTCAGCCGAAGTCTTTCCGATCATGAGGCTGAGGACCCTCAAGGGAGAACTTCGGCCAGCGTCACGCTTACACACTGGCAAAGGGGCGCCCGGTCTGCATTGGATTCCCATGCGTCACACTAAAGAACGCACGCGGGAAAGACATCCGACCCCGATGAGATTCCCACGCGTCACGCTAGAGCGCTCATCGTCAAAAAGCACCCAATCCCCCCGATATTCCTACGCGTCACGCTAGAGCACGCCTGGCGAAAAAACACCCAATCCCCCCGAGGTTCATACGCGTCACGCTAGAGGCGTGACGCGTGACGATCCGCGGGGGGCGTTCGCTGACTCTTACGGAGGCCCCCCCCCCTTCAAGAAGTTGGATCGGGGGGGGGGGCCTCCCGCCCTGAGCCCTGGAACATATATAGTTATTTAATCCAAGAAGTCTCTATCAACAACAACATGTTGTCACGCGAATAATTTGCATACAAACGCGTAACTCAACGGTCCAGAAAAACAACAAGAACAAGAGAAGAACAACTTGAACTAGTATTTGTAGCAGGCTATCAATATCGGACAAAAGAATTAAAGAACCCTGATCTGTGAAGAATCGTTGTCATCATTGATTTTCTCAATCCACCTTGTTCTTCCTTCATAGGTCTCAACAAACTGAACAAACAAGTGTAAATGGAAGTGAGACACGACACTCATTGACGTGAGTCGGTTGTCAAAAACAAAATCAGCGTTTGTGGTCCAAGGTGGAACAAAACAAAATACACACGAGAAGCATCTTGATCTTTCTGAGTCAAGCCATAAGAATAGCACTCGTCGTGGTTTGACAAACAGTCACCGTTAGAGATGCTGCCTATTTGAAGTCTCTCTCATCCAGATCCGCACCCGCACGCTCACTCTCTGTGGGTAGCCGTAGAACTAGTATCCCCTGGTAATCTCGTCATCTCTCTACATCATTCCTTTCCCAGTTTGAAAAATTCCAAGAAGACAGGATGGACGATGGACCTTGCCTCTCATGGTCAACAACATCTTCATATCTTCCTGAAGGTATTTAGTTTGAGCAGAGAACAAAAGCTAACTTATTAGCTCCATCGCCAGCACGTTTTAAGTTCAAAAATCTATTTAGGGTTTTTATGAAGCTACAGCCTCTGATGTGGCGCGTGAAGTCCTGCGACGACCTGTCGCATCTGTCCCCGACAGCATTTGGATATGCCGTCCACGTAGCGATCCTTCGCATTGCCCGCGACGTATTTGTGACCCCTACGCAGATGCTCCCCTAAATTTTCAATGTCCTCACAAAAGAAAACATCGGTTCTACAACGCTGGCAGACGCGCATGTGCTCGCTTTCTCGACTCTGGTACTTCAGCGCCTCCCACGCCATGGGACACTTCACGTCATCGCAACCCTCTATCACATGTCCCGGCTGGTGAGGGGAAGTAGTCGGCCGACGTGCTTGATGTTGAATGCGTGGTAAGCAAAGTGGCAAATTCGCACAACCCACTGCATCACACCTTCTTAGGATCCGACCGCTCCTCGAGTCTCTTCTACTATGATCTTCTGCCATCCCTATCCCAGGCTGACGTCGCGTTTGCACCGTTGGTCCTAGGCCTAGAAAAGCATTATGATTTGCAGTTGCATTTGCCCCGCTAGAAGACGCTGCACCAGTAGTGTAGTAGTTCTGAGCAGACCCGCTAGTAGTTGTGGCCATTCCCGGTAATCCAGACGCCTGTGTGCGGCGGCGCACGTATGCTAGTGAACCAATCCGCTGTAGCATGGGGTTCACAGTTGGGAAAAGATGTAGTGCTGCACGGCGCCACAAGATTCCGTCATCTCGCACCATCCGTTGAAGATCACGACTCCACAACGACGCATTGAGCAATAGAAAAGGTAAAGGCCTTGCAAAATCAGCGGCGCCCCACAGAATCGCACTGCGCACACCATCAAGATCAAGGACACGATTTGCGAGTTCAGCGATTCTACTACTTCTTGATGATCTCGTACTAGCAGATGAAGAGGAAGATGCACCACCAGGAACACTACTATCAGTGGACTCATTTTTGACACATCCAGGCACAGCAACAGCGTGGCCGTCATGAGTGTCGTTACTTTCAGTGGGGCTGAGGGGTTCGGAAGTACTTCGCCCGACCTGATCTACATTTAGCCAATCTTGAAGCGTTGTGACATTTGTTGTCGTAGCTTCACCAGCTTGCTGTACAGGTAGTGGTTTCTTCATTCTCGCAGCTGACAAAAAATCGGCAGGTGTGCACTCGCGGACAAAGCGAAAGCGCGCTCGCTCGGACGACGCAGGTGGTTCTTGATCAGCTTGTTGGTCGTGCAATCTCGAAGCTCGACCTTCACTTGTTTCTTCGAGAATCCATGACTTTCGATAGCCGGCAAGCATCTGTTCTTCAGTTTCAGGCGACACCGCGCGACGAGGATGGCAACCTGCGCTTCGTCGTCCTAGCAGAAGATTATTATCGCCCTGAACTCCACTAATTGCGTTGCTCCTCAAAAACGAAAACTCTTCTGCTCTTCCGCCTCTTGACTGGCGACCCTCAGCATCGGTATTCCTTGACGGCAGAAGAAGCCTTTCTGGCACGATAATCGGAACACCCTTTGACGTAGCTGCTGATGTAAGTGCAGTACCGCTAATAATAGTCAGCGTTACTTCCTCGTCATCCTGATCCTCGTGTACTTCCTCGATCGAACGAGATGTGCATGGCACTCTACAGCTACTGGAAAATGAAGAGGAAGCAGATGAGGAAGAGGATGCGGACGAAGCGCTGGATGAAGATACTGCTGTAGTCGCGTCCGCAGACAAATTGTCCTCTTCGCTTTCGCTTGTAGAGCCACTCCAGACTTGAAGAACGAGATATTTTCGTTTACGTCGCCGCCTTCTTGGTACAAGGTCATCCACCTCCTTGTTAAGGTTTGGTCGTGACCGATTCGATGCTGTATTTGAAAGTGGTAAACGACGTGTCACCTCTTTCAGATCCGCGCGTACCATAACATTAGGAAAATTACAGGCGACCCTCTCACCAAAGGTACCCGTAGTTGAAGATTCAGCTTCTCCTAGCGCCGTCGTAGCACTACCCTGACGATTTGCTCGTGCAGCTTCGTCTCTTGTTCTCCCTTTCGAAGAGGTATCGGCACTTTTGAGTGCTCCGCCTACGTTCCGCGATTGCCTCTCGTGTTCATCCGGCAATCCGACGTCGCTCCTCCGTTTTTTCATCGCCGTCCGCTTAGCCGCGTGCTGGGAAGACCCGTACCGCTCTAGACCCATTTCCTCTCTCGCACAGGGAACACAGAGATCGTACTCGCACAACTGACAGTGAAAACTTGAGACATCGTCAATATTCCAACAGAGCAAGGAAGATGAGGACGATGTTGAGGTGGATGTTGAAAGTGCTGCATCTCCTGATGTGATGTTATGATCGCGTTTGGGTTCGAGTGGTCCTGCTCCGTGATGGACAGTTGAACTGCTACTGCTAGAAGAGGAGTGACCACGCGAAAATTGATTTGCTGCCATTTGCTCCCCATCCTCTATTGCTGGTGCGCGGTGACGACTGGACACTCCGCACAGATCGCAACGAACCCCGCGGATATAGCGCCGCCCCCCACAGAGTGCAGCTAACTTCTCCAAGCTTTCTTGCGGTACCAAGGGATGTCCTTGCGGGCACTGCCACACATACGTCGCGGAAGCACTCATTGTAAATGTAATCTCTGCTTTCTTGTCATAACTACAACACATATCTCTACTTACTCGTTTGTCGATTCATAGATCTTCTTGCTCTTTATATATGTCTTGGACTATTTCGACATTGAGACATATCTTCATGTTGTATCAGGCTCATAATCCCCAGAATCTGAAGGCAGCGTCATGTAGTTTACCCATTGACTAATCGGGATACAATTTGAGACAACAATTTCCAGAGACAACAATCTAAGCTTGTGGGTTGGGATATGGGCATCCACATGTCGCATTTGGACCGCATCACGACGCTCTCAGTTACTTTTCAGACACGACCGATAGTACTGACCAACGTTTGACATGTGACAGTCCCATTCCTACTAAAGAAACAACTGAGAGTTTTGAAGGGACAGATTGAGATTGTGCTTCTCTGGAGAACGACCTCGTCAGACATGTTTCCCCCTCCATAATCTTTTTCAGATGCACTATAGAATTCTTACGTCCTCCCATGTCTAGAATACTTAAACAGGAAACGTTGCTGTTGGTGGAGAATCATCTTTCTCATATGTAACATGAACAACTGGTCTTGAAGGAATCCACTGAATTCTTCGAGTTGGCAACCGCGACCAAACAATCAGTTGTGTAATCAAAAAGAAAAAACTTTGCACGCTTTGATCGTTAGATGTTGCCAACCACCGTCGATGACGATTATGGTCAGCCTTGCGGGTTGTACTATTACGAGGTTTTTGCGGGGTGCTGCCCCGATCCGAGGCCGGCAAGGAGGTCGGGGAACCAGCAACGCCATTTCCTCAGAAGCGGATTATATATGTAAACTGTAGCAATAAGCGAGACGAAGTGAACTCCTGGACACCACAATTCGTCTAAAATAGCGACTAATAGGTCTGGTATTTGATGTCCAATTATATCATGTTACACACTCGAATAGATACGATCATAATGCAGATGTACATGTACTTGTACATGTTCTTGTACATGTTCTTGTACATGTTCTTGTACATGTTCTTGTACATGTTCTTGTACATGTTCTTGTACATGTTCTTGTACATGTTCTTGTACATGTTCTTGTACATGTTCTTGTACATGTTCTTGTACATGTTCTTGTACATGTTCTTGTTCTTGTACTTGTAGTAGTAGTAGATGATCATGCAAATAATTGGAACTAGATGGAGTAGTTCTTTATAAATGATGACTGATCTTCCGAATGTGGTTCGAAAATGTTTTCAGTGAAGCGTCCCAGCAGTACTAGTCGCACAGATAAAGCGGGAGGTACGACTACGCGTAAAAAGACTACAAGCAGAAGAACAAATAATAATGACGTCAGTCTCCTTATGCATATCCAGCTCGCCGGAACGACGCTAGCCTAAATTTCGATGGTACTGGGTGTTTGCGAGGCTGCATCAGCACGCAGAGCATGCCAACGCGCAGGTTGCAGGCATGATCATCACGCCACGCATGATGGTTGTACATTTTCTTCATTCAGCTCGTGTCACTCACCCGAACTAGTACGTCGGAAAAAAATGGTAGATCTTCACAAAACAAGAGCCACATAATATGAAAACCATTACTATTAGGAGGTTGAGAATGAGAAGATAACTATCATGTATTGTACGCCTATGCCTTTGTATGGGAGTCACGTTCAGGTGGACGTCATTCCCAAACAACTTTACTACCCTGTACAATCTTATCCATCAGATCTTAATACACCATTTCTAGGTTCTTATTCACCTTGTCCCAACGAACGCAAATATATATAATCTGTGGTAGTACTATGTAATTCGATAGATCGTCAATCTCCAACCCTAAATAGTATACTGGTTCGTCCCCAAGAATTCCTGCTCCAGATGAAGATACACGAACCACGATCTCCATCTTCCTCATTATTACGTTCAGTTATCGCTCATCACAAGAACAACAAAATATGTGCGCAGTTGAAGATATTAATATTGGTAGGTTGCATTTCATTTTTCATCAAACAAATGTACTTACTAGGTAGTTGGTGAATAATTCCTAGATAGCAAGCATTCGCATGGGAAAAAAAAGATCAAAACGCGAAGACATCCACCTCCCATCCAGCTTCGTTGACGTTGCGGACCGCCTCTACGTTTACTGCTCTCCGTTATGGTTCACCATACGAATGGGATGGATACAGTCATCAGTTGCCTTTCGCGCGCGCGCCACGGTGGGGGGTCGTTGCATGTAAAAAAACTGATATTCTGGGTTATCCTACTACTTATCGTCCATCTACTCCTAGTACTGTCGCAATTTTCTTCATTATCATTTTCGATAATTAGGTAAAAGTAAATTGGTATTCTGATGTTACATAATGAAAACAAATGTGTCTACTTCGTTTAAGGAAAAAAAACGATAAAAGATTACAGGCGTTGAATGATGCTGCAGGATCTGCATAAGTAGCTAAGATCTTCAAACAGCATCAACAAAGAGAATAGACTTGATCTTGCATTTTCTTCAATCAGGAGCATGAAATATGACAAACTTTCAGTCTTTTGCAGAGCTAGAAAAATCTTACACTACTTGTTGTGGTTACGTCTTGGTGATGACAACCTGTTTCTTGCTCACGACAAGTTGCGTTGCGTTGCGCTGCTCATCATTGGTCTGAAAAGCTCCTCCAAATCTTCACTAGCTCCCCGTGCTCTGGAACCGGTACGCTCCAAGGTTTGGTCAAGCGTGGGTCGATCGCCCTCTGAACCCGTGGATGGCGATGTTGTGGTGCTCGCACTACCAGTCGTAGCCGGTGTAGCAGATCCTTGTCTGGCACAGGAAGAACTCGCCGCCAAATCACAAGTAGAACCTCCACTGTTCACAGCTGTTATTCTTTGGTCAGTGGTTTCTTGATGATGAAGATGTTGCTGCACTCTTGCCCCTGTGGGTGTACTAGGACCACCACTGAGAACGAGAAGGTTGTTACCTTTTTGTTCATGACTGTTGTTCAAGACCAACGAAGTAGAGGGAGTGGTATTGTTGCCAGTCGTGTTGGACTGATTGTTGCTGCTAGCTGCGGACGAGGAGCACTGCTTTGAGGTGTTGCGCAAAAATCGAGAAATAGCGTCATCACCTTCCCCTGAAGTCGCCAATTCGGGGTTTCCTTCCTCAGCTTCTTCCAAGGACACGTTGTTCGTCGACGCAGTAGCACCAGTGTTGCCTACCACACAAGAAGAGGGGGTGGAACCTGAGAAACGATCGATATAGATTTTCTTGTGTTTCAAAGAAACCTGAATTTTTTTACTTACTTCTAGATAAACTAAACCTCAATAGATATACATAGAGCACTACACGCTCACGCAAATCCAAAATGATTTTCATCGCAACATTCATGTCTAAAGTACTAGCTTAATATGTGTTGAGAAAGTTGTCCGTAGAGGTCCCTGATCTTTCTTGATGAAGAAGAAAAAAGAAAGACCAGAGGAAGATAGAAAACGGAAGAGGGTCACTATCATCTTCAAGCATCCTCCTATCTGCTAAAACTAAGCAAGCGCCGGCGCTATCGTCGTCCTGTCAGCCCCATAGGTCTCACCTTCGAAGGCAGGCCGGAGCCCTGTGCAACGCCTCCGGTGAGTGCTCAGCTCTCTGGCTGTGCGCGCAGGGTTATTCGCTATGGGGCACCGGTTCACCAAATAAACCCACAACCAGAGAGGAGGGCCCTAGCTACTATTATAGTAAGAGTTAATTAGACCTATTTAACACGATTAAGAAAACCCACCAGCTAGTAAGATGCTACAGCCCTTGGCGTCCCATAATAAAAAGCTTCTTCTATTAATCTAAATTTATCACTATCTCCAACGACGGATCGCTTTACTTAGTTCCATGCATTTACAATTACATTGCCCGATACATGTTGACGCTGGTGATAGAAGATGATAGATAGTAATCAGGTAGACCTTAGCCAAAAAAAGAGCTGACTTCTTTAGGACAACAGATGATAGATAGTAACTGGTAAGCGTGAGAGAAGAGCCGGGAAATACGAGAGAAGATCTAGTTTCTATACTCTAGAATGATCACAGTGTGCTATTCTTAGACACCGCTTGAAGCTGTATGATAGCACCACCTAAACGCAGTAGATTAATCAGGTGAGAGCAAGCCTTAACATGTGAAACGGAATGTACCAGACTACGACTACTAGTATGGGAAGGGTACTCTCAGAAAAAACTTTTCAAAAAAATGAGATGATAGAAAAACATGATAATAACTGGTAAGCGTGAGATAAGAGCCGAGAATTACAGGCAGTAGTACTGTTTCTTACCTATCGTATGATCACGTTGCACTATCTTTTGTACAGTACCAGCTGTACGATAGTACCTACCCTATTAGAATTATCAGTAAAACCGCCTTAACATTCTGCAGACACTTATGTTTGTTTTAGGGGACACACGGGTTCTCTCAAAAAAAACAAGAAAAAATAGAAAGAAACAGACCGAGCGGAAGGGGGCCCGGGACATCCTCTTAAGCGCCCCCTGCAAGGATGCCTCCGGTCTTAAGCAGACTTCCGCAACCGATACCGAGTAGGGAAGAGACCCATCGGGGAAAAAACCATTTCATTTGTATTATGTTCTTACCATGAACTTCTGTGGAACTGGGATAAATAGAAGGCCACAATCTTTAAGTAGGCCGGTAACGCTTGTTGCTGCTGCTCTGCTAAAAATGATAATATTAAATAAATAGTACCATGATTGTTCGGTGAAGCATAGTTCGAGGGTCCCGCAGAGTAATCCCAGAGAAAACCAGGAACCGGTGAAACGCTTCCGCTTCGCGCTGCTGGGGTAGTCGCAGAGAAGGAAGGCACAAACTGATGAGCCGTGGGCGTGAATGGTCGCGCGGTAACGGAGAGTGACCGCTGAGACATTGCGTCGAAGTTGATACGTGGAGTCGAGGCTGCTGCAGCTAGCGGGGTGGCGCCGGCTGCCCCCGTTAATGGAGTAGAAGCGTCGTGGCTCGGCACAGCACGCTGTGCTGCGCCATTCATTGGCGTCGCACCGCTGCAAATCGGCGTTCCCGCCATAACTGAAGTCTCTGGTGCGGCTGCGCTCACTGGATCGGCAGAAGCGCCACCACGCCCGTGACTTGGATAGTGAGGGACTTTCGACATGAGCGTTCTGCAGTAACGTGTTCGCTGCTGCGTAGCGACCAAAGCCGCGCCATCCGAGCGTACACGTGAAGCGGCGCGTCCGTGTGTGGAAGCCGCAGCACTCCAGGTGGAGGACGGAAAAGCGTCGCCCCTTGTCATGCCTCCGAAGTGGCTGTGCGCGTAGGGTGCGTACATAGACGTCGACGTACTGTATGCTGACCATTCTCGCTGGTCGTACTCTACAACGTCGGTTTGATAGTAGTCGTCGTGCTGGTAGTGTGCACTCTGCGCCGTATCTGCTAAGGTTCCAACCGCGCGGTACTGATCCCCAGTCGTGGTGCTACCCTGGGCGTAGCTCCGAGTTCGCTCTTGATATTGTAGACTTTTGCTGACACCAGTGTAGCTAGAAGCACCACCAACCAGTGTGATATCGTAGGAGCTGTGGCTCGACTTGTCGCCCTGACTGTGCTGCAGACTATAATTACCCTTTCTCGCAACATAATATGCTTCACCTTTTCCGCTCTGCTGTCGTTGCAGAGGGCTCTCTTGCAAGCTGCTCTCTTTCTTGCCATTGCCGCTCTTGCTTCTTCGGGTGCTGTCAGCCAAGTAGTGAGTATCTTGTTCATTCAGGTGAGATGTGGCCCGCTTCTGCGATTCTGCAGATTTCTCCTTTCGGTCTTTTCCGCCCAAGGATTTCTGCCCACTACCCTTCTTCGAACCCAACAATTCTTGTCGATCTTCTTGTCCAACTCCGTGTTCGACGCCGCCCTTGCCCTGGCTTGACTGGCCCTTTTTTATACCCCCACCGTATTTTTTGCCTTGCAATACCGAGGATTGCTGTTGTTCAGCGCCGTTGCCGTAGAGTCGTTCATGTTCTTCAAGAATATTCTCTGCATTAGCGGCGAAATTACCAAAGCTGTTCAGTTGCGAAGCGCCTTTAGCTGCCTCTTCCGGTTGTACAACCGTGCTCATCATAGCTATTTCATCATCGAGTCTCTCCTGCTTTCTACTTCTCTTCTTGTTCTTCTTCTTACTGGCGGCTCCTTGCGACGCAGCACCGCTCTTTGCCTTCTTGGGTGCAGAAAACAGTGAGTAAATGCTGTTCTTCGGACTCTTACCGTGTGCTACTGCCGTTGCTGGAGCGGCGGGAGTAGAAGCGGGGTCGCTCGAAGTGTCACGCAAGCCCACTCCATCGGCTGCACCGCTGGTCGTGTCGCTAGTATTGTAGTTTTCCACTGAATATCGAAACCCATCACTTGCCCCGTCACCGTTCGAGCTGGTACCTGTCTTTGCCGTCTGATCAGCGTTGGCAGCGGTAGTACCTTTCGTAGAAGATAAGCCTGCCGCCTCTTTGGAAAAAACACCGTATGACAGCACTGCTTTCTTACTTCGACCGAAACCCGTGCCAAAGGTTGTAGATGTTGCGGTCGAAGGGTAGTTTTGTGCTGGCCGTGAAGATGCTGTCTCAAGTAGAGTACCATTGTTCTCTGCGCCCATAGCTGCGCATCCAATAACGAAAGGTGCAGCGTTGGCGTCCAAAACGGTGGTACTCCGAGAAGGAGCGCTCATCCACGACTCCGGCGGAATCGTGCTCGATCGCGAAGGCGGTTGCCGGTCGGTTCCTCGGCTGGACGCAATAATCTCGTCGGCGAGCTCTCCAAGTGCTTTCACCTCGGATGTCTTGCGCGAGTAGCTGCTGTGGACACTCTTTCGGCAAGCCGCAGTCGATCCGTCCTGCTGCGCACAAGCTGCTGGCGTGAATGGTTGTCCAGGCTCCCAGCCACTCGTCATAGCAGTAGACGCCACAGCGGCTGGCGCGGGGACGGTTGCCTCTGCGTCCAGCGCAGCCGCGTTCACGTCGTTCGCAACTGCGCTCGGCATAACCATCGCGCCCATCATGCAGCTGGAGTAGTGCTGCTGAGCACACGCAGTCGAAGCGTCTTGTGCTGACGTCGCAGTCTGCTGCTGTTGATGTCCTCCTGTCAACATTTCCTGCTCTACCTGATCAACCGAAACAACACCGTGGAGAGTCGTGGTACCCATTGCTGCAGTGGTTCCGTCGTCTCCTTGAACCATATACGGATTGTTCATTTGTTGCGCCCCTGAAGTGTCCGTGTTGCCCCATTCGGAAACGTACACTTGATCCGTTTGTGTCACCGAGTGTTCTCCTGGAACGCAAGCGTGATAACCCGTAGCGACATCTGTCGCTGCGACATGGAGTTGATCTACCGCTGTCGTGCCTATCGCACTGGCCTCCGCTCCAGACGTGGCTGGCGCGTAAAACGTCGTATTGAGACTCGAGTCGTCCCAATTCTGTTGTATTTGTGTTTGCTGCTCCAGCTGCTCCTTTTGAGTGCTGCAGTCGGGAAACCACGGAGATACCGAAGATGCTTCAGCCGATGCGGCTGTGGATGGGGTAAAAGGTTGTGCCGCAGCTGACAAAAAGCCTCCCGCGGCAGCGATAGCCGATGGCCCTACACCGAAAACCAAACCGTTGCTATGAGTAAGAGTGCCTTGCGACGTTCCAACGGTTTGCTGTTCCCTCCATTCATCGAGCCCTTGCTGTTGCTGCTCACCTGGTTGCGTGCCTGAATGCATCATCTGCTGCGACATCAAGGATGCCGTGCCGACATCAGAACTCAGACTTCCTCCACCGAGTGTTGCCGACAGGCCTTGCATGTTCGCAAATCCGCCTCCCACACCATCCATGCCAAATGGCTGCGGCGTCCATGATGAGGGCAGTCCTGTTCCCAGAAAGTCCAAGCAAGAAGAGCCGTCATCCAGAACAGCAGGGGCCGCTGCTATTGAGGAATCGTCGCCAAGAAGGGTCCCTGAGGCAGGTGCCGAACTTCCCGCAGCACTAAGAACATCTGTCATGACGCAGGAGGAGCCTATATTCCTCCCTTGCTGTTGCTCTGGCATCCAGCACTTTGTACCTGAAGATCCGAGAGCAGAGAGCTGGCTCAGCTGTTGGGGTGCGATTGTTGGCCCCGAACTGAACGAATTCGAAATCAGTGAGTCTGGAAGCTGCAGCGTCCCGGAAGCGCTGGTCGCGAGGGAACTGCCCGACCCTTGGTGCACCAAAAAGCCGCTCGCTGGAGGTGCTGAAGTGGAGTCGGGCAACATGAGCGCGCCAGGTTCCAGTGGAGGCATCTGCGGAATCGGGTCCGAGGACCGTTTCAGCGGAGCGGCCGACGGCGCCACGGAGCAACGACGCGAAGCAACCGTTACTTCGAAAACGCCTTGGACCTGCTGCTGCACCGGGTCCAGAAACGATTGCCCGCTGCTCGCCGATCGAAATTCGCGGGAAGCCACCTGCACGTCGTCGTGTGGACAGCATAGCGAGCTAGAAGATCCGTAAAACATTCGCGACCGGCTTTGTCGCGCCGAGTCTATATCAATGATGTTAGAAGAATTATCCTGCAGTTGACCAAACGACGGCGCACTTGCTGTAGCTGTTGTTCCTACGACAGGTTGTTGCGTCGGCCCTCCAGCGGCTGCTCCAACAGCCTGTCCACCATCTTCTGTTGTTTGTCGCGAGAGAGAGACTTCTTGTTGCTGCAACTCCGCTTGTTGTTCTAGCTTCTTCTTGCTGAGCAGGTATTGGATTAGCGCGTCGCTTGTATCGTTCATACTACTTGGAGATGCTGCTGTAGAGCTCGACATTTCCCCTTCGGAGGTCACGGTTTCCGGCTGTCCAACTGCTGCGTCAGGGACAGCGGTTTGTTCCAGAACAGCTTGGCCCTCGTGTTGTGCTGCATCCGCAGATGACGCCTCGTCAGACTGGTGCGAACAGGATGTTGACTCAGTGGCCTTCGTCGCAGTTATACCCATTTGTCCAGCAGATTCTGTGGGAGATTCTTCATTCTTGATTTCCGTGAAGCCTGCAACGGCGGGTAGGGTCAGGGTGCGCGCTGCTGCTCCAGCAGCGCTACCGGAACACGAGCTTGTGCGCGTGCTGTCTCCCTCAACCGATTCCTCAGCAATGGCATCGCGCTCGGTGGCCAGGTCTCTGCCTCCGAGAGTCGTACGTCGGACCCAACGATACGGTGTTTGAATTCCCATTCGACTTGACAGCGTTTCAACGCGCATGGGACTCTCATCCTCCGCTCCTGCTTGCTCAGCAGGCTCAACATCTTCACCGGCTCCACAAATATTGTTTGAGAGCCCAGCACCGCCCGCTACCGAAGAACATGAGGCCTCATCTAGGCCTAGTAGTGCTGCACCTTGTTGAGCACTTCTATTTTTCATGTTGTCGTCGCCTGATTCTACGTTAGAAGCAGCAAGCGTCTCCTCACGTTCTTCCTCTTTTTTTTCTGGCCACGCGCAGTCTCCTTCTTGCGCAATCGCGCTTTCGACTGAGGCTAGGCGGATTGTGTCCTTTGAAGGTTCGCTTTCGCCTTCGCAGCTAGGTTGCTGTTCAACTACACACTTCCTCAACACGTGAGTATTTTTGTCTTCTTTGTGCTGCTCTTCGGGCTGCTCCGCTGACACAGCTGCAGACAATAATCCGCCACTCGTCATTGATGCATCAACCTTCGATTTCGTTGCGGCAGCCGCTTTCTCTACAGCCTCGGCCACCTGATCGTGATCAAGCGTGGTCATTGCCGCTATTAGAGAACAAGTCGCACTGGACACCCTCTCTGTCTCGATACTTTCGCTTCTCTTCGACACAGGCCTCGAGCTTTTTGGTCTCTGAGATTTGTCGCTGCTGTTCTTTCCGGAAGTTCGAAGATCTGTTATTGTTATAGTTTAAACAGGAAATCTGGATACTTATTAATTTGCAGCTTTACAAAGCGAAAGTCAGTAATGTTCTTGTTATTGAGAGACTGCTCATTTCCACTCTATTGCATTATGATTCATATCTATGCCTATCATGGAAAAAAAAGGCAGTACTGGAAAATGACCCAGACGCGCACGCACTCGACGGTTGGCTGTTCTTTTCCGCTTTTATCTTTCCACCTTGTTTTGCGTCCGGCGCAAAATCGTGTACCTGCTTTTCAGACATTGAATCAATTCTTGCAATGAGTACACCGTCGGCTCTTCATACGAATAGTACAAGTACGCCACCTAAAAGATGGGCACCATCCGGCAACGCTTCTACAACTACGCCTCAGCCTCTCTAACATAAGGGGCTGATAGAATAAAATCAACTTTCTTCATTTCTTGAGTTTCATGAAATGCTTCATACTTACTCGGTTAGAGAAAGGTTCATCCTGAAAGTCGTGATTAATGCACACAGCTTAGCTTTTTGATCTTGCATGTTGAGGATAAAAAATCAGAATTGAATACTACATCTACAACTAGCAGAACGTGTCCATAGAATGGGTGTCCAGTACTTCTAGTAGAATTCGTAGTACCGTGAAATGTCTGCGAAACGTCAACAGTAGAGCCTCTTTGTCCTTGCTTTCCTCTTGAAGCTGCCATCTGTCGAATTCGAAGACTTCCGTACCCTCACCTTGCCAACACGCCATAGTGCGCAGGATCGGGCAATACGCTACTCTGCCCACAACTCGGTACTCTTTCAACAAAGTGACTGTTTTCTCACTGCACTGATCAGCGTCGAAAGAGACAAGTCCATGCGTTTGCGGTTGCGTTCGGGAGGATGATCTTTTTTGGCTCGGCAACGCACGCACAAGCCGCACAAATGCGTTGCGCGCCGCCTCACTCTCCGGGTAAACTCCGAATCGGTTGTGCACCGAGCGGTCCTCCTGCGAAAGAGTGTTGTAGGCGCTTAGCGCGCGCTGCTGGACTTCAACACTCTCGCAGAGAAGTATAGCGCAACGCTTTATGTGTTTTTGCTTACCAGGTCGTAGACGTGGCGGATCCATCAGAGCCCAACCGGTTGAGATGCCATTGCTGTAGAGCGGCCGTGTCAGTTCCTCGATAACCGACTCGTCCAGCACTCTGGGCAAGCTTTTTAGCGTCAGGCCATACGGAAAGCGCGCCGACATAGTTGCGTATACATCATTGCCTCCACCACCAGCCTGATAGCTAACTTGTTGTTCACCAGATGACGAAGCAGAGGGAGTTGAGCCATTCGCAACGTACAAGCACTTCCAGGCGTGAAGTGGTGGACGTATATTACGACGCGGGTCGTCGTCCGCTTGAAATGTGACCTGAGTCGAGTTGCCGCAGGGGATCTCCTCAGTAATGTAGTGATAAAACAATCTCCATCTCGATCGAAGCATAGAAACAGTGACAACATGGGTGAAACATGATACTCCAGTTACTGATACTGGTGTTAGAAGTAGTTTCATGTTAGTGATAAAAAATTTGGCTTGCGATTTCACTTTTATCTATCTTCATCTTCTACTTGATTGATAACGCTTTCATTTATTCTGTGCGACTTATCCACATGCCGGCGATTGCAAGTTATATGCTTTCGAACCTTAGATAGTCAAAAAACATATTCCACTTGAGATGAAAAAAATCCTGATCACAGGAAAGAGAGGCGGTTTGCTGCTGGAAGACATGGCTCTTCTTTTGTTTTTGTATTAAAGTCCCTGCAAGTTATAAATATATCATAATCGCAAAATTCAGAGGAGCTACCTGTTGTTCACTTTCCATCGCGGGGAAGCTGGATGTCGTACTCAGGTGATTATCGACGCTGAGCTGACTATGTGGTGTTTCGCTATCGAGTCTGTGAGAAGCTAGACAATGCGCTCCGTCTTGCTGCGTGTCGTTCGAAGATGCGCTCGAGGTGAGGGAAAAAGTAGGATAAAATGTTACCTCTTCGTCGTTGTTACCATCATTCGGACCACCAGCCCCAGCCCCAACACCAGCTTCTCTTGAAGTAGCGGGTGTAGGTGTTGCTGCGCCTGATGTGCCAGTCGTTCCAGCGACACCTCCACTTGCTCCTGCACTCTTCATCATGGCTGCGGACTTCCGACTGCCCTTGTTTGGCGTCTTCGCAGATCCAGCAGCGGAAGCGCCTCTATTTGATCCGTTAGAAATAATTATCGAAGACGATGTTGAGGCCGAAGAAGAAGCGTGACCGCGTTCGTGGATAGAACCGTTCTCATGCTCCCCAGTTGAAGCTGCATCCTCTCGACGCCACGACACCATGCTGCAGCTCTTTCCGGACAAACTGCCGCTTCTCCCGCCAACATTCCATTTCCACCCCGCGCCCCTATTGGCCGAGTCACTTGCTGCAGATCCACGGCCGGCCGTCCATGGCGTTGTCAGTATTGTATTATGTGGAGTGGCCGTGGCGTTCCCATTAGCATAGTACTTAGTCCCCGAGGACGCTGCTGGAGCGTTTGGCTTGTGTTGCATAGCCCAAGAAGACGAAGAAGCGGGAGTCGAAGAGGAGCCACCTTGCTGATGTTGAAGGTGTTGAACCTGATGCCGCGTAGACGCATTTGAGGGTGTGGTATTTGCGGCCCTCGTTGAGTGCGCGTAGCTGCACTGAATTCGATTCAGGTTCTCGTGACTGTATTTTTCATGCCTTCCCTTCCTTGATGGTGTTCCTGAAAGATGAAGTGTCGGAGATGACGGACCAGCTAAAAACGATCCTCGCAGCACGGCTCTTTCTCCGTTGTCACGCACCGACGTAGTTGAAAAGTTGTGGTCCATCGACCCTCTTCTCCACGAGCCTCCTGAGATGTTAATATTGCTTTCCCCAAACGATGGCCCTGTAACTATAGGCACCTGGTGGCGCCCCGTTGCCGTTGAAGATTGGTCCTGCTGCTGCTGCTGCTGCTGCTGCTGCTGCGGCATCGTCGAGAACAACACGTGACCCCTTGTTGTGATGTTCATATTGCAAGCATCATTTTTCGGACTGCAACCACTTGTACTGGTAAGGTTTGCTGTAGTCTGCGTCGTGCTGGCGGTCGATTGCTGCTGCGTAAATTCCCTCGACTGCTTTCTGCTAGACGAGCTGTTGCTATCTTCAGTTTCCCCAGACATTGCCGGTCGTGAAAAAAGACCGTAGAAAGAATTTCCCCCAGAAGTGCTCGTGGACAATAACCCGGAGGAAGTGCTAGTCAGGCCGCTGTTCCACTGATGTCGCATGGTTCCTGCAGAAGCACCTTGCTGGTTTCTCTGCATCATTGCGTCACACCACTACGATATTTTCTGTACAACCACGAGAACAAGGTTTGCAGAGAACTGCTATGACATATAGTAGAAATTCGGTTATGCACCTTCAAGAACCAACTAAATTCTAATACAGAAGTCCTTCTTGTTTTGAAGTGCTGAGTATACTTCTAGTAGTAGTACTGTTGTAGTAGTAAGAGTAAGTCTGGTTTTTATGCTAACTCCAAAATGTCTCCCTGCAATAAGTTCTTTGTTAGCTACGTGTTAGCATGTGCACGCTTTAAGCGATGAGGCGAC
The DNA here is from genome assembly GCA_905178165.1 of Amoebophrya sp. A25. Classification (NCBI taxonomy): domain Eukaryota; class Dinophyceae; order Syndiniales; family Amoebophryaceae; genus Amoebophrya; species Amoebophrya sp. A25. Next base: position 1,225,682 of record CAJINU010000002.1, on the reverse strand, counting down.
GAAAACAAGTTGTCTCTTTCACATCTTCCCCATCTAGGATTTGCATCACGGAATAAAACCACATAGTTGTAGTCAGACAAACATGATTTTAGCAATGTAATCAGTGTAGGCCATTCAATTTCAAATCCAAAACAAAACAATTATACGAGGGATAAAATATCTTAGAGGCATAACAAAACATCACATAAATGAACAACCACGCAAATCATATATATAACCAGCGCCATACAATGAGTCAAAGCTCGTCTCACTGCAGGTACGACGAAAATCTTTCACATGAAAAAAATTATAGTGTCAAATTAAAAGAACTCACAGTGAATCGCTTATAAAAAATCTACTTAGCTAGGAAATCTTTCAAAAGCCTGCGAGCCTGAGGAGCGAAATGGAGGAGTACAAGTAGTAAACTTCGTGAGAACGACTCTCTAGTCGGTTGAAAAGATATTGAAACACTTCCGATACCAGGAACGATATTGCTCATGATTTTGCAAGTGGTACAAGTTACAGCCGAATGGCCTTCTAGTCGATGTCGAAAACAGTATCCCTACTTCATGATTGAAGATAATGGTCTTGACACACCATTGTTACCCATTGACCTTGGTGTGGTATTACAGCAACACGAGATGTTGTACTATTACTAAACGAACTACTAAACTCTCCACCAGTTGTATGAATTTGCTTCCGGATCCTCACGTGATGGTCGCCTCATGATCGTAGTCTCACATGTTCAGGATCTTACTTTTAGATCTTTCAAAATTTCGGGATTTTTGGACCCACTGTTTAAGTATCTTCATGCAAATTTAGAAAAAATGCGATCGATCTTGGATGAAGATATAAGTACTTCCCTGTACAACCACAAGGCGTTGTGTACCAAAAATTATGATTACTACACTCTATCAGGATCTCTGGTGTTGGTCTTATTGCATATGACGCTGTGACTTTCCCTTTCCTTTTCGCAAGAGATCGATGCATGTATGAGGATCCTTATGGAGATCCTTGCTTCGACTTCGTGGATTCATGAATGATCTCAACAAATGGGTGGGGGTCTGTTTCGATCTGTCTTCGTGTTCCTGTAGTTTCTTAGATCGTCAGGATGATGATTCCTCGCGTCTCGCTTCTTGGAACAACGTATGTCCGCAATTGAGCGGTCACTGCCGGGGAGGTGCGAAACTCAGGTCCTCACTACCTGCTGCATTGAAATTTTTTGATTCATTCATTCATCTGTTTGCCTTGAATTCCGATGAAGCGTAGCACAAGGATGGTCATTCGAAACAACCATTTCAATCTATATCTATGCGGGACATGTACTTCTAAGCTGTAACTAAAAATACCTACTATTTCAATTTCTATGCAAGAAATGTTCTTTATGAAGATTCTACAAATGGTTCCTATCTGTTTCTAATTGTGATGCTTGTTCATGCTCGTCTATGCATAACTTTATGTAAGTCTAAGCTCTAGTCAAAATATGTTTTTTCGATGAATGTTGATATGAATATGAGCAACTGGTATTAATCCTAGACAATTATACTCGACCCGTTCGGGCCACCCGATCTTTTCTCACAAAGGAAAACTGGATGAAGAACCGCGGTAAGCACTGAAGAAACATCGCTCTTTACCTAAATGTTAAGCATCTTCCGGTCCTGCAGCCTCAATGCCTACAGCAAGCTGCAACCAATACCTAAGCACATCAGACAAGCGTACAATCCATGCAGCCTACTAACAACTAGACGAGTTGCTTTGGTAATTTCTTGCGTCTTGGTCTTTTCCGATTCCGCCCTACTAATCGAATATTTTTAAGTACTCACGAACTAGGGTCAGCTTCATCCAATACTTTATCTGGTATGATTATGTTTGGTACGCAGTTCTCAGAATGATAAGTCTGCCAATGAATGAGTCAATCGAGCAGACGGACCTGCTCGTGAGAAACATTGTGATAGATAAACACCCCTTCCCCTGATGTCGATCTTTTCAAATTCGTAAAAATAAGCAGACTCCCAGTATATTAGACCCACCCGTGAGCGATACCCCCCTAGCTACTGAGTGATCATGAGCTCTTCCTGCCGCTCCACAAGGAAATACTGGACCCCAAAAAGCGCCCGCAAGCTTCCTCCAATATCTTTTATCCCACCCACTTTTTGGAAAAACATCCAAGATAAATCTCAATGCGGTAAGCACATGAACGCAACTTCATAATTTCAAGTCATTGAAATTAACCATGGCGGTTTGAAATAACTTCATCTTCGCCACCCGCAAATTACAAGAAAAGCCTGTCCCGCCCATTGCACTTCGAAACACTTTCCTGGAGGCTGACTTCAAGAGATTCACGAACCAGAAGTTACTTCAATTTCGCCCTCCCTCTCCCACAAATTCAAAAACTAGAACTACAAATAAATTATTCAGAATAATATTTCTCGTCATAATACTGCGAATCTGAAACTCAAATCAAAATTACGTGTCATCAGCAGGCAATGGGAACATAAACTTATTTCTATCACTATGGAGGTCTTAATCTTAATGATCGTGTTCATGTTCATGTTCATGAAGGTAAAGATACTGAAGATGGGGTCTATCCTTCTACGTAAATTATGTGTTTTGAGATCTTGATGAATCTTTGCATGCATGGATTATCTACTATGGAAGTCGTTCTTCAACATTACAGAAAGTAAATTTACATCTAGGCTTTGATCCTCGCGCTGCATACAACAGTGCAAGAACATTTTCAAACATGTATCACATGCTTTCTTACGTAGCCGTAGGCATATGCCACAAAATGAAAACTATTCTTATCACTGACTGGAACGACCCCCATGATATCCCATGCATTCCTAGGAAACCTGAGACTCTGCGTGTAGTTCTTTGTATGAGGACCATATCCTATTGAATCTTACGACAACTCTATAACTGATATCGAAAAGAAAAACCACTTGTATTTCAATTTCATGAAAATTACCTCCTCAGGCGTCATTGGTTCCACTTACAACATGTAAGTACGCAGTATTTTAGCGAAAGTGATGGTAGATTGCATTTTTCTCTTTGCTGAATGATCTTCTCAGAAGATGAGTTCCTCGTCCGCACTCAGCAGATATCCCAATATTGTTCTTATTCGTCAGCAGAATTAGTATCCGCTGTAACTGCCCAGAAAAGGTCCGCTTTGGTCCATTTCCTGTAGTAGAGTGTTGCATGTGTGCGTTATATATTAAGAAAATAATTGCAGCAGACGCAGCTGCTACGTAATGTCCATTTGTGTTGCAGTAGGGGTGGATGAACGTTGAACATAGAAACAATCATGTCAAAAAAAGAAACCACAAGTACATCGATCAGACGAGGCATCATGACCTACTAGTAGAGTTCGTATTTTTGAAAACAGCTTAACAAAATATCGTCTACCCTCTGGCGTCCGTCATCCAAGTGGAATACGAGAGGACCCAAGAGACCATCCGAAAGATCCGTGCCGTATGGGTACAAGCTTCCGGCTGGGGGTTGACATCGATTTGGGATTGAATCAAAGTTGAATTAGGGAGCAGGACGAGGGAAGCAAAGATATAACAGTCAAAACTAACGCCTGATCAAGAAAGATGGGTCTACTACTTCTTGTTCATCTTCTTGTTGTGTACTTTGAAGGTTTACTTTTTCTTTACGTCCGCGGAAGAACTGGTTGAAGATAATCGTTTGAATCATAAACTACATCCATAGAACTTTAGTACGAACTGTCGGCTGCATACTCGGTTGCACCATGGGGAACGGGTGCTGGAGTGCGGCCGCGAGAACATTCGGGTGTGCGAAACCCGGTGGCGGGAGGTAATCGGGCGAAGCGAGCAGCATCGGATTACCGAAGTTGTACGGTGCTCCGCCTGCGGAGAGAGGCTGTTGCGGCATGGATACGTTCGGGGGCATCACGTCGAAAGGCTGCGGCCCGCTTTGACCAGCAAGGTACGGGGTAGAGGTCGCGAGTGGTGGTGCAGGCACGTTGGGATTGAATTTTCCACTCGTCACACCAGGAGCACTTCCAATGCTATGCACAGAAACGTCACCCGAACCCGGCATACCTAGCAGTAGAAGGTCAGTTTAGATATTGTGTGAAGTAGCTTTGTTTTCATCCTGTTTCAGTTTTTTCACTCCGAGGTAGAAGACGGGCGACGTTCTTTACCTCATACTTCCAGTCGAACAGCACGATGATCCAAACTGATTTCTTCCGTGACCCAAGTAATCGAAAGTTATATCTATTATTTTTAGGTAGAAGTACCCTTTCCTTTTCCCTTGTGCATCTCCTCCAGACCCTTCATACTCATAACGGTCTCTTTGCTAGCTTGCGCGAACGGCATTCCAGAAAGGGACTTTCCCGCTGCAATAGCTAATTCCTGAGCCAGGACCTCATGAACAAAAACATTCAACATTGTCAATGATGTCACAGACAAAAATAGTATTGGACTTAGAATGGGTGCTGGAATGAATATGCATATCATGTAGTTCTAGTTGCAAGTAGACGAACCTATCCCAAATAAACAAAATGGCACAAATTACCATAGGATTCATCGTTCCGCAGATTCGGCAACTCTGATTGCGGCGAAATTGCAAATCTTCACACGTCGGGCAAATCCAATCACCAGGAACATATTTGTACACCGATTTCGGACGGGGGTTCTGTCCTCTAGTTCCCTTTCCACCCTTTCCTGCCGGGGGTGCCATCACCGGGTAGTTCTGGTGTTAATTTCATGATTGGTGTATGAAAAATCTTGTTGTACTCGTATGGATCAAGCTATCTCTGCGGATCGACATGTCGTGAAAGACGATGTTCCAACGCTGGCATATCGATGGTTTATGGCTGTCTCAGCTCATATACTTTCAATATATGTACTCAAATGAAAATGTTCTTGTTGAAAACAAAAAGAACTAAAGAATACCATCTTCAGCGGTCCACCCTTTTGTTGCATCATTGTCGTTGTATTTCTTTGTCGGACTCAACTAGCAGACCGTCGATGCTCGATAAAACGTCTCGATTTTGCAGAGGATGTCGCAAGAGCCGTGCGGAATTGCTTGTGAGCTTGATGCGGAGAAGTGCTCTTCGAGGTGAAATGAAAGAATCTGACAAATTCTTCTGTTCCGGTCCGATTGACCCGTCGAAAGTTGAATTGATTGATTCCGCCTGATGAAATGCTTTCCGTCAAAATTAGTTGACGTTGTAGAGCAAAAAATACGGAAACACAATTTTTCAAAATCAGTATCAATGGACTATTGACGATGACGCGGTAATGACGAAGCAAGCTCCTTTAAAAACAGAAAAATCTGCTACTAACTTGTGGTGCGGAACAAATCGATGTTGAAAGACGACCGAACAAGACGCACAAAAATGCAACCTAACACTCTTCTACTAACACCTACGGATTTCTATTTTGGGATGTGAGGTTTCAAGAGAGACTGGTGTCATAATCATGGAGAAGTTTTGGAGAAATTGAATAATGATCATAAATAACGATCCGCGTATGCATCTTTACAATATAACGATCCAGTACAACCATGTTCAAGACTAGTACCTGCAATATGTTTATGTTGTCTATCATAATAGATACTACTCACTCATGCTCATCTATCGTAATCCATTTTAAGCTTACTTATTGTTTCGTATTTACATACTGTGCGAAAAACGAAGAGGACAGTCGTGAGAGGTGAGGCGGTGTGTGTTTGTCGGTGTAGGTCAAGGGATCTCATGATGTGTGGGCCGATAGGCATCGCAGATCTCGTTCTCGTTCTCAGTCAGACAACTGACGACTCGTAAATTATCATGGTCGGTGTGCACACAACAAATGATGGAGGAAGGTGACCGATACCGAATACACCATGGAAGAAAGGCGATGAACGAAGATTCTTCTTCTACATTCAAAAGCTCACGTTGATGTCTCAGTTCACACAGATGCAGCTCGTGGCGTAGATGCAGAACGAGTACAGAAACTCGATGTAAGTCATTGAGGCACTCTCAGTTTCTCTCCTCTACAGATCTCTCGTCAGACAATGATCAGTGCTGCACATCATGATCATGTTCGTCCTGTGTCAGTACTTGCTAGTTACCGCTCGGTACCTCCATAACAACAAACCAGTAATTTGTAAGTTAACTTCCTCTGTCAACACCGATCACACCGAACGTGTCAGATCCCCGCAAGCAAGCATCTCGAAGCCCGCTGAGAGCAGTATCATACTAAAAAAATAGGAGCACGTACACAGGACCACAAACGACAATCTTCAGTTTGTGCACAAGGATCGACTCCAAACCAGATGATCTGAAGAGGCACAGGACCAGCACACTTTCGACAATGATGTACTCATCAATTCTTCGTTCGCGTCGCAGTCTTTCCAGCTTACGATTACGTCTACAGTGAAGCTAAAAAGTTGTCTGTCTTTCTAAAAAGCAGTGCGTTGCGAGCACAACTCTTTAAGTGAAATCCATATGCGTGGTGAAGTGTTGATGTCTCGATAAACGAATGCTCACTTTTTTTGCGTCCCTGGTGCTCCTCGTTTTTTGTTCGCCATGTATTTTTCCACGAGAATTTTGCGACACAGTTCCAGCCAGGTATGGCGTAGCTCATCTTCGTCCTTTTTATCGCGTTTTGCCTGTCGACTGGCAGCGAGACTCGCTGCTTCGAGCCATACCCGAACTGCGTTTCGGGCCAGGAGGAGGACCCCAGAAAAGGTCCGCACTGCGCGATCCGCTTGCTTCGTCCAACCAGAAGCAGCCTCGATGTATTCTAAGCCATGCCTTCGGCACACCTCCTTTGCGAGTGGAAGCGACACCCACGCGCAATTACGTGGAATATTTGATGAAAAATACAGCACCGGTATTTGTAGTGGTTCTCTCATATCTGAAAAAGTACCTTGCGCAACATTAGAATGTCCTGTTCCACAACGAGTGCTAGTTGATGTAGTACTTTGGCTTTTACCCCTTCCTCTACTTGCTGCCTTAGCTTTGCTCTTGCCTGCGGTACTAGATGAGGAAGAAGAGGCCCCAACATGATCAGAGCCTGCCATTGTTCGTTGGTAAACCATTTTCTTCAGGTCGTCGACCGAGGGTAATGGGATGGTACCTTCTGAATCCGCGAACAGTGGTATCTCTTCGACTGTTGATGTCGCTCCAACTACAAGCATACTAGTACTGCCAAAAGGCGGTCGCAGAGAGGCCGCGGTCTGCCCACCGTTTGTATTTCCACCTTCTTGTACTTGGTTGCTATCAGCAGAGGTGCTGCTTGCCGCTTCCTCTTCCTCCGTTGCCAGCCAAACAGTTTCGTCCTGCAGTGTTCCCAACACGATTGTGTTCAGGAATGCCACGCTCTCGACCATCCCGTTAGCTCCTTCACCTCTACTAGTAGGACTACGTGAAGGTAAAATTGAGGACAACAAACCACTTCCGCTTGTTGTTACGGCAACAGCAGGACTTTGGGCAGCAAGGTGTTGCAGCTGCCGCTGAAACGCGATCAAATTGCAATTCCAGTGGCCGTACTGGTTCCTTGCGTCGCGAAGGCTCGCTGCATGCAGTGTCCGCTCGGCTGCCGAGTTGTAACGGATTTCTTTTCGCAACAGAACCATGTTCGCATGTAAGTCGACTGCGGGACGCTCTTCCGTCTGCCACACGGCGAAGAGGATTTCGCTGCCGCCTACTAGCGGTGTTTTTCGCTCCACGCCGCGCTCATTCACACGGATACGGCGTCCGCGCTTGCGCCAGTCGTCCGCGGTCCGTAGCGGGTAAACGTCGGTGCGGCTGTAAATGCGCTCCACACCCTTGAACAAGCCCTGCATGCTCGCACTCGGATGCAATGCCTGAGTCTTACTGTTTTGGAACTCCGATGCCAGGCAGTAAACCAAGGAATGGCGAAAGTCCTCCTTGGTTTTCGGAAACGGGTCTTTTACGCGCAGTCGCTGCCTTCGCAGCTCCAGCCACCAGCGCTTGAGCACGCAGGGCATCTGCGAAAGCCGCAAACCATCTAGGAAGTTCTGGCGCTTGTCCCAGCCCACAGTATAGTGCCATTTTTTGAAGGGAGCCGCGGTCGGATCGAGGATAACTTGGACCCCCAGATTTGCGCCTAAAACCACAGCGGAATACGTCTTGGCGCCGGAGGGCACCGGATCCTGAGAGTTTCCCACGCACTTGCGTCCGACAAATTGCAAGGGCCCGCCCTCGGCTGCGACGTCTACAAAGCGCGCGCAGTAGCCCCAAGGTCCTTTCTCATCGCCAAGCGCGAAGAGAAACCGATCCGGCGTGAAACTGTTACTGTAGAAATAGGACGTTGCTGGTGCTGTTGATGATGAAGTAGAAGCACTTGAACCTAATCGCGAACTTGACTTCACCACTCGGGCTTGCTGATGTTGCAACTGCCTACGATACTTTTGCAACTTTTGCTGCGTCTCAACTTCCTTTTGTGCGACTAGGATGGCCTCTGCTGAAAACAGTCCGTCGTGGTGTATTCGCACCTGAAGCGCTTTAAAGTGCGGCACTGTTGACGCCGCCCAGAGAACCGGTGCCTTTTTCGCGTAAAATCGCTGGTAAGAGAGCTGCAACACGAGCCAAGCCATAGGCGTACGCACGCTAAGAACGTCCATAACCGAAGCACAAGGTACCGTGTCAACGATGCAAAGCTCACGCGAGAAATGACCACCTGCTAGTGTCGCACGCAAGATACCCTTCAGTAGATGGGCCGCGGTGACAGGACGAGCCACTGCCACGTGCGGCGGACACTTGCACTGCGCCGAGGTGTCCGTCGAACTATCTCCGACTCCAGACGCAAGTGATAGCGAAGAAGCAGTACCTCGCCCACCTGCGCTCGTCGCGTTTCCGCTGCCCCTTGCAACCGGTTCTGATTTTTGACTTGCGCTTCCACCCACGTGCTTTACTTTTCCTGCTGTTTTTATCACATTGCGCGCGCCAGGCTTGCCATCTTTACCAATCGGATTCTCCGCAGCATCGTCATCAGAGAGCTCTATTACAACTTGCTCCATAAGCTTTGTCTTTGACCCCGCGGATGACGTCGATGATACCGCTGAGGAAGAACCTCCTTGATGCGTATGACCACAGGCGTCGGCGGGAATGCTTTTGGACGAGCGAAGAACTTCCAGCGACGTTCCTGTTTGATGACCATTGCCGCTTGGCGAACCGGCTTTGCCAAAGAGCGAAAGGGCGAAAGCCTGCACTGCGGGATGGTTCGCCAAGTTGGACAACTGGCGCGCGCGACCTACTAAGAAAACCACTATAGCTTGCTGAACGTGTAGAAGACGGGTCTTTTCCACGAGCGGGAGATGGAACACTTGACGTTTGACAGTTTGGTGTCGCCCCTTGCCTCCTCGCTCGGAGGAAGTCGAGGCGCCAACTTTTTGCCCCTCTTCGTATGTGCCCAGAGACTGGTGCCTGGAAACTTGCGGTCTGGTGCCTCTGCCTCCGACACTAGAGGAATTTGCAACCGCTGCAGATGCAGTTTTATCGGGTCCCTCTGCATCGCGACCGAGGCGTAGCTGAGCCACGACGCTGGCATCCTCGATGTCTTCTTGTTCCCCCGCGGGTAGGTCCACCAAGTGCGACGAGAACAAGTCGTGTTCTTCCAGTCCGGTACTGTATATCGAATCATACGTCCTCTGTCGTTTTGTCACAGGTTCCACGTCTTCAACATCGTCGAAATCCAGCTCATCCTCGCTTGAGCTGAAATCTTCGAAGTCACGATGTCCATGACCTTGATCCGCTGCGAGCTTAGCGCAAGGTCCGTTGGACGACACACGTGGTTTTTCCATCTTCTACCGAGTTTCGGAGGGGCATCGTTTTCTTCATCACAATATTCTCTGTTATGCAGACGGTACAATAAGCGCTGAATGTGAAGTCAGAACCGTTAGCGTATATTTGCCCACCTAGTCATCGTAATTCCATGATGGCACGATGGATAGAAACTTCAACTAAATACTGTCGATATTACCTTCCTACTATTTCGAACGCATTGCCTACAACCTGTCTTGTTTGTTAGGAGTAAATGCTTTCGCTCCGGCCTCCGCGATACATAATTACCAGACTCCCCATCTGTCATCCTGGTTTCTAACAAACGGATCATCATATGTTCGGACAGCATGATCGGGCTCGTGCACACAGAGCCGCGGGGAAAATTTTCCAAGATTTGTCACAAAACACAGACTGAGCCGAGAAATCATCTCTCTGATGGGACTGCCGCAGCAAAGCGAACGGCTCCTCTTTCCCCGGCAAGAAAGGGGCGACGAAAATCTTTATGAGCACCTAGTATTTGGACCAAAAAGATAAAATCTGAGACAGGAAACTCTCACGCGGTGAACATGACCCACATTGCCATCAATCAATCTATCAGAAAAGAATCAACTTGCGCAAAGACAGACAGAAGAAACATCGCGAAATTCATCCTTTGCGTTGATATCATTTTTAGCCAGCGGTTCACAGCATCCTCAACCCCGAAGATGCAGCTAAAAATCAATACAACTTTGGACAATTTATTATAATGTCACTTCGAAGCCGGAACATAAAAATAAAAAAGGAAATTTCCGACTCATCAGGAACACGAAGTAATAAACGCCAATAAAAATTCACTGCGGCATGCACTTTCAATAACACGGGAGAAAAGGTAAAAAACTGAACATCGAGCTTTCTAATTATCAAGGCCCCGCTCCAAAAACTACTTGTCCGCAAAGCCCCCTTCCGATCGTCAAAAAACCCCAAACAGCTTACGCCGTTTCTTCGCAGCTGAATCTTGCGAAATAGCGCTTGTTGCAGCATCCTCGATCTGATGCTGCATTACGTGTCCAGCTGGAGTGTCCCTACCCCCTTCCAGTCGCCATACCACACGCAACGGATGCAAACTCGTGACGCGTCCAATTGTGCCGCGTTCTACCTGGTAAAGCATTGAGCCAAATCATACGATGGTGATCTTGAGCGAGGAGGGATGAAGCCTATAATAAGTAACTCCGACAAGGATGCATAACATCGACGGACAGCATCATGATGGATCTACTTAAACTCAAATCTTGAGTCAAATGTGCTGGCAAGCAAATAGGTGTGAGTATTTCGTATGTCATGCGCGTACTCTTTCAAAAAAAATGCTGTTCACGTGCGCGAAAAGAAGGATCATCTTGTGCCTCTGCATAAGCGGGTTTATGAAGTCCTCACACTTCACATGCAAGAGCAACAGCAAGTACCTTGAAGTGACTTCCTGTCCCGACCGGGCTCATCTGCATCAACCGCTTCGTCCATTTCATTTTCTCTCTGGCGATAACAGTCTGATTCGGGTGGAAAGGAGGAGGCTCATGACCCGGTACAGGTCGCGACATGACTAACTGGCTGCCCGTTCGTCCGGGAGGCGGCCGCGCGGAGCTGTATATTTTGTTTCGAGATATCACAAAACATGCGAGAAACATCTATTTCAGCGAAGATGAGGTTTGGCTCTTGGCAGGGAGAAGGTCCTCAAAATGAGCGCAGAATGTGAGACAGAGGAGTCGTCTAGTAGCGTTATTAAAAACATCATTCATCTCCTAGTGCTAGTGCTTAGTAGAGAGTACCTGCGACTCGGAGTCTGCTGCGCAGCGTTCACGGCATCGAACTGCTCCAAGTTTTCGAGTATTGCACTTTGCTCTCTGAGATCGAACGTGCACGCGACACAGCTCTCTACGCCACGGGGGTTTTGCGTGCCACACATCGGGCAGACGATGAAGTTGCGTGCCACCGGAGACGACACACTCAAATGCGGCGTAGCGCCTCTTACTCGGCCATCCGAGACTGGCATTGAATGCACCATTTGTTGCTGCGTTTCGCCGTCTTCTCGATCATCTGGTGCTCCAATATTCTGCGAAATGAATACCTAGTCAGTGTCAGTGCGATATGATTCGGAAAACAGAATCAAAATCCGTTTCTTTCAAACTGAAAAACACAGGCCAAAACGCCACAGCGTCAATGACCTTGTGGTTCTTTGTTTACTCCTTACGAAACTCCCATCAAGATTTGTAGTTGTCGAAATATGCAGCGTATCTATACTAGCATGTAGATTCGATTTGGCGAAAAGGATACCTACTCTGCATGACAATGTACTACTAACCTAGCAAAACATGTAGTACTACCTGCTCGTCGCGTCTTGGCATTGGACGCAGTGACTGCCCAGGGGTTCTTCGCTGCCCACACATATCACACGTTGCCAACAGTGCGAGGTTTTCATAACTGCAATACGCACACGTCCACACCTGAGTTATGATAACAACTGAAACAGGTCTGAAAGAGCACGTGCCAGTTAGATCATGATTCAGCCCCTTTTCATCTCAAAGCTCTAGGTCTTGAAGAAAGGCAGAGCGAGAAAAACAGGGAGGAATGCTTTTGTTCTTGAGAGGGACAACAGTGCTTATAATATAGAATTGCTGACATTTGTTTGAATTGCAGACTCGCGGTCCACTGGGAGTGATATCGAGCTCGCCACAGCCGCATGCGTCCACGGGTTAGCGTTTGCGCCACCGCAGCCTGTGATAGTAGGATGACCTACCGAGGAGTGCAACAACCATACGAGTGACTACCACTACTGGTGGATAGTGAAGTCAATCTCTAAACATGATTGAGACTACTACGAATACAGTACAACCTACTTTTACCATCAAAAAGAATGCGTTTATCAACAGTGACCCTTCCGGCCGACTCTGCCCGAACAGGGGAGTTCTAAAGAACGTCAAAACCCTGAGGACATAAACGCTGAGACTCCCGATGCAGTTCTTGATGGTAGAGGTAGGTATGTAGCTGTATTACAGGCTTGCGGTAAATTCAGGAGATCCGAACGAGGCACACGCAGACAAACGGAGTGGAATGCTGCCCAGAAACTGTCGACGGGACTATTTAATACTGTGCTTCACTTACAGACAAAGCTTATGACAACATCCTAACGACCGACATCGCAGACGCTGCGGACAGTGTTTTTCTTCGATCAACATTGATAGAAATTGAGAACACGCTAGACCGGTGCCAATAACGCTCGGGAATTTTGCAACGCGACTTTACTAAGCGATCTAACAGTGAACAAAAAGATCCATCGGCTTCTGATGAAATTATTGTGTTGTGACTCTCGTTCACTGAAACAGCACATGCTCGATACTTCTGACAAGAGACCAGACCGCCGTAGTAGGAGACAAGACGTTCCAGTAGACGGAAACACATCTCCTGGTGCTAAAATTACGTGCGCTCTAGCGTGTATAAGCGATAACTTTTAGTCAAGAGTCTTTGTCGATGTAAGCACCAAAAAATGATGTGCAGCAAGTAGTACAGGTAACATCTTCTTTATCTTTTTTAGTATCGACGAAAATAAAAGACATCAGTACCATGTGTTCTGGACCCGTCATCTCGTCAGCAGGCGAAGTTTCGTCGTTGACGGAAGTTTCAGTTTGTTCCGCAACGGGCGCTGTCCCGCTCTCTTCCTGCCTCGAATCGAGCGGCGAGCTCTCGGTTGCGACCTCTTCAGGCTGCGCGCGTCGTTCTGCCGCTGCTGGTGGCACTGGAGAAACTGCCGCAACGGGCGGACTGGACCTAGCCAAAAAAGCTTCGGCTTGCGCGACGACGTGTGTGTTCGACACATCACCTTCCGCCAAATACCGTTGCACTAGTCGCGGATTCTCGTCTTTGAGCGCTTCCGCCAGACGCAGAATGCGTTTGGCAGCGACGAGCGTGTCCTCGTCTAGCTTGTTGCGCTCCGCCATCAATATAGCCGTTTGCAAAGCCATGATGTGCACTTGCTCTTGCTCCATCGAGTACCGTAGAGATTCCGCGGTCTGGATACGACGTAACTTTTTTTTGTAGCCCGCCTGGCGTGCGGCTGGAATCTCTTTCTTCGCACTGTCCGGCAAATGGTTCAAGTCCTCGATCGACTGCCGCAGTTTTTCCGCGTTAGTTTGCTTCAAGGATTCGCGCAGCGATGACAGAACCGAGCCAACTTGGCCGCGATCTGCGTCTTCCCTTTCCTCTAGTGCCTGCAGAATTATCACATCTTCCGCGTCTGCTCTAGCGACCGAGGAAGTGTGCGAGAATGACCGATTTGCTGTGGGAATCTTCGTCTCGTCTACTCCGTCGACAAACTCCATCACAGACCTCGCTTCCCCGTGTGCTAGTGTACGTGGATCGTCGTGTTTCCGTTGCACAGCATCTTCCGGATCGTCCTCAGCGTGTCGCGCGAAAGCATCGTTTTCATGCGTCTCACCATCCTCTACAGGACTGACCGCTGACGATGAGGCTTCTAGAATGTTGCGATTTTCGTGGTTCGTGCCCAAACCATCCTTAACATACGGCGATGGCAGCACATCGTAATCAGGGGACGGCGTCGGTTGCACCGGCTCCTCTGCACCGTCGATCTCAGCTGACACTGTCAGTGAACCTCTCACTTCAGCGCTCGTTCCACCCCCTGCTTCGTCTTCAGGTAACCCTTTAAACAAGGAGTCAGGGCTTGCAGCGCTGCCGGCTTCGAGTGCAGGAGAAGCGCCTCCGCCGGGCGAAGAACCTAGGCCCGCATAGTTGTGACCCGACATGCTGCTCAGTACATTCGACTCGGGGGAACTCACCTCGTCTTGTGCCATGCCTGCGACAGGCAAGCCTACCTCACTATCGTTGTCTCCTACAGGGACGTCCTTGTCTATCTCTCCCTCTTCGCTCACGGCCTCGATATCGGAAGTTTTATCAGGTAGGCACGCTGACGACGCCTCTGCTTCGTCTGAACCTCCTCGATTGGTTGCAGCGGGTACGCGTTGGTTTATCGCGGCTTCTTTTGCCTCTCCCGCATCAACGACAGATTTCTCTCCCCCTGCATTTGGCGTTGCCTCTGCTCCTAATATGACCCACTCTCCTTCTGATGCATCTTCACAGGATGGTTTCGATGACGTCGCAGATCCACTACCGGGCGGCCATGAAAATGTTTCTGGCGGAAGGTGAGGGTCTACATTCTCCGCTCGGACCCGAAAAACTGGAATGTTGCTTAAATCTGCGTCACCGCTGGTCACCGAAGACTCGCGTGTTTTGTAAGATGCGAGGCAAGTTCTCAGCCGCTCAATATCCGCGTCTAGGACCTGCATATTCGTGGGTAACTGGAAGTCGTAGAGGTTGATAATGTCTTGTCCAGCCGCTACATTCAGATCTGTTGCGTCGGCAGCCGTCGTCAGAAAGAGAATCACCTTTTCCAGAGTGGTACGCGGCGAATCCTTAGTCATGCGCGGCATCTCCTTGGAGCCTGCTGCATCCCCCACTCCAAAAGCTGTTTGCTCTTCTGGTAGCTCCCTCTTAATTCCTTGCTCCTCGCCACCTCGCTCCATAGATTGATCTTCACCCGGCTCCGCTCCGGAATCATTACTGAATATTCTATGGTCTGAACTGGGATCTTCGTCATCATCAAATTCCAGGGAAAAGGACTCCTCTTCTTCTTCAGCTGGCAATCCGCCATCGGCAACAACGTCAACGGCGCGCTTTTGACTGTCTGCACCAACAGCAGACCCAAACTCCACCGGACTCTGCGCAGTCGGGGTTCCGCCGAAGTCGTGGTCTGTGCTCGGCGAAGCACCCGCTGCATCGGAGTGTGGGAATGGCGACGCCGCCGAACCGTTTTTCGCGACTGCTTGTTGCAATGCCTGGTCAACCTGCATTTGATTTCCTGCAGCGCTTGCCGCCGCCCCCTCAACGGCTCTGGCCTTTTCGTTTTCCCCCGAGTTTACATGAAGAAGCGCATCTTTACTACGAGCCATGGGCTCGTCAAGGTCGTCTCCCTGTGCAACATCGGATGCATTCACATTCGCATCGCCCCCTCGTGCGACCCTGCTGGTTGCCGGAGAGGATTTCGTGCAAGCTTGCGCCGTGGCTGGCAAAACCGCGCGTCGCAGTTCCTCTGGAACCTTTACTGGTCCGTTATCGCCTTCCAGTCCGTCGTTTGAAGCCGTTTGCGACATTGCAACGAAAGCCAGCTTTTCACCAATTAAGTTTTCATAGCGGTCTGCCGACCGGAAGGCTGCCGACGTTGCAGCGGGAGACAGCTCAAAGAGGCTACCATCCGACAATACAGAGCCAACCGCAGGGGATTTTCCCGGGCCAATTGCAACAGAATCCGCATCCGCGCTCTGCTCTGCCGACTCCGCAGATGCAACAACCTCTCCTGCTTTATCCTTTTCACCATCCCCTCCTATTTCAGGTGGCATCACGGCTGAAGTAGACGGTTTGTCGCTCGCCACCTGGACACCACCCGGGGAGATAGTTACAAGGTCTGACGCACTACGGGAAGGCAGAGACGAAAATTGCCAAATGAGATCAGACTGCCGGAGCTCTAGAGGTACATCAGCTGCGCCACGAGTCGGCGGTGAAAATGATGCAGCTGCAGCCTGTGAAGCATCAGCCTTTACATCAAATCTTGACGGGCCAGAAGCTGCGCCTGAGTCTCCGCCTTTTTTACTTGGTTGCTCCTCCGTCACGAAAGCACTATCGTGGTGTGGGGTAGTGCTGGTAGCCCCTTCTGCGATCGGTGCCGGCCCCAATCCTTGATCCTGCCGGTTCTGTTCCACTTGCGTTTCTTGCAACTCCGATTGCCACACTGTGAGCTCCACCCTTCGCTGTTCCATAGAAGCGATCTGCAGCTCCAAGGAATCAATTGCCTTCGCCAGGCGCGTTGAATCCGCAAAGGCCGGCGGTCTTTCAGACACACGTGGCAATCCCAGCAACACATCAAGATCCAGGTCTTCATCAGACACACCATTTGCATCGGTTCCTGCAGCTCCCGAAGAAGTGGAACTGGACGGGCCTGTCGGCAAAACATGCAAGCTGCGTGCTCGTGCAGCAGCGTCTTTCACTGCCCCTGCATGCCGCAGAAGGGTGTCACGCTTTAGAAACGTCAAACACTCTTCTATCTGGCCCAACAACGCCGCCTCGCGCGCAGCCGGAGCATGTGTCCCCAGAGAAATTTCGTCAGTCTCTTCATTGGCAGTAGATGGAGCGCTTTCTTGAATCGATTCTAGTGAGCTTTCAGTCGCCGCAAGTTTCTGTGCCAGTTGTTCAACTTCTTCCCCAAGTTCGCTTTCAACATGAGACAGTAGTCGCTGTGCAGCAGAAGTGTGCTTGCGCAGGAAATTGTTCGCCACAATCAAGTCCACGGGCTTCAATTTTATTTTACTCCCGATGAGAACCGTCACTGTCGCGGCATCCTGGCGAGCCATCGCGTTCTCCAACTTTCGCATGACCCGCTGATCCAACGCTTTCGAGTCTTGGACGAGCTTTTGTTTCTGCAGAAACGCTTTTGCCCGTGGCAGATCGTCGGCCGGCACACTTTGCTCGTCCAGCAACGCTTGTACCCGCAGGCTATCTCCCTTATTCATCAGTGTTACCAGGTAAATCTTTTGCTTTAGCATGGCCAAAGCGTCGCCGGCCTCCAAAAGCAAAGGATGGGAGCTCCGTTTGACGACCGACATCGCCCTTTGAGTCTGCGGGTTCGTGCCCAGGTCGGAAATGGGTTCCCGATTACCCACCGAGGAGGTGACGCCAGCCTGATACTGCGCTGCCGGGGAAGCGCCTTGTCCGCTACTTGGCCGTAGGTCGTCTTCGGTGGCAGGCGCCTCGTGTTGGGCCTCCCGATATACAACATGAGCAGCTGGAGTCACGCTGTTTCCGCTAGGAGACGCTGGATGAAAGGACTGCAGGTTCATCGTCGACGTCAAGTCCATTTCAGTGCCCGAATCCGCGTAAAAAAGAGGACCTCTCCCAGATGGAGGCCCGCGGGTAGTTCCACCCGCTGGTGGCAAGGGCGTGAGCGCCGCAGGCACCTGTGCACTTTCCAATAAAGATTCCACACCTCCGGTTGGGCTTATTGCTGGCGGCTCATCCAGTGCATTGTCCGCCGTAGAACTAGAACCTGCGATCGGACCGTTGCCACCAAACATTGGATTGCTATCGCAAAGTAGGACTTGCTTTTCGAGGCGGTGCAGCATTCTCTCGAGTTCCTTCACGTCATTGGTCATTGCCTTCTCTCGCACGTCCTTCAGCAGGCTTGATAGTGTTGAAGTGTACTTGCTGTAGTTCGTCAGCTGTCCCTCGAGATCTACCACCTTGCGTAACAATGACTTCTCGCCTGTGCGGACCCGCCGCTCGTCGTCGAATGCAGCTCGACTCAAGTCCGTTGTTCCACTACCTGCTAGTGAAGGAGCCGCAACCGGCTGTTGAAGTCCTTGGTCTAACAAGCCGACCCCTGTTTGATCCATTCCATCAAGATAATTATTCCCCAGTTGCTGCAAATCGCCTGACGAGCTGCCATTTCGGTTCAAAGCCCTCCGCAGATGCCGCAGAAAGCTTCGTAGATCCTGCATTTTCTCCTGCTCCAAGCGTAGAAAGCGTTCCAAGCCCTTCTTATTTGACGAAGCTGTGCTCCCCGCAGGGGGCACGCGCACTGCACTCGTGCTTGAACTCGCGCTCATCCCCGCAGCTCCAAGTGTTGAGGAAGTACCAGCGCCGGTTGTATTAGAGAATACGCTGCTCGCGTCCGCACGTGACGTGAAAACGCTTTCCCTCTTGTAGGTGTCACGAATGTGAGCCAACTCAAGCATGCGAGCATCCTTTTCCTCGTTTTTGCGTACCACAAAAAGGTTGCGCTGCGCACGCTCGCACATGGCCACTACTTCCGGCGGATAATTCAGAGGATACACAGTTCCACCCGGACTGCGTACGACATCGGTGCTTGACGAGGCAACTCCTTCATCGGCAGCGGTGCTGGCATTTAACTCCACATTTTTCGACATGGCGTTTGACGAAATCGAAACAGTAGGATCACTCGCCGCTGCGGTATCGAAATTGTTGTAGGTCGTTGCACCATAATTCGGTACAGCGGTATCAGTCAGCGTCTGCTGCCGTGTGCCCTTCGCCGCAGTAAGCCTCACAAGATTCTCGGCTTCTCGGTCGACACCGAGGCTGTTTGTCACTTGCAACAGAGAGGAAGCGGCCATGAGCGTGCGCAAGGCGGTTCGCACTTCCTCATCAAACCTGGTGAAAGTCAACGCCTCCTGCGTTGGCACCTCTCGCTCCAGCGCCCGCAGCCCATCCACATCTCGCCTCTGCAGAAGAAAACTCATCTGTCTTCGATACTCTTTCACAACTTGCAGTCGCTTGGCCTCTTGCTTGTCGAGTGGGTGTCTCCCTGGTGGCGGCATGGACGAGGAGCAGGATGAGGAGGCCACCTCCACGTTGTCGCCAACGCTCACCTGCAAAAGATTCCGCGCCGAATCGAGTCCTCCCGGTACACTAACGCCACTTTTAGCGTCGTGCGCCTCTTTGTATGAAAAGGAAGACGCGACTCGATCAGCGGTGCTGGCTACGCGTTGTGATATGTCATGGTCGCTGGCGAGGGTTTGCGTTCTTCCCTCCTGTTTTTCGTACTTCGCATCTAATTCTGCAAAAGGTACCAGACCCGACGCTTCATCTTGCTGCCCTGCAAAAGCTGTCGCGAGCACAGGTGCAGGCACAGCTGGGCCAGCCGCCTTCTCCGGGCTAAAGGTGCCTCCAGCCAGAATCGCTGGTGAAATCACGGACGCCTCCGCAACCGCATGTTCTCCACGTTGTGAACTCAAACCGGCAATGCCAGGCGCACCCGCTTCGGCACTGGAGCTCCTGGTCTGGGATACACGGGAAACCTTAGCGCCATAGATCATACCGCTTGCCGCTTCCGCACGCGCGTTCTCGACTTGCTGGTTCAATCGCCTCTGCAACGCCATGGAATTACGCTTAGCTTCGCATCGAGAAAGCAAATGCAGGGTGCCAGGTGGAAGTCGCGAACGCAACTGCTTCTTGTCCGGTGGAGGAAACCCTCCAATCGCTCGCTCTAACTCCGGTAAAGATTCGGATGCCAGCGCTCGCTCCAAAGGAACCGTCATCATTTCCACCTCTGTCACCTGCACACGAGTCTTCTCCACCAAGTTGGCGTCTCCCTCCGGAATCTGGTACAAAAACTTCTGCTTACTCATGTTTATCACCTTGAAAGTTGTGGGCTGTAGTAGCAATCTCCGGGCCACCTCAGTTTTCAAACGCAGCTTCTCCACGTAGAGTGCTTCGGCATAATTTGACGGTAATACCAGTGGACGCGTTGCGGTCGCCACATCGACCTCCTCTGGCTCGGGAAGGGAGTAACCCTGCAAATCTAGGATCACTACGCGTGACTTCAGCTGCATGTTGGTTGGTGCCTGCCCTGCGCCCACGCCAATCCCCGTCTGATCTACCTCCTCTGCTATCGTCAAAAATATGTCCGCATCATCTGCATCTACCACTACCTCCTCATCATTGGCCACTTCTACTGTGAGAAATGATTTCTCATCTAGCAGAAGAGATCGGGCGCGGTCCGCTCCTGCTAGCCTCTTCCCTACGGCAGTTGCGAGTTGCACGAGCGCTTCGTCATCCTCTCTTTGTTTTCGGGTCGGTGCGCACGCCTCAGTCAGTGCCTGGAATTCTCCTCGCAGCAGTCGGCACTGGCTCGTCGTGAGCCCTTCTGGTGCGTTCTTCGGGCTTCCAGGAGTAGAGTCATCCACCTGCAAGAAGTCAGGTGTTGATGTTGATTGATGTTGCTCTTGATGTAGGCGCTCTCTCGAATCTGTAGTAGGATCTTCTAAGAGGACCACATGGTCCAATACGAACTTCTGGAGAGCTTGACGCACGTAACGCAATCTCCGTTGCTGCTGGCGACGATTCTGTGCTCTTGGGGACAGTAGCCGCTCAGTGAGGGTGCCCAGATTCTGCGCGAATCGCTTGTTGAGAAACTCACCCGAATGTACTTGCTCGCGCGTTCGCCCGTCAGCCACCGACGTAAGATAGAGGTGCAGCTCCCACGGTATGCTCAGCGAGAAAGCAATCTCACCAGGTTTGGAGAGTTCTCCGTGACTGCAGTGAATCCAGAAGTCGGGGCTTTCCGCGGATGTGGGCAAGCAAGATAGGTCTTCCAAAAACACCAGTGGAGTCTTCAACTTTTGATCGCCGATAAAAGCCGAGCCAGAAGAAGCAGGTGTGGGTTGCAAGTGCTCGCGCACGAAGTCAAGCAACTGCCGTACCTCTTCAGCAGAAAACAGCTCTGGCTGCTCCGCAGCCATCACTTGAAACAGGGTTTCCACTGCAACAAACGTCTCGAGTCCGAATGGGTCAAACGCACCCAGCAGTTCTCGACGCGACTGATCCTCGCCGTGCGCGACCACCACAGGACGTGCTTTTTCGACAATGAGCTCGCGCCAAAGGCCCTCCCAGTCGCAGGACGATACTTGCGTGCGGAAAAGGCTGGCCGCTGTCTGAAACTCGCTGTGCTGCATCGCGCACAGCGCGTGCTTCTCCACGATCTGCTGTTTCCGCTCCCGGCCGCCAGAAAGAATGCGGCCAAAGAAGCTCTGCTTACCCTCGTCATCGAGCACCGAGAAGCACCGACTCAAATGCAGCGGCCAGCCCAAGGCCTGCATCAGCCGGCGCCGTCCCTCGAGGCTCCGTGGCGGCAGCTCGACGCCTAGCACAAGACTTGCGTGCTCCTCGCAAGCCGTACGCAGCACATCGTGCCCGAGAACAACAAGTTTGTCGTCCTCCGTCAACAGTGCAGCATTCATCGCGCGCTCGGTCGCGCTTGCGTAGCCGAGAAGTAGCGAACTGTCACAGGGGCTACTCGGCGACGGCATGCTGCTAGTCTTGGAGCTCGGTGCCACCAGGTCCATAGTAGCTCCGTCCTCTTGCTCCGGGCTGCTCACCAGTCCTCCAACAAAGGCATTAATGCGCGTAACAGCAGTGAACGCAATGAGAGTGCGCTCGATTTCCAGGATATCGCGTACCTCAATCGCGCGCAGCAGCTCTTCTCGGTAGCCGTTGCGCATCCTTTCCTCCATCACTGCTGGGTCCTCATCCTCTGGTGATGCCGCTTCTCCGCGGTCTGCCAATGCTGCGTCCCTGTGGTCTGGCGATTTCTTGATTTCTTGATGCATAACATCACTATCACCACGAAACGCCGGGTCCGAATCGCGTGGAACGTAAGACACCTCTCGCGGTTGCGAAACGGAATTGTCAGCTGCGTTGGCTTTGAATTCGGAAGGTCCTTCTACTGCACCTACTCGCGCTCTATCATGCAGAACGGAGCCCTCCTCCGGAGCCTCGCCTGGCGTACCGATGATTGTTGCGACCGACGCCTTTTTTGAAGCGCGGGAGTATAGAGCCAGCACTGATGGCTCGACTGCCAGGCCTTGCTCCTGCGCACGTCGCAACTCCTCGGAAAACTGCGCAAAAAGTGACTGTGCCAACTGGGTGTTTCTCTGCAGTGCTGTGTGAAGCTCGTCAACATCCACGTCAAGTGGTGCCCCCTCCGCTTCCTGATCCACCCCAACTGCTCCGGAGATCGAAGCTTGCACTGCTCTTCCCGCTCGTGCGGCGAGTTGCTCTTCTTCCTGCCTTTCCTCGTCTACGTCTTCCAACACCACCTCGAGTCGCGTGGAAATTGCCCGCAGACTTTTCAGAAGAGCGTCTGTCTTTGCCAGATCTTGGTCCAATACTGAGTTCAGAGACGCAAGCTCGCGACGATTCGAATGATCTCCCTCGTCGACCTCGAAGAATCGTCCCTCGTAACCATATGCGGATGTGGAGAAACCTGGATATTCCGAAAACTGCAGAGTTCTGAAATCATCCGAAGGCCGTCCGTCCCCAGGCGCAGAAAGTGTCTCTTCCGCTTCCGTTTTTTGAGGAGCTGCCAATTCATTCGGCCGAGGGAGGCTTTTTAAAAGCGCGTCAGTTTTGGAGATTCCAAGGTCCAGTGCCGAGCTGAGCGACACATCATTTCGTCCCTGGAGGATCATGGTGTCCGTCTGGATGGCGTTCAGATCTTCATTTGGTGAAGCAAAAGCACCAACAGCCATCCTTCTTTTGTCAGAGTACGAAGATCCAGCCTCAGCATCGTCTGCGATCTTCATTTCAGGAAGCGTAACAAGATCAACCTTGCTAGATGAAGTTTCTTGGTCACGAGGGTCCGCTGCGGTGTCGCTGGTAAGAGCAGCGGTATCTGGCACAAAAGCAGCATCTTGCTGCCATGCCTTTTGTTCTTGTTGGTCCTCAGCCAAACTAACACCCATTTTTTCTTCCAAGCGATTTCCTCCTGAAGACGATCTCGAAACAGGCTCGTCAGTTTGATCGGCAACGGTCCCGACAGCCGCCTGAAGAACTCCCACACTTGGAACAAAAGTCTTCTCAACGTGCTCGTCCTCCACAGGAGTTTCCACAAAAGGAACAGGTACGTACAGAACGGACGCGACGGCTGATTCAACCACCTGCGCAGCCGGAGAGGTGTTTTGGTGGACAGCTTCCTGCTTCTCTGGAATACTGCTAGAGGGTGACACCATAACAAATGGTTCTGGCGCGCGGTCCTTCTCTACAACGACAGGCTTGATGCCTTCAGAAATGTCTTGATTTTGTTGTTTCGTAGTCTTTTCCACCGTTTTGTCCGAGATACTGATGAAAGCAGGCTCTTCTTCAGAAGCTGGAGCGAAAAATGGCGCAAGATTGCTATTGGGCTCCTGCTCATTGATCTTGAAGGTATTCGCTTGGTCATCACCTGCTGGGCTCGAAGTGACCGGCGGCACCGCTTGTGACTGCACGTTCGTTCTCAGCATCATGTTTGAGTCTTCCGTGACATCGTCAAGAACAGGTCCTCTTTTCTCCATCGGTTGTTCCTTCGAACCATGTCGTTCATTCCGCACCTCTGCATCCGCCGATGAGCTTAGTTGCGATGCGGCTACACTGCTGACTTCATCGCGCACAATAACTGCTGCTCCGATTGGTTGCACTCCTCCGAGGACCACGTGTGCTTTATTCGCGCCCGTATCCGCGGGTGGAATCCGCGAGGCTGCAGCCGCAGCAACTGACTGTTGATTCAGCATCAACGAAAGCGGGCCCTGTGGCAATTCCCCCTTTTCGGGGCTCGCGTCGACACTGACAGACGCACTGTCGGGCACACCCACAATCCGCTTGGCCTGGTTGAAAAGAGAATATTCTTTCAGCGGTGTTGTTGCCGCGGCTGGATGGCGCTCTGCGCCACCTGCTTTCGTATCAAAGGCACTCGGCGTTGGTGGTTTCAAAAACATGCTTGTCGACAGTGGAGCTGCTAATTCTTCCGCATCAGCTGTGGCCGGAAAAGGTGCTGCCTGTTCTCTTTTTATGCCAGCATCTTTCTGCAGCACGCCATTCCCGAGAAAACTTGGATCCACATAAGACAATGACGCTGGTGCTACGTCTAATGCATCTTTAGCAGTTTTTGAGGCATCAACAATCTCGGCCTCCTTGTTCTCAGTAACACAACTAACACGAGGAGCTACCCCTGAGGCAGCGGTTTCTCGAACTCTCACTTCAGTTTTGGTCTCTGGATCGGGTTGTACCTCTGGTGCTTGTTGTGCTTCAGAAGGCGGATCGTCGACTACAGGAGCAGGTGCCTTAGTTTGGCCTGTTTCGACTGCAGGAGCAGGTGCCTTAGTTTGGCTCACGCTCGCGTCAGGGGGTAAGGACCTTGCAACAGGTTCAGCAACCAACGGCGTTTCTGCCGTTATTTCTGGTACGCGCTCCGTCGTTTTGGACATCTGCAGGCCAGGACTTTCCTCAGCAACCGGAAAAAGCCGCGTCGGCATTGCGTACCCTGCGGGGTAACCTCCATGAGGCGAAAATGCACGCTCAAGCGATGACGCGGACGGTTCTCCTTGTGCCTGATTGCTAGTTCCGCTTCCGCCTCCGGGTGACGGCGAGTAGGTCATCAGATCATATTCACGACCAACTGAAGACTCAAAGCGTTGCGATGCTCCATCTTCTGGCATATTCGGCGTTAGGAAGAAATGCTGGATGCGCTTTGAAGGGCTGGATCCCGGATCGACTGAAAGCGTGGACCCCATCGCAGCGACTGGTGGTGGGCTTGTACCAGGAGGGGGCCGCCCTTCCATCGACGCATCTTCGCCTTGAGCATCTACAACCTGTTCTGCAGCCTTCGCCGGACCATCGTTTTCATTTAGAGGGCGCCATTCGCCGTCATCTAAAACGTCCTCTGTAAATGCAGACTTTTGTGTGGCAACACCTGCAGAGCCGGGCCCTGCTACCTCTTGTTCCGGTGCTCTAGCGTTATCTGTCGCAGCGGCTGCATCTCTTGTAGCCTTTTCTATCGAAGACACGAGCAGGGGCCCTTCTCCAGCGGCGGCGTTCGTTTCCGGCATCAGGGCTGATCCCGCAGTTTGGGTCGTCATAAAGTTAATATTCGGCCGCTCATTCGCGGACATTTCCG
Source organism: Amoebophrya sp. A25 (assembly GCA_905178165.1). NCBI lineage: Eukaryota > Dinophyceae > Syndiniales > Amoebophryaceae > Amoebophrya > Amoebophrya sp. A25. Next base: position 1,200,408 of record CAJINU010000002.1, on the reverse strand, counting down.
TCGACGCCAGTACGCCACGCGCCGCAACTATGACGGACTCCATACTGCTGATCTCATCTCCGTCCACGATCTCCTGCAAGCGGTTTTTGCTAATACTTCTTTTTGACAGAAGGCTGCGCAGCTCCTCTCGATGGCGCGTTCTTGACCTTTCAAACTGCTCAAGCATCATCAACACCTCTCCCAACAGCATTCGATCGCCTGCGCTCAACGCCCCTCCTTTCGCAACGAGACTGTCTCGCTTCCTTGCGAGGTCTCTGGCGTTTTTGCGCGTCAAGCGCTCGCCCACGACCGAAGTTGGCTCATTATTACGAGAAGCCGCTGCGACTACGTTATCGCCCCTGGGAGAATACCGATTTCATACACTAATGGGCGTGATTGTGATCACGATGGATCATAATCAATGAATAGGAAAGTGGAGGTACTAATTTTTATTAATAACTTACATTTACAACAACAGCATCGAGTATCACAACTATATTTACATACCAAGGTGGATCACCCAATTGAGAAAATATCTGTGAAAATACAAAGAAGTAGTACTCATCTCCGGCTTTTCGATCCGCCGATGTCTCTATTACACCGCTCGACGCTTTTAGACTGTTCGTGATGTTCTGTAACATTTTGTCCTGTATTCCCCTCACGACAGCCTTTGCCGCATCGATTTCGCCAGGCGGCACCTTTTTACCCGGGTATTCTGCTTCCGCACATGCTATCAAGTGCGAGACAGCGCGCAGAGCCTGTTGTCGTTTGTCTGGCTGTGGTGGCATTCGGCTCTCGTTCATGGCCTGGAGCTTCTGCTGGCGAAAGCTCATGGCGCCCGCAGGCCTGTTAGAGGGTGCGGATGGCTGCGAGCCAATCAAGACGCCTCCAGGGCCAAGAGCCGGAAAAGACTCAAGAGTCGCGTCTACTACTGTCGCTCCATCCTGATCTGCGGCCGCCGAGTCGGCTTCAGCAACAGCATCCTCAAGACGCGCCAGTGCAGCACGCAGGTCCACCGTCGCGTCCACTTGGCATAGCAGTTCCCGTGCCGCCGAAATGTCGTTGCCCGCATCGTCCACGATATGGATAATGGAGAAATCGACGCCGAGTTGGAGCCTTTCAGACAAGGCCTGCAGCTCCTCCGCGGGCAGACGTTGTGCAGCGTCCAGAAACTGTTCGCGGGCTTCCGCGACCAGTGACTTCAGGTTTGCCACTGCCGACTCGTGGATCTCCTCAGTGCCCAGTGCCGCACGGACCTTCACCACTTCTTCTGCAAGTGGTTCTGATGAAGCTTTGCCCAGTCGTTCTGCCAATGCGAGCGCGTCGCGCAGCTGCTGGACATTGCGCGTTCGCAGCGCTTTACTTAGTGCGTGCCGCACGTCACGCAGTTTCTCGAGCGCGCCAAGATGCTCCCGAACCAACGCGAGAGAAACGGCTGCAACCGCTGGCGTAATTTGCTCTCGAAGCTGCTTAGTTTTCGTCTGCTCCGAATCGCTTTGCGTGGACGGGGCCACAGCCAGGGCAAGCTCGTTAAGGAAAGCACGCACCTCTCGTACGTCACTCGACTGCAAAATCCCTATCACCGGTCCATCGCAGCCTTCTCGCTTGGCGCGCTCCATAAGTCGCTCCACGGGCTCATCTGGTGCTTGTCTCACAGCAGCCACACCGTCAACACCTTCATCACCCGGGAATCCACCATGCGTCGCTGAGCCAGGGACGACGGCTCGTTCATCTTCCTTAGTGAAAGGGAGCAATGCTTCGCGTTGCAGGCGAGCATCCTGTAATTGTTCGTGGCCAACAGAATTCGGAGCACCCATTCCGTCGGCAGGACTTTTTTGAGCGGAGGACCCATGTGGCAAGAGCTGTGCATTATTTTGTGATGTAGTGATCCCAAACGCTCGTCCTGCCAAAAGCATTTGTTTATTCTCTAGAGACGACGACCGTGTATGGGACTTCGGGCTTGGTACCATAATATCCCCGAACCGCTCGAGCACAAAGGCCTGCTCCGGAATCGCCATTGCTGCCGTTACCAAAGGCAGCTGTTCGACATGCTCCTGGTCAAGGCGCGGTTGTTCCCAAAAGTCTTGTTCTCGGTCTTGCGCGTTTGCTCCATGTTCTGGGATGGAAAGGGGCTGGTGCTGACCAGAAGACGCAGCGACTATCTGCTGTTGGGTGAAATTGTAGTGCGGTGTAGTAGCGTTGTTTCCTGCGCGGTAAGAACTTGACGGGGGTTGATTGCTTGTGGAGAAGATGCTGCCATTCGATGCTCCGTAGGGAAGCGCCTGAATGTCAGTATTGTATCCTGCACCGACATCCGGATCACCTCCAGGATTCGCACGCGGCAAGCCGCCTGCACCGAAAGTCGTACTAAAGCCGGGCTGACCGGTTCCACCTCTTCGCGCATGTCCAACATCGGAGGACGTCCCTTTTGGTGGCCGATGACCCGGCATTTGCAGACGATCCTCCTCTGCATTTCGAGCAGTACTTCTCGTTACGGCCGCTGCCTGAGATCCTTGCTGCATATCTGTGGACCCGAAGAGAGGAGTGCTCACAGCCCGCGCCACTTCCACGGCGGGTTCCCCGGGCACTCCCCGTGTGCCCAAGAAGTACCGCAAGTCGGAAGCCTCTCCGAAAGACGGTATGACACCGTCCTGATTCTGTTGTTGTGCGTCGTAGTCCGCTGCCGCGAGCGCAAGCTCGGAAAAATTCAGGGTGCTCGCAGGACTGCGGTCGCGGAAAAACGGGGCGTCGTTCTGATCCTGCTGACGTTCCAAGTGCAGACGCGCATCCTCTGACAACAGCCGATCAAGGTTGATCGGCAGGAGATCCCGATCATCCTCAACTCCCCGATACGATGGTTGTTCGGTTGGGATGAATTCAATGTCGCTGTCGCGGAATGAAATCCCTGCTTGTCTTGACGAAAAACCTGACATATGATAGAATAATGCTTCTGTAGTTGTAGTGAGTAGTTAGAAAACTAGTTAATACAGTTTTTACTGTGGCTGGTGCCCGTGTGATAAAGTAGAACTAGAAGTAGTTCATCTGCTCATCCACATCCTATCATATAATAAGCGTAAGCGATAATTACAGGAAGCAAGCATTTTCTGCCGACGTTCTGTTTAATATCACCTTTTTTCTGATGGCTTCCCTGCGGAAAATCCTGCCTGGCAGCGACGTCGGTCGGCGTCTTTCCGTCACCAGTTACTGTCGCTGCAGTCTGCAAAAAGCAATTCAACTCTCTCCGGCAAGTTGAAAGTTGGGATTTGATGTCAGCATGACAGCGCCATGCATCAACAATCTTCCATCTCAAGCGCCCGAATCTCTGTGCGCAACGACCCCAGAATCGCAAATATTCCTAGGTAGATATTTATAAAAACAAAAAGTGTGACAAGTAGGTGAATACCCCCTTGATAGATCCTATGTTGTACAATTTGAATATATTTCTTGGAGCAAATGTACCAACGATAGATCAACACTCTGTCCGAAATACCGTGGACGCCTGATCCTCGCTCTTGCGTACTAGGCCTAGACTTTGAACAGTCCCAAGAGAACGCGGAGGCGGCCTGGCCGAACTTTTTGCGCGAACTGTCGTGGCAAGCCGCTTTTTTGATGGAAGAGGCGGCTTTTTCGTTAAAAACGCTGCCAATTTGTTGCCTTGTTCCGACGCAGGAGGAGGTCGTCGAGGGTCTGCACTCAATGTCGAGGAGTTTCCTGCATGCTCTGCGCTGTCTTCCCAACAAGCGGGAGTACCTGCAGCACGCACGGCTCTGTCAAATGCTGGAGTCGTGTCGGTGTCCCCTATTTGGTCATGCCCATCTTTGAGGCCGCGTGGATCACCTTCGCCAAAAGCACTCCATTCCATCAGACCTTGACGTGGGCGCTCAAACATTTCAGCGACTATGTCTTTGATATGGCCATCATGAAAGCACTCCCACTCGTCGGCGGAGCTACTATCTGGCGCTTTTGCATGCTGTGATTTGATAAACGATTCCTCGATAGGAAAAGCCTCCTTAACGCCTAAAATTCCAGGTGTTGTGAAGACTTCTGCGTCAAAGCGATCAGCGGCAGACTCAAACCTCGTCCGAGCACCTTGTTGCGAAGCGTGTTGTTCGCCCGTTGCCAAGTTTCGCTGTGAAGAGACGAAGAAATATTTGCGTTGAATCGCGTCCACATTGGATAATATGCCGCGATGTCCCCGCACGAGCGTACGACTACTTCCGCCAAAAATTGAACGCGACGTTCCGGCACCAAAGCCATGATCTAAAAAAGCATCCTGGTTGAAAGCACCCCCGACCATATGGAGAAAGCTTGCGTCCGCAGCATAGTCGCCTGCGAATGCGCCAGGAACCTCTGCACCACCACCACGTCGGAGCTTGGGGCCAGCTGATTGTGTCAGGTGCTGTGGCTCATGGGACCTGACGACTACAGCTGCTGAGTGTTTGTTCCCTCTTCCGAAGATCTCTTCCGACAGATCGCGCGTGCGGATGCGGTTCTGAGCGCGCCACCGGTCGTTGGAGAATAAGCTTTTCAGGTCCACACCGTCGCCGCCGCCCGCGCCGCGCCGCCGCCCTCCGTCTCGGGTTGCACTCCATCCGCTCCAATCAAAAGCAGTCATGGCCGCCTACCACAAGGCGGATAGGGTGAAACGCGACTGCCAATTCCAGGTTGAAATCTTAGCGCAGTAATGTGGTCAGTGGTTTTGCAATTGAGACCCAAGACTTGCCAGCGATAGGAGCTCGAAGGAACAACGCAGCGCCATAATCATCTGATTACGGTTTTCGGAGGGAAGATGAAGCTAGCGACATGAATCTGCTGCCCCGGAATGCCACCTACACCCCTACCTCTCACAGCCGCGCCCCTAGACCGAGGATTTTTCCCTATTGAATTGAAAGATAATTGTCGGTGAAGGAACATATGCGAAGCAACTTCGTATAAATGTATGCTTGTTATTTACTAGCAGTTGCTGCTTGGCCTAGATTCATCAGGCGATCAATCAATACGTTTACGTCGACACGTCAAGAATTTTACATTTACTTGTTCATCATTGGTTAAGTAACTTCGCGTTGGCCAAAATGAATTGGCATAAGCAGCTCGACCTCGTATACAGTCACCACAACAATTTCAAGCAATGCTCACGCTTTAATCACAGATTTTTTTCTCACTCATTCCCAGTCACTTGCGCGGACCACAATATCGCTACACATCATCATCGCACCGCACGAAAGCGAAATGAGGGAAACATCGAGTTAGAGGCTCTCACATACAGTCAGATAAAAGAATGGATTATGATACCGATTCCAGAGGTTCACGATTTTGATCGGGATATTCCACCGCCAATTTATCTTCGCAACAGATGCATAGGGTACAGATCACCAGCCAACTCCCATTCTATGAGGCGTGACATTCATTGTCCACGTCGCGACGAGTCACTCACTGCACTCATTTACAACAAGACTATTCCTGCGAGCCACGACCAAAGGAGGAACTTACCTTCAGACAACTGCCTAGAGTACACACCTACGACGGAGCAGAACAATTACGAACAAGAGAGAAATGAAGTTCAGGAAGAGTGCTGGAATTTGCTGCTCCAGCGTAGTTTTAAAGTTTTTGCGAAACTTCGACCTCGATTATTTCGAGATCCCTCTGCCTCATCTCTACATTTTGCCCCTATCCATCGCCTGGCTGTATCAAGATAATTTCTTTCATTTTCTGCAAAGCCAAAGCCGCAGACAAGGTAGACAAACAAAATCATGTTATTCACTCATATTGCGTTTTCAGGCATTGTAATTGTAATTGCACTCGTATAGTGATCATTCACGTGCTGAGAATCGTAAAAATCTTCAATATTGGTAAAAAATAATCTTAATTTTTCCTTTCTTCTTAAAGTAGTTCGTTGGTGGTTCGTGACGTTCTTCGAAGTGCAATGCACTGGTGGTCCGTCACGTGAGCGAATAAGCAGTCCCAAACGGTTCCGTTCCCTTTGGGAAAAGTTTAGCGAAAGGAACAAAATGGGACGGCTTCGAATCGCGATACTGTATCGGTAGATCCGGTCCAATGTAGCCTATTTCATACCACACCTTCATCTTTGGTGCCGAGAATGGGCCCTGCGTATTGCCTTTGGCTTTGGGATCCATGTAATACCACCCACTTTCGCTCGATCTCTCTGGTTGGCTACTCCCCATTTTCGTATCTTCGCGGTTAACAGCATGTGCGCTTCGCGGCTCGCTGGCTCCAGCGGGACATGCGTCCTGACGTCCGACCACAGCTTCTTGTTCACGCACACGCTGAGGCTGACCGTTATAACTTTTGCCGAGGTGAATAGTACCTCCAGGTTCATCATGCTTTGTTTTACATTCACAAGCAGCAAGGGAAGATACAGGTTTCTCACCGCCCACGTCCTCTGCTTGATCTAGAACACCTTCTATGTGCAACCACTTTTGAATAGTAGAGCCTGTAGCAGGCCTTACCAACTCGCTAGCCAAGCTGTCGGAATTAACCTGCATTACCAGCATTGCTCGTTGCAGTGCCGATTTTAGCGTTACTACAAGTGTTTAACTATCCTAGATAGATACATAGATGTACCCAATCTCAGGGTAAGTGTTTCTCTTGGAATCCCAAGCCTGGAAAGGAAGCGGGTTCTGCCAGTGGTTTTTCTCACCTAGGATTCTTTCACAAGATTATTTCATCATCAAAGTACTTAGATGGTTAAAAACTCAAATTGACTAGTCATATAATTTTCCTCTTGCGTTCGGTTCCCGACTCTGATCCACCTCCCGACGCAGGTTATGCAATTTCCGTAAAACTGTATGACCTTGCAGCCATTGAAAGCATTCGAACATAACATCGGTGGTCCTGCTCCTTTGTTGCTCTCTCATCTTTCGCCTCATCGGTGGAACACCATGGCCACTCGTACTCGTTAACATTGATATTCCAGCACTGCAATCAAACGAGATTGATACTCCAGGCACCACTGCCATTGATGATGAATTTGAAATAAGAATAACTATTAGGCTCGCGCTTTCTTCGACGGGACCATGGGGGACCAGGAACCCCCGGACGTTAGCTACCAGGTACATTGTGCTCTATGTGTCTAAAAACTCAGGAAGAGCTATAAGAATATATTCTCGGAAGATGAACACCTACGAAGAGTCAGACATCTTCACAGCTCGATCTTCTACCAAGTTACAGTTAGTAGAAAAGTAAATATCTATTAATCTTTTTCAGTTGATGCCCTACGCTATCAAGTTGGTCTTTTTCTTTTGCCTACTTGTCTACAAGTCCACCAGCATTTATTTCCGTGGCTTGATTCGGGGGCGTGGCCCGGACTTACGAATTCTAAGAGAAGACAGGGGCGTGGCCTGCCTTGTAGAAAATCTATGGCGAGTTCTCAGAACTTCCTATCTATGCGCGAAACAACCATGATGGATCTAGGAGACATGAACATTATCAGAGAACTTTCTAAACTAAGCAACGGGCTCAAGCGAAATCGGTGAAGGGATCGGCGCAACACTAACACTAAGATAAATGAAGACCCAGAAGATCGTGTATCTATGAATCTTCCTGCGAGGAGACGTAGTCCCAGCAGCCAAAAGTGTAAAACGGTGTTGATTGAAGTAGCAACTGCCGTCCGAGAAAATAAAAAAAAGATGAAGATGTATCTATTGAATAGTATATATAAGCACAATAGGAAGAGTTAAATTAATGTTGATGTAGAGGTAAGGACTCTGTTGCTCAGCTGACATAGTTAATGAAGTTTAAGCTTTAACTTTAATGTCACTCCATTATTTTGTCTCGACGCCTTGCCCTTCTTGACTCCAACAGGCCGAAGACGTCGTCGCAGAGCTTCTTTCTGGCCTCTGCCACTTCGTCCCGCAGTGTCACTGCGACGTCGAAGACTATTCCCTCTGTTTTCGGATGGCAATTTTTCTTCGACCAGGGCACGGTATCCACGATTTCGTAGCCGTAAAACTCGCAGAGGTGCCCCAATGCGCCGTGTGCTTCGTGCCAAGTTTTGGGGTTCCCTTCGAAGACTATCACCCTCGGCATGCAGATTAGGCCCAAGACATCGAAGGAATTCCGTGTTAACTCCCATATCGCGTCCACGTCGCTACCCTCGATATCCAATTTGAGCAAGTCGAGGCAGACGATTCTGCTCCTATGTTGCCGATAAAAAGTGCGATCTTCTTCTCCTGTTGCTGCTGTCGTTCCGGGATTCAGAAGGATCTCGGACAATGTAAAACTCGGAACCGGTCAGCGCTTGTAGAGATACAGCATTTTTGAAGCGTGCAAGCGTTTTAGCATGCATTCTACGGGCTTGTTCAAGGAGGAGCAGCTCAGAAGCAGAACTTTTCCGCCAAGATTTGTAAGTACAATCCAAGCAGTGCCGCCTGCCGCGGTATTCACATTGCTCAGCACGGTTCTTCGCGCTTTTCAATCTCTGCATCACGTTCCGGTCAAGGCCGTACAGGTAGACTGCGGCCTTGTCTTCCTCACCAATTTGCTCTCTCCACTTCTCCACAGCGTCCGCGTATGGGAAGGAACTAAAGGGGCAGCGCACACCAACAGGCCCCACCAACAAGGTGCTGTCACCTGGAGCAACTGCAGGCTGTGCATTAGGAATAGACTCTTCTTCGCTAGTGATCGAAGAAGACGAAGATGCTGACCCAGGTGTCGTAAGTGGTGTCGAATGGAAACCAAGGCTCGTCACTCTTTTTGTACTGTCCGGAGTTACCACTTCCGTTTCAACGCTGCTAATTTCAAGGAGTGATGCTGAAGCTGAAGATGCTGGCGACTCTACTGCGGCTCCCGAGAAGAAGTCACGTTGTTGATGATGTCCCTACTCTTGTTCAGCCAGCCACGACTGGAATTCTTCGCTGTCGATATCTTTTTGCTGAACAAGTGAGCGATTGTCTGATTCGCAGTTCTTTGGGAACCAGTTGCATTATTTTCGCCAGTAGACCACGACGCGGTCTTTCAGGAAGTCCTCCTTCAGTTTTTCCAGTCTCCGTTCTGCCGCAAGGGAACGCTCTTGCCCTTTCACGGCGCAGCAAAGCTTGACCAGATTTGGATACGTCGGCAATTGCTCGAGATTCTCCGGTATCACCTCGATAGAGACACTCCGCGCGGAAGGAGTCCCCAAGAATTCACAAGTGACATACGGCCCGCTCGTACCTGTCAAGTATCTTGCAGAGGAGGCATCGCCTGGCCGCTGCGGAAAACAGCACTGCGCCAAACTATCGTATTAAGAAGTTCCCACTTCCACGAAATCACGCTGCTCCCAGCCGCGTTGAATTTCCTTTTCGCTTTCACTACAACCACCGTCGCTCGTTCTCGTCGTTGTTGAGGTGGTGCCACTACATCTGGGCGAGGCATTGACGCTGTCACTGGTAGTTATATTTTTAGGAGTCCTTTCTTCATCCACCACCTGCTTCGTTTTATTCTGTTTCTCTTTCATCTGCGCAGCTTCCATGATCTTCATCCCAAGATAGGTCAGCTTGGAATATCTTTCGAAGCTGATCATCTGGCCCCACTCTGCCTCAGCTGCGGCATCGCTTCCGAAGTCGCTTCTCCTCTTCGGCACTGGATCGAATTCCTGGAGTGCGTGACTGTCCCAAGCGCTATAGCTGCTTTGGCCATTCCTTGTGCACGGCCAGCGACGGAATCGAGGCTCAACTTAATTGCGGCTGCTAGATAACGACCCATACCAATGGTAATCATACGAGGCCCAGTTGTTGCTGTATCTTCGCTCACGCAGGCCAGTGGGCACAGTATCCGTTTCCGTGACGTCCGACATCTTAGCGATTCGTTGTAGGTATTCTACTCGTAATAAAACTCGCAAAGTAAGAGCTCGCTTCTTTGGCGATTGAACTCCAAATAGCAGTATGCACTACTTGAGGTAACGTTGAGAACAGCAACTCAAAACAAAGCACATAGTGACAAATAATACCTTATCAAGTAGAATACTATTTTTTGTACTATGGGGAGGGATCAGGACTTAAAAAGTTGAGAATTCAGGCATTGCATCATGAGCAGATTCAGATGAGATCAATTGAGCATCATCCTAAGGCATCAGTGGGCTGAAGTATGCAGGCTCGTGGCGTAGGATTGTAGTATGCAGGCTCATGGCCGAATGTGTTAATGTACTCACGTCGATAAATTTGTTTTAGTCATGTTAGAGTCTGCTTCTGCCTCTAGGGTCTCTTTGGAGTGGCGCCCTTATCAAAGAGTGCTCGCATCAGTTGGGACAAGCAGAAAGTACTTAGCCTAGAGGTGCATGCTCACCAGAGTACTTAATCCACAACTGATCGCAGACGGAGGTAGCCAACAGAGCAGGTGCAAAATCAATTATTTCGCTCAACACAAGGGACTCCAAATAAAACTGGTGGATCTTGCGCTGTTGATAGCTTAAATATCGAAGCCCGTTAGTTGTTACAGAAACTTTTCACGTACCGCACAACGTGCGAGGCAAGATCTCACTCTATTTTTGACCTCTAGGAAGTACAGCTTGTTTTTCTCAAACTCGAGCACCCCTTTTTGATTTGCCGACCAGTCTTGGTTGCACCCCAAGCCGTTTCTCTCGCCCTCATGCGTCATTCCAAAGATTGCGAACATTCCCAGCCGCTTGCGCGGCCATTTGTTCGTGTTTCGCTGTCATATTTTCTATCAAGTTTACAAACTGCGTCATCAATAGAAAGTAGCAACAACGTGACCACTTTATTGCTACGCACAGCGAGCAGAGAAAGGTTTTTAGTAAACCACAACAAGGAAGAAAAGGTTTCTAAGGAGGCTCTGAGATGGGAAATCAAGGACCACATCAAAGAACTGGTCTCCTCCGACATCATCCAATTGCACTTCAGCGTCGTTGATGTCGTAGCTTTCTTACTACAGTTTTACGAGCTTATTGTGGCCACGTCGGTGTACGTCGAAAACAGGCTCTTGTCGCGTAAAATTCATGTTTCGACTCTGTATTTCATATACTTAGGCACTACACACCTAGATTGCATAATCGTTCGACGAAAAAGCTAATCAAAGTCAGTGAAAAAGCTAATCAAAGTTTATCCAAAAAAACTATCTTGTTATCATTATACTTATTATGTTCGCGCGCGACCCTACCGCCTCGCACTTCTATTTATTAGTAAGGCTAACAACAGATACTTTCGAGCAAGGAGGAGCAATGACTTTCATCAATCGTGATGATAATGCATAGCAAGATCCAGTGAAACGATATTAACCGCCGATTATCATTCATTCATCAATATCAAAATCGATTAAGAGAGATAACATTATTGGCATTCTTTTGCTTGCAGTATCGACGGCCCCCAGTGCACTTGATATCCATTTCCGAAAGAAAACTATGTATAACATACCAATTCAGAATTATGGGCTACACGTAATTCGATTGTAAATTTACATTCTACTTACTCTGTTTAGTTGAGGATCATTGATTTTTACATTTAGTTCGAAACTCATATTAACGATGCTGAGTGCAGCTGCAGAAGTTTCTAGGTGTTCATTAAACTGTATACAGATTCAGTTCGTGGCGTTGGATTGAGTCTCTTTGATCCACCCTGTGCATATCAATCAAGAATTATGACAGCAAGAACAAGAACGGTTGAGAATCTTCATCACGATCATTTACGTACAATTACATCTACAACGTGAATTCGAAAAATGAATCTTTACAACATTTTTGATATAGATATCCCCGCATGGGATGGACGACCCTCTTATTTCCTAGCGAAAAAAGTCCTATGTCATGTCATGGTGCCTCTTTTAAAGCAATGCAAGTCTTTTCATTGTATGATCCTATCCTCATTTTCTTACTTACACAACAATAAAAATAATAATTTGCCGTTCAATATTCACAAGAAAGTTCACCACACCGATTCAGTAGAGCAACTGGTGGTCAAAGTGCCTGCGTGTTCTCTCCTGGCTTGGCAACTTCTTCCAAACAGGATACAAAATTCTCGCGGCTCCGTCGACCTCATCAAGCGGCGGCACCACCCAGGGGCGCGAATCCTCATAATACTCGTCAACCGAGATCCATCCGGGATCTACCCCATGGACAGAAAAGGGCTTCGACGTAAGTTTAACATTGTTCTCCAAAACGGGCATTCCAGTACTGTTCCAGGCCGCACAAGAACCAGAATTTGATGAACAAGACATCGACGTGTCCATTGCGTCTTCCGCTTCCGTTATCTTCTTCCTATCAGTCCGCAGCACCGTTCTTGAGTTCAAGAATTCGTTTTTAGACGCGGCGCTGTCTTCAGTGGGCACACGAGACTGGCGGCTGCACTGCGCCAGGCACTTAGTGACCATGTGCAGCGCTGCCTTCGCCATGTTCGTGTGTAGGTGGAGATCATCCTTGTGTACTTCGAGTAGTCCTTCTCTTGCGTGCACATTGATAATAAACGGCGTCTCTGCTGACGCTTGCAGCATGTCCATAAACGTTTGCACCAACAAAACTGGCGCAACAGCATTGATTCTCAGCACTTCCTCCATCTCGCCCTGCTCCATGTCGGCCAAGCGCATTTGCCAGCTGTTGGTACACGAATTAGACACGAATTTACTGTCGCCGTATCTGTTGTTTCCCATCTTCTCTTCCTGCCCATTAAATCGCAGCACTTTTTCGTTCACATCATGTTCTCCTGGTGAAACGTGAGATGTCGTTGTTTCAGTGGTGCGCTTGGATGTCAAGGAAAAAAAGCGGCAAAGCACTTTCCGCAAATGCCCCAACATCGAGGCAAAATAGAGGCAACATGAAACGCGGATGTGCGCAAAAAGCAAACCAAAGAGCATGCGCATAGTCAACGCATCTGAACCCACAGGTAGACGTTCTGCTGTGATTTCCGTCGAAGAGTTTTCTGCACATTTTTTCAACACATCGTCCGCTTTGTCACGCGCCCTGATAGTCTGCGCCGCGCAATTGATCAAAATATCTAGTCTGTGGATACCATGACTTTTCATCATGGTGTCTCTCATTGTCTCAAACTCGCCCCTAAGGTTCGGAGTATCGAAATCGCAGTCCACTATGACAAGCCGCTTTGCGAAGACGGGGAAATCGCGGTAACCGCTGAAGAGCTCCTCTGCACCTTTTTTGTTGCGCGTCGTTGCTACCACCGTCGCGCCAGCGCGGAGAAGCTTCAGTGCGCACTGGTGGCCCAGTTTCGTGCGCCCACCAGTGACTAGTGCCACGTGACCGCTCAAGTCCCGCGAAAGGTGCCTGTTGCGCTCGAATTTCTCTCCGCAGCGCTGACACGAGTACAGGTACACGGGGTGAGGAGGCTCGTCAACGATCTCCCGACAACAACCGTAGCAACTAAAGTACGTGCGCTCGAAATGAGGTCTCAAATGCCTCTGAATATCCAGCTTGAGACGCTTCGGCAGAAAAAAAGGCGGACGATTCGTCTCCAAAGCATTTTCGAACAGGTCCAATGCGTGGCACGACCCTTGCGCATGCCGATTCACCACATTGTCGAACATGGAGGGTCTCAACATCAAACCATCGTGTGCAAGGTCGTCCTTGTTATCACGTTTTGTTGCTGTTGTTTCGTCCTTGTCATCTTTTTTAAGTTCAGCGTCATCATCGAGAAAAGCGCTCCGATTGTCAGCACTTCTCGCATTCTCCTCGTCCTGAATAGCCATCACCGTTTCGAAGATTTTGCGCTGGTGCATATGAATGCGCGATCTAGGTCGCCTGTTGTGCAGCATAAAAGGAGAATAATTCGCGCGACTGTCGGGTTGGTTGTTTCTACGACTATGATGCGGCGCCACTGCAAAGGAGACTCCACTTGCGGACTTGTTGTCGCCCTTGACCTCATCGTCCAGCAGATTTTTTTCATCTTTCGTGGGATCTGGAGGAGTAGCATCTGTGATAGTATCCAAAGTATGATCGGCTACACGATGGTCATCTTCCAGTGCAGTTGTGTTTTCAGGCCTTTTCACCCCATCTCTATCTTCACCAGTGTCGTTCGCCTCGTCTCCCCCTAGAAGTAATTCTTCTGTGGACCGAACGACTGCTGCAACGGAGTCAGTCATAGGCGGACGGCAATCCGACGGTAATCCTGGAACGTGTGCCGACGTACTATTTTCCGACCAGATAAAATCATCCGTGCGGTTGTTCAACATTTCAAGGTGTCGCGCAGCTCCTGGGTCTCTGAGGTTCATGTAGGCAGCCAATTCAGACGCCAGCAACCTTTCGACGTCGCGGATGAGGGCCCTGCGGCTCAAATAGGCCTCTGCATCCATGATCAGACGTCTGGTTCTTGGATGCCACGAACGCCAAAACACGTTCCTGAAATACTCCTGGCCGCGCAGCGGTCCTTCCTCTGCTCTGTCTGGTTCGGGATTCCTCGAATCCGCAACCGATATCAGGTCGAGTTCCTTTTCCTTCGGGAACCTTTTGACATCATGCGCGTGCCGCAATCGCTTATCCTTTCCCGCGGCAACTCTGCGGGCACACACGGTGCGAGCACGCAGCTTCAGCTTATTTTTGGGCTTGCGCATCCGATAAACGACGAAGGCCTTTGTACCACGCCCACGGCCAAGCTTCCGCAACCACTTCTTGCTCTGCATCTTCCTCGATTTCTTGTGCTTCTTGCACCTTGTCGTAGTGTTCTTCTTCTTTGTAGCGATAGAACTGCTCCTGCCAACAGAACGTGAACGCCGAAACGCACACGCGTTTTGCCATGCGAGATTACGCATGCCAGATCCGCGCAGGTCGTTGCTTGGAACCGAAGATGATGGCGTCTCGCTCCGCGCCGATGGAGTCGGCGTCGGCGACCCTTGTTCAGCTTCCGATGAAGAATCGACTTCGAAGACACCCTCAATTTCGATCAAGGAGCAGCTCCCCGGTGTATCGAAAAGAACAGGACTGCCAGAGTTCTTGGATGAACACGGCGTCAGAATTGGTGATGAAGCTACTGCGTTTCCCTCCTGCTGTGGAGCATCCGGGTGAGGACCATTGACAATAAGGATTTCTTCAGTCTCGATCGAACTGCATGTGAGACCCCCCAACGAAAGCGGGAAAGACTGGGCTCCTGACTCTGTCGAAGGCGCTATTAAAGCAGCAACGCTGCCAGAGTCTCCCACCATAGCAAGGCTTGGATGCGAAGAGAGCATCACGTAGCTGTCCTCGGTTCCTTCAGCGTCGTTAGGAGAAAAAACGGAGAGAACATCTGAAGCGTGATCCACCTGCTCGAGACCAGGCTTTTCGTCACCCTCACTATTCATGGACTTCGTGTTGCTTGTGCAGGATCCAGCTTCAGAGTCTCCCGTCTCGTCGCACGACTCAGCATCACCGGTCATTCCATCACCTTCATGCCTCTCGTCCGCATCCCGCTCGCGTTTGTTGTCCTCACCGTCATCTTCAGGAGTGGAAGGTTCTTCCTGCTCTGAGGCGTCCTCGAATCTGGGTGGTCCTTCCTCTGCTCCACCTCGTGATCCTCCACCTCTCGAAGCACTTCCAGCTCCTGCACCAGAAGTGAGTGCGCCAGTATTATTTCTACCAGTGTCTCTTGGTTGCCCGCAAACGAAGTCATCGTATTCTAGATAGGGATCGTAGAATTCCTCAGGATCGTAGTCCCATTCGTCATGACCGTTGCACAGCCAGAAATTCGCTTCGCGCATAGCCCACATCGTCGCAGTCATCTCTCGACTGTATTTACGGCGCTGTAGCACGGCACTGAAAGCGTGTCGCTTCTTTAAGACCGCGCGACAGCCAGCAGTGCGCACAAAATTTCGCCAAAATTCTCTGTCCACATGCTTGCACAACAGCCGAAAGCGTTCCTCCAATCTCCGAAAATGCGGCGTGAATTCCGGACAGTAGGCCAAAAAATTGTGCATCTGTCCTGCGCGAATGATGTGCAGCATCTTGCGGTCCGTCAAATCGCAGGAGCGGCCCTGAATCTGAGCATGCAGCCCAAGACCTCTGCGTAGTTTCCCATCGTGGCCTCTCGTCTTAAGAGCCCTCCTATCGTTGCTAACCTCGTCCAAACCATTCAGCAACCACGACATGCGCACGTAGGCACTCGACTTCACCTTGAGCCGGCTGAAATTCTCGTCGCAGAGCACGAAGCCTTCGTGGACTGACGGAGGCCCGCAGTTTTCGTTGCAAATTTTGCACAACCGGTCCAGGGTCATGGTCTCTTCATCTTTTTTTGCGCAGCAGCTGCTCGCATTTTCCACTTTCAGCAGAGCAACATCGTTCGTTTTCTTCTCCTCTATTTCCATGAGATCCTTCAGTGATAGCGGCTTTACGTAATTCCAACCAAATTTTTCCCCCGCAACCTCCGGAGACTCTTCCTCCAGCCATTTCTTACCAGATAAACGTCGCACACCATGCAAAACCAGATCGTTTTCGGCATAGGTAACCACATTTAGATTGTCGACGCTAATCATTTCGAAAACGTAACAAGACAGTGGATTGTCGTCGTGGTCGTGAGCGTAATCTGTGTGAGCAGCTTTGCTGCGAGAGTCTACTTCCCGCGGGACCTTGGGCCATTCGTAGCTCTTCTCTGCCCAAATTTTCCAGAAAAGCTCCGCGAAAGTTATTCCTTTCGGCCGCATGCCCCCACTTCCGTCGGGCAGCCCTGCAGAGGCGACGTGCCAATTGTCTTTATACCAGTACAACGTAGCGATGCTCCCGTCCAGCTTTGGGTAGACCTTTACGTTCATCGAAGAAGGTGCCATTCCTTGGATGCGGTTTACACTCGCAGTGGGAGGATTTGAACAAGGATCTGGCAGATCGCTTCTCATCCGCCGCAAGCGCGCATCCATGTTTTTGCGGATTACGTTAACTGCTTCCCCACGATCGCCATAGTCCAGAAATTTCACGTAGGGGAAGGCTACCACATTCCAGTCGTCGTCTTCGTCCAGAATCAGTCCTCTGCACTCCTGTGCTATCCGACTTGCGTGGATGTGCGCATCAAACACTTTTTTCTTCGCACCACGCGAAGATCTATTTTCCGACTTTGAGAAGAACGACGGAGTCGAGTTCGAGTCGGCGGCTGCACTACTAACGTAGTGGAAGTGCACCAAGTTCGGATGGTCGCGGTGCCGTCTCGTCTGCAGCCCAAAAAGACGGCACATTTCAGCAAGCTTTACCCGAGTCAAGGCTTTCTTACTGGACGTATCATTCGGCACGTCGTCCTTGGTAGTACTTGCGTCCTCAGAAAAACCAGGGTCATCAGAATTGCCCGCGTCTTTATCTTCAACAGTGGCATTGCAACTGTTCACGGGAACGAACCTGCGCATATAATTGACTGTTTCCAACACATGGCGATGCCCCAATTGGTCTATTTTCTTATGATCGACAGTAGCGCTTTCGGAGCAGCCCGAGAGTACTGTCGAGCAGTCAGGATCCACGTCAACGGCAGTAGTGGTAGACGGACCACCCGATGCGGTAGTCACGCTGTCCTCGTTTTCATGATTGTTAGGCTTAGATGACGTACCGTGAACATGATCCCCTGTAGCCGCTATAGCAAGCGCAACCTCAATCTCTTTCTCCACTGGTGCGCCACCATTGTTAAATATGATATTCATGTCATTCGCCCACCAGCTTCTATCAGATTCGTTTCCGCGAGCATTGAGGAAGGCTTCCCCTGCAGAACAACGAGTGGCCATAAGATCATAGAGGTCATCATGATCCGCCTGCTCCCATGGTGCAGCCGCAAGAAAGTCCAACTCTTTCGCTCGTAAACGCGGTAGATACCGCTCAATGTACGATTCATACGTGTCGAGTGGATTTGCCTTGATTTCCTCCCACAATCCGTTCGCAGCATGATAGTCCCGGATCTCCCCGAATTCCAATAATTGACGACCGTACTCCAAGAAGCGTGAAGCGACGAAGATCTTTTTTGCCGTTTGATACAGGTTGTTCTCATGCTTTGCACGCCGGAAGGCCTGTCGCTGGCACAGCTGGACTTCATAGCGCACAGAGGCTCGCAAACGAGTCGCGTCCACGTCGAAAAGTGCACGAAAATCGATGTCCTCTTTCAAAACGACAGGACTCCAAATCGCCTCGGCCGCCTGCATCGCATTCTCGCGACACAGCATTGCGAAGCTCGTTACGTCATACAAACAAGCATCGATGTTGCCACACGTGAGAACTTGGTCTTCGATCCTGAACGGAACATCAAGGGTCGATGTATGTCCATGACCACATAACTGTTCACCGTCATCAACATCGTGATTATAATCATTAGAAGAACTACGACCCAAAAACAGACAGGTTTTTTCCGCGCGTGCATCAAAGAAGGCAGGAGACGCCAACCTCTTGCAAGAGGCAGAGAGGTTGTCAATTTTGCGTTGATCGTCGTCTAATACCACAACAAAGTCCCAATCGGACACCAGGTCTTCAACGCTTCCATCGGATTTCAGTTTTCCAGTACCGGCAGTGCCAACCGCGCGTGACCCACGCAAGTAGACGCACCGAACCAGGTCTGAGGGCAAACCCAAAGTTTCGAGAAGATCCTCGAGTTGCGGCGCCTCATTCCCGAGTAGAACGGGTCGCGGCTTTTGCTTTTCATGTTCTACCTTGTCAGATAAAGTAGTGGCATGTTCCTCTTGTCCAATGTTAGTCGTCGCATCTTTGAGTACGACCAGCCCTTCGGTCGCATCAAGATTGAAGCTTGTTCCGTCGATTGTGGGAATATTCTCGTTTTTAAACTCATCTGAGGACGCAGTCGCAACCAATTTGCCGGTACGACTGGCGACTTTCCGTAGGACGATTTCCATGACTGCGCGAGCTTCGCACACACCTTTGTCTCCCGCAGGAAGAGCGCGATGTAGTGCATGAGCTGATATCTCCTCCAACGACTTCCGCGCTGGTAGACCAAGCGGATGCGGAAACAGAGCGATGGTATCGATGATCCTTGGCAATATCGGCAAGGCGGCAAAAGTCACGTCGTCCTCCATTAATTTCAAAGCCCGGAAAGCACTACCAAAATTGTGGCCGCAAAGAATTGTTTCAGGGCCGACAAAGAGGTCTCGCAAGTCGCGTCTGATTTGCGCGAGTGTTTTCGTCGACGAGTTGTTGACACTCAATCCAGGTTCTTCTTCGTGGGCACCAGCAAAACTCGCGGAATCGCCATCAGCTGAAGAATCTTCATTAACGAAGAAGAGGGTGTCGTAAACCACCTCTAGCTTTTCTGGTTCGACCAAAACAAAACGACCTTCGTTACAGCTGTCGCCATCGAACCGACACGACAACGAAAGAAGCCGATATTTCTCTACACATTTTCTAAAGTCGTCCTTTACAACCTGGCAAGCATGACCGCTTGTTTCAGCTGTCAAGAAGCCAAACAGTTCGAGCTCCTCGACCGATAAGATGTAATCGAGCACGTCAGAACTTCCCAGGTTTTTCAGAACTTTCCTTGATGCTTCGCGTGCCTTCTGTCGCTCCATCTGCGCCGCCCACCAGCGATGATTCTTCTCCACCAGGCCGACAACATCGGCGTAGCCGTTGTTGTCGCTACCGTGTGCTGCCTGCTCGTCCATCTTGACGAAGATTATGAGCAACTTATAATATCGCGAATGAAAGAATGATGAATGAATCTTCACAGGTCCTGATTTACGACGCGAAGTGTATAACAATAGTTCGGTCTTGCAGTACTTATAAATAAGAACAACTTGGTTCTGTTTACACTTGGTGAAATGGCTTTTAGTTACCTCAAGCTCAAATCAAGAATTCTTGATGTCAAATCGAAAAAATCATAAATTTCGTCTCTCTTCATGGTACTGTGAAACCAATCAATTCTTTAAACACCTTGAGGTTCGATGATTAGGCACTAGCGCACCTATGGATTGTCTGAGTTAGGAACTTCAACTGCAACAGCAATGCTTGGAGATTTCCAAAGACGTCATAGACTGTCTTGTGCGCCGTCAAGGGTAGAAATGAATGACAAGAACTGAAGCAGGAAATTGAATCAAACATGTTTTTATTCAAGCGGCGCGAGGTCTTCAGCTGCAGGACGCTAAAATTAAGAGAGCCTAAAGGTAAAGACATCATAATGGTCAAGGATAGACAATTGGGACAATTGCTGTCCTCATGTCACAAGCGGAGCATCATTTTGATTCCGAATCGAAGAACAAGCAGGAACACACAGAGAGAACACCTCTTTCTCGCCGGCGGAGGAAGTCGATTCATGAGAAGCGGAATGGCAATCTTTAGAACCCCTGTCATCGGTTCTGGATCTTCGATTTTCAGAGAGGTCATGATAATCACTTCGGTAGTTGTCATGTTATTTTTGTTCTTTGCTTGAATTCGTTTGTTTACTTCGTGTTGACACAAAAAATCAAAGTTAAGCCGTGAACGGGAGCGAAAAGATGCGATGTGCGATGTATCTTCCGTGTTTCGGTCGAATTCGCTCTTGTAACTATGACCAAGGTAATCACTCTGGCGTCATCCAGATGAAAATTCGGATATTACTCTTGATGATAGTATTTGTTATCAACAATGAGAGGGTCGATATAAAGACGATAACTCGATTAGCATACAGGCATCTCTGCGAAGACAATTCTTGTCTCAAGCAAGCTTATAGATGAGGATGAACGAAGTACTCAAGACATACACAGGCATGGCACAAGTAAGAATAATTTCAGAAGGAACTGGTACATAGATATAGCAGCTACGTCTCCCGTAATCGTCTACACACGCTTTTCATGCTATGTAAAGTTGGTACCAAAACATCTTCATCTATTTCACGACGAATTAGGATCAGCAACGCAAATCCTTCATTATAACTTGTGTGGATACTAGAATTTCTACCAGTACCACAGCATAAAAGTGTGTACTCGAAACGACGGAAAGATCCCAAAAAGACATATCGCGATTGCGTAATCAATGGATACAGCTCAGTCGGAAAATCCCACTGACGAAGCCAACGACCCCCTGCCTGGCGTCAGTGTCAGTCACTCAGTGACGAGTCACAGTTCTTTGTCTTGTTCTTCTAATCCGTTCAGTGTTCATTTTCGTTCTTTTGTGAGGATTGTTAATACTCTAGTTCTTAGGTGGTTTCTTGCTATTAATTAAGATAAGAAAAAAACAGCTCATCTTTAATCATATCACATATCTTTGAATATATTATCTTTAGGAGAAGAAATGAATGAAAGTCCGTTCATAATCGGGACATTGCTAACCAATTGTTTGATCGACTACTCGAGGTGGAATGGGAAAATGAGTGATGAACTCACAGACAACCTCAGAACTCTAAGTCTAACCTGTACAGCAGATATATCCGCAACATAGACACGACGCTAATCAGCGACGAAGCGCACGACCAGCAGAGTCAGTATCCGAAGCGACTACGTCATGACATGCTCATCATGCTGTTGACGAGGACAATAAATCGCATATAGTAGTTCTCTTTTACTTTCTCAGCGTTACTTGTTTGTTTGTTTCGAAGCGGTCCGGACAAAGCCTGCGAGCTCGGCGGGTTTTTGTGCGTTGGTCTCCACTCGGAGCTCTGGTTGAAAAGCGTCTGACCGAACAATCTATTATATACAATATATTCACAACCACTACACAGACGATAACAAGCAAACATGATGGTAGCAGCGAAATATTAAGTGTGAGTCATTATTGAAAAAAGTTGAGTTCAGCATATTATATATAAGAGTCTTAGACAGAGAGTTACAGTGACTTCCGATCTGGACGATAAAAAGTCAGGCGCTATCATGTTCGCTGGACGGGGCGAAGGCACGTCATCATGGATACTTACAACGTCGTAATTCTGGAAGGATGCTACTTCTACTGTGCATCCTCCTAAGAGGTAGAAGTAAGTTCTGGAAGGGGTCCGACTTAGCTTAGTGCCCTGAGACGAGTTTATCTCTTTCATTCATTACAGAGACTACGCACAGACTTGCTTCTACTTCTTGTAAAACCAACGAAATAATAAAAGATCTTTTTTGTTTGTTTGTTTCGATGCGCTCCGGGCGACGCGTACGATCCCGCCGGGTTTCTTTGTGCTCCGTGTGTGTTATGCTATGGGCGTCATTGCGGTCGACTATGGCGTGTCTAGTCGCCACAGTCTCCGCCAGCTTTTATGGCATGTCGGGCGAGGTGTGCAGGAGGCGGCGACTGTGCGTAGGTAGCGCCTGGCGGTGAGGCGCGGCCGGGTTTGGTTGACGTTTTTACGACCTGCGTGCTCTGTTCTTCGCGTTCTCGTTTTGCCTTCGTTCTCTTTGTCTTCGCGTGCTAACTTTCTTGTCTCCTGCACATTGCGAATGATAATGAAAAAGAAGTTCATACAAAATCTTACGTCAGATCGACAGCGTGAATTCAATTTCTTCCGTTTCATTTTACTACAATCTATGTCGAAGAACTTGGTAATTCTAGGCACGTCTGAGTGATCCAACTAATGGATGCTAACTATTTATTACCATCAAAAATGGAGCCCAATGAAACAAGCTGAAGCACGTGCAAGGAAGTGCTTATAACTAATCTTACCCGAAATTGAGCCCCCTTCCCTTATAGAACGGAAGCTGGCGAAACCAGTCTCAACATTCTCTAGGATGAGGAGCCGTGGCATCACATAATGAATCACATGTATTTGTATATTTTAGAATTCTAAACTACTGCTGTGCATCAATCGGTTTTAGTTGTGTCGAATGTTGTCGTTGTGAAATCTATGGTATAATTAATCGCTATTGCATTGAACAAACCTTGTATCTTTTCGACCTGCAAGTATACTTAACTAATCATATGAATTTCTTTCATACAGATTAGGACGACAGCAGGGTCAGCCTTCTACTTTTTCTCCTGCTTTTAATCTTGCCTTTCTCCAAATTCTCGTTCTGCTCATTGTGTATGCGTAACCTTGATATTCTTATCTCCATAGGAGTTTGAGACCCGGCCACAGGCCGGCCAAATTTTTCCCCTCTCTGCGATGTAGGGAAGTGGGAAAGCCGCTGTTTCTCGCGTGTAGCCGTGGTGCCATTCGGAGGCGCAAACTCGGCTCTGCGGGTGCGGCGCGTTCTTCAAGGGGTTGTCCTCAATGCTCCAATCACCGGACTCGACTTTGCGAATCTCCTCTCGGATCTGGATCAGCGCTTCCAGAAACCGATCCAGCTCCCTCTGGTCCTCGCTTTCCGTGGGCTCGATCATCAGGGAGTGCGGCTTCGGCCAGCTCATGGTCGGCGCGTGGTAACCGTAATCTTGCAGGCGCTTCGCAATGTCTTCCTCCGTTATGCCCGTCTTCTTTTTCAAGTCCCCCACGTCCAGGATAAACTCGTGCGAGCAGCGGTCATTTTTGTTGCTCTTCGCAATCTGGTAGTGCGCCGCGAGCTTCTCCTTCAGGTAGTTGGCGTTCAAAATGGAAACCTCGGCAGACCGACGGAGCCCTTGTGCACCCAGCATCGCAATAAACATCCACGGAATTGCAGCGATTCCAGCTTGTCCATACGGAGCATTCTGGACCGCCCCTTCCGCATCGCCTAGCTTGAAATGTCCCGGCAAGAACGGTGCCAATTTGCTGTTGCAGCAGATCGGTCCCATACCTAGGTAGGAGTAGGTGGTCAGTAAAGATTATACAAGATTAGATTACGAATGAGCTGCAGTATCTTCGAATTTGAAAAACTGCAGACGCAGATAGTTGTACAACGAGTCATGCACTGACACTGAGGTCAACATTGATTGATTGAAGTAAAAATTTCAAGAGAAAAGTAGAGTTATTATATTACCTGGTCCTCCACCGCCATGAGGAATCGAGAAGGTTTTGTGTAAGTTTAGATGACAAACGTCGGCCCCGATGACTCCCGGCGCCGTGAGGCCTAGGTGAGCGTTCATGTTTGCTCCGTCCATATAGACCATGCCACCGTTGTTGTGAATCGCGCTGCAGATCCGCACAATTTCCTCCTCGAAGACGCCCTGAGTGCTCGGATACGTGATCATCAGTGCGGCCAAGCGGTCCTTGTACTCCGCGGCCAGTGCGGTGAGCTCCTCGACGTCCAGGGTGCCCTTGGAATCATCAATCCACTTGACCTCCATCCCGATCATGGCGGCGGAGGCTGGGTTGGTTCCGTGCGCCGATCGCGGAATAATGCAGACGTTGCGCTGCGCGTCGCCGCGCGACTCGTGGTAGCGACGAATGGCCATCAAGCCCGCGTACTCGCCCATAGCGCCGCTGGCGGGCTGCAGTGAGCAAGCCTCAAACGCGGTGATGCGGCACAGAAACTGCTCTAGTTCATGCAGCATGCGCGCGTAGCCCGGCACGCTATCAGCTGGCGAAAAGGGATGCACATTTGCCACGGTGTCCCAGCTGATTGGCATCAAGCTGCTAGCGCTGTTCAGCTTCATTGTGCAGCTGCCGAGCGAAATCATGCTATGGCAAAGGGACAGGTCCTTCGACTGCAGACGGTGCAGATAGCGCATCATCTCCGTTTCGCTATTGATGGTGTTGAAAATCTTTTGGTTCAAAAACTTGGCGGCGTCCCGCTGCAGCGACTCCGGGATGCAACTCTGTAGCGCCCTGACTGGTGCCTCTCCTTCCATCTCCATCATGTAGTTGCTGCTCTCGTGCATGGATGCTTCTGTGCCAG
This sequence comes from Amoebophrya sp. A25, assembly GCA_905178165.1. NCBI lineage: Eukaryota > Dinophyceae > Syndiniales > Amoebophryaceae > Amoebophrya > Amoebophrya sp. A25. Next base: position 1,175,892 of record CAJINU010000002.1, on the reverse strand, counting down.
AGCTCCTTGGCGAAGAAAATGTCGCGTGCCTGGCCTCCAAGGCTCGCAACAGATCGGCACTAGAGTGCAGCGGCGACGAGGCGCTACCAAGCGACTTGACCGCATTGAGTGTGGTGGTAGTGTGTGACGGTGCCTGGATGATCGCTGCTAGCTGGCTTGCAAGGTCCAGTACGTCTGCTTGACTGTGCGATTCGTCGAAGGAGACGGAGATTCGCGAGGGACCAAGAATGCGGACATTAGTGGCATGCGCTTCTGCCATGAGGGCGGCTGCCTCATTTGCGGATCGCGGTAGCGTGTTCACCACGACTGAGTCGAAAAAGGGGCGCGACGTGTCTACCACGGCCGCGTCGCCGATCAGCCGCGGAAGCTCATCCGCAAACAATGTGGTGAGGCCGTGCACACGTTTGGCTATCTTTTGCAACCCAGACTTCTGGTGATAGACCGCGTACATTGCGCTGGTGTTCGCGAGTAAAACCTGACTCGTGCACACGTTGCTGGTCGCCTTTTCGTAGCGAATGTGCTGTTCTCGGGTTTGCAGCGTGAGTCTGAAGGCCTCCGTCCCCTCCGCGTCGCGGCTCACCCCGATGATACGGCCCGGCACCTTGCGCAGATTCTTCATGTGCGTGGCGAAAAAGGCCGCGGAGGGTCCCCCGGAGAACATGGGCACACCGAAGCGCTGCATGTTTCCGACCACTACGTCTGCACCCATCTCGCCCGGCGGCTTGCACACCATCAGCGCTAGCGGGTCCGCCGCAACCACCAGGTGGCCCTTGTGCGCGTGCAGCGTTTCCGCGACACTGGAGAAGTCCTGGAGGTGACCGAACGTATCCGGGTACTGGACCAGTGCGCCGATCAAATTCTCGCGGGAAAAATCAAAATCCTCCGTCTTTGCTACTAGAATGTTCACATTCATGTACTTGGCACGGCTCTGTACCGTCTGAATTGTCTGCGGATGTACACTGTCGCTGATGAAAAAGGTATCCTTCTTCTTCAAATTGCTAACCCGTAGCAGCATAGAGAGTGCTTCGGCCGCAGCAGAGCCCTCGTCCAAAAGAGACGCATTTGACACCTCCATCTTCGTCAGTTCGGTCACCAGCGTTTGGTAATTCACGAGCGACTCCATCCGCCCCTGCGAAATCTCTGCCTGGTATGGCGTGTATGCCGTATACCTGTGGTATGCATCGGTGGTTCTTATGCGTTGTGAGTATGATTGACAGTCTACCACCTCCTCAGGTAGAAAAAGACGGTGAGGATGATGTTGCCTTTACTACCTACCACGTTCATGTATAAAGAATTCCTAGAAGTTCTAGTAAAAATGTTGTACCACGCGGGGTTTTCCAGAAGATTTCGCAAGATGCAAGCGGGCGTCAGCGTGCCATGGTATCCTTGACCCAGGAAATTCTTGCGCGACTGATTTTGCGACATCACGTCTTTGAGTATCTGCAGTACTTCGGTTTCGCTGCGGGTTGCCGGAGCGGCTAGCTGAGCTTCCGTCAAACTACGCCTAATATGCGGGGGAATTGCCTGCTCCATCAACTCGTCCATATCTGCCACTCCGATTGCGTTGCACATAGCTGCGATTTCTGCGTCAGAAGGTCCGATGTGCCTGATTTATATTTATGCTTCACAAATATTTGTCCAGCCTGAGTCTGTCATCTGGTGTCTCTGAAATTATCTGCAAATCTATGGATCTATGTATAAGGTTGTACGACCGACGTCCGTTCTTTCAACGGCTCAAAAGCTCTTCTTGCAAGAGCAGCAGATTAGATTTAGAACTACATAAAAAATATCCATCAGATTATATGCAGACAAGGTATTCACTTTACCTATCCGGAAACTGGTCAGTAAAAGCCAGATCAGCGGATGTCGTGGACAGCATCGAGGAGAGGGAAAAAGCAACTGCAGAGCCAGTTCCCGTTCGAAGGGCTGGCGCAGAGTCTGCTTCTACTACTCCCGCTTCGAGAACTACATTGCTTGTATTCACTGCTGCCGCGGATGAGGCACTTCGAGTCGAACCCGTGAGGGAGGTTACCACCGCGGACGACCGCGGTGAGGAGCTACCAGAGCCTCCACTGCCGGAGGTCGTGGTGACTCCTCGCCTCGAGTGGTGGCCATGGTAGAAAGCAGGAACGACAGTTGCGGCATTGGTGGAGCGAAGGCCTGCTCCTGCAGCAGGCGTTGCTCCTCCTGCTGATCCTGGTAAGGAGTGAACATTCGCGACCAGGCGTTGTTGTAGCTTTTTCGATGTAGCAGATTGCTGACGCAACGTGCTCAAGACAGACGGCATTTCTTGCAACAAAAGAAGATGATGACGTTCTTGACGATATCAAAATATTACCAATCTACTGTTGCTCTTGATGTTGTATAGATGTCGAGGATATTTTCGGATGAGTCTACAATATTTGGGGATGAGAACAGGTTATTTGCGAACCGTGGCAAAAGAAGAGGAAAAGTATATTACATTATCACATACTAATAATTATCAAATCCTGTAATGAAGGTGTTTTACTGCTGCTGCTCTGGCGGGAATCATATATGTATTCCAGCTATCTTCTCCCAGGAGGAAATTGTAATCATGTACCTACACCCTAATACAATGGTGTAATAAATATCAAGTTCGTTTAGTAGTTTGCTGGGCTTCGCTTGCATTCAACAGTCAAAACTCGAGATAAACGAGGTTTACGCCCTTTCACGCTTACGCAACAATACTACAGCTATCAAGAACGAATGGCTCGAGAATCACGACATGCTTAGTTAGAGCAAAGGATTCTAGAGTAGGGAAAGCTGAAAGAACACACAGTCTTGTCGTCCTGGATATGGAAATTGATTTCATATAGAAGCTCATGATCATGATAGCAGAAGTGCAGAGATGAGCGGGATGAGTGGGGAAGCGAGGAAGGGAAACATTCTTATTAATGCCTAACCTCGACATACAACAGCAAAGACACTCAATCCCTCAACCTCACTCTCGTCGCAAACGAACACTGACTCAGAGAGAATATTACACCAAACACATTCAAGGCTCAACCAATGCTCGCACGAATGTGCACAAGTTGAAGTTCAAGTTCAGGGACCTCGATCATGTCAGAAACAGAATGCCATGTGTTTTTTTTTCCATATTTTTTTTTTCCATAGGACTACATGCTGCCTCCCATTCAAATACTTAAATAACCCCACTTAAAAACTTACATACCGGGGGAGCAAGGAAACCGTATCACAACGGTCAAAAAACTACAACTGTGCACCGACTTCACGAGAGTTATAGTGCAGATCTGCTCGGAATCACAGTCCACGTCGGATGCGCGGTGCACGCTTATTTTCCGCTGAATCTAAATATGGTGGGCAAAAATGTAAAAGGAGAACGATTGCAACGGACACCGAGAAGTTGAGGCGAAACAAATGCTCTCTCAGCAGTAACTCGCGACCGAGAGATACGATAACAAACGTCAACATGCAGAAAGATATCGCCGAAATTTCTTCGACATCTTAGTTGAAGCGCTCTCATTGTCTCTGAAGAACACGCCACATCATTCTTGGAGTAAGAACTCTCGTTGTTTGCTCGGAAGAACACAGAACGTCGTCGTAGTTCTTGCGCCTGGAGGACAACTTCCGCTTATATTACCAGTACGTAGTTACTTGCGTGCTACATGTACCAAAAAAAGAATCTGCGAAAAGAATTAAAGTACAAATAGCCTGCTCAACTTGAGGTAACGATAGATCTACTCTAAGGGAACCTAAAACTACAACACTTCAAGCAAGCGCAACACTGAGTGAAGAAAAGGCCATGACAATCATACGGGTGAGGAAAATCGGAGAGCTCATGACAGATCAGATGATGCGCCATGATTTGTGCGGTGATTTGAGTGTCATCTTCCTAAGATCATATTTATTCCTTCATTCACGCTGCCACCAACGCGGCTTTTCTTTTTTGCTACCTGGGTCTACTATTCTCGTATACTTATATACTTCCACCCCGCGAGAAGCCTGAAGCACGACGGCCAGGCATCTTAAACTACGCAAACGATTAAGCACGACGGCAATCGTTGTGAAAACCTCGATCGGATTAACACGGCCGGTAGCAATCATTTTTGGAAAAACAATTATCAGTCTACTTAAGTATGGATGATTGTTGAAGTGTCTCAATTATTCAAAATTATTTTATCGCTTTACTTAGGGGTTATCTGCTTCTGCGCGTGGGGTCTCTTTGGGGGAAGTGCCCAGAAATAAGAGTGCTCACACTAAGGTAGGACAGGCATCAGGTACTACGCCTCGGGGTGCATGCTCACCGTAGTACCTAGCCTTACTAATATTTTAGGGTGTTGTCACACTAGCTCGCAGCCATCCAAGTCCCATCATCCTTGCTCTACTTTTTCACCACAAGTACGAGTGCGAGGAATGATGAAAACAGCAGATGGAATGGGGACGGCCAGCACGAGGCCACTACCACTAGATGTACATTGATTGTCACCTAATGTCATGTTAGTCCCTCTGATCCTATCTTCGAACAGAATCTGGTATTACTTTTCAAGAAAAAAGGAAGCCCTAGGTTAGAGTTGATTGAAAAAAATAAATCCTTATGTAGAGCATACTGAATGTTCAATATCACGTCACACTTTGTTGTTCATGGTTACGGTCAGTCTCCCTGAAGATCAAAATTCCGAAACTTTTTTGTAGTTGTTTATGAAAAAATGTAATACATTACTTGACAAGAACTCCAACGATTCTGCGAGCGAAGCCTTAGGGTCTCATGCATCCGCACCGGGTGGCCAAGTAGTAAATCGCTCCACGCGGGAACGAGGAAAAGTTCATCTACATTTTACTTAGGTTATCTACATTCCAAATTTCCAGCATAACTACAAGGGTACAAAATCTTTGACCCGACGTGATACCGTATATATACGAACTACAGTGAGCGAACGCCAGTAGTGCCGTATCCTGGCTCTAACTGGTCGAGTGCGCTGTCGTGTGGCTATACGACAAGAGATCAAATAACCGAGATAATGTTGATCCTAATGTTGCAAACGAGCTTTCTTAATCTCCAAGAGGACAAGGCCAAACAGTTTTCACGTTATACTGTATTTTTTTGCGCGAACCACAGCGGGGGAACGCCAGTAGGGCCATAGATTGGCTCTAACTGGTCGCCTGGTGGTGTGTGACAGTTAAGTATGTATATAAGTGATTGCAAAGAGAAATTATAATCGCAATACATAAATTCGTGCTGAACACAAAGAATGAAATTCGACAAAGATTGAGAAGTGGGACGAATGGAGAATAGCCTCACAAGACCCCGAGTGCATGCACATGGACCGGAAAAACTGGGCCCCCTGTATTATAAGGGCCCCGGTGCTTTTCCCCCTTTAATCGGACCGGGGCCGCAAAAATCCCGGGTCCTTATTTTTCCGCGGGGTTCCTTATAGTTCTGGCGGGGTCCCCGGAAATACTGGGGCCAACATGGCCCCGGGAAAAACTGGGGCCGCGGTATCAGAAGGGGCCCGGAAAATAGGGGGCCTCACCTTGGCCCTTCTTGTAGGCTGCTCCTTCCACCCCACTCACTGCCAACGCAGCGCCCCGGTGGCTTGTGCAATGCGCGCCCGGGCCCGGTGGGAAGCCGCGCGCGCTTGGCCGCGCAGTGTCCTGGCAGGATTGCCACCAAGCTGCGGCCGGTCCCTCAGGCTTGGCGCATCTTGCTGCACCTTCCGTTTCTCTATGTTCTCCCGCTCTTGCCGCAGTACCTCGCACCCGCCAGAGGCAGGCGCGCGGGCAACTGCCAGGCAGCAGGAGCTTCGCGGCGCGCTTCCGCCATTTGCGCCCCCCCCGCCCCCCCCCCCCGCAGCAGGAGCTTTGCGGCGCGCTCCCTCCCTTTGCGATCCCCCCGCCCCCCCCCAGTGTGCGTGCATATGCAAGTAAGATGGACAAGCCCTTCTTTCTGTAGAAGTTGCCCTTCGTCCTTTTGCTGCGACCTCCTGCCAAGCCCCTTTTGCGTCTTTTTCTACCTTTTTTCCACCTTTTTTGGTTCTCTAAGGCTCCTACTTTTCTCGATTTCTACCTTTTGCGTTTCCTCTACTTCTACCTTTTTTATCGATAATTCTACCTTTTTTGTCGAAACCCTTACTTTCCCACCCCTTCTAGTACCGGTACCCTCCCAGTTCTGGTCCATGCATACAATCAAGATTCCTTATTACTGCTCCTGAAGTGGCTAAAACTTTGTTGTATGCGTAAAAGGTGACAGGTAATATCAAGTCACACGGGTCTCATGTCCAAGCAAAGCGGGTTAATGATCAACCGGGGTGTCGCAGTCCTCTATTTTGGGCACTCCCTCTCTTTTTTCATTTTCTCTCGTCTAAGAAAATGCGAAGTTTTACAATGTTATTATAGTACGCGAGGAATCTAAGATCGCTCAACACAAGTCACAGCTAGAACTCAGATGACTCGAGGACAAGAATTATACAAAACAGCATGATACCTTCACTCGATCAGAATGCTATGAATGTATACCGCTAAGCAGAATGCTCAGTGAACCGATGGATAAGCAATCGAATACACGCGTCTCAGTCATTGCTCGAATCGGAATCTCTCGCGAACAGAATATCTTAGCGCTCGCCTCTGGGAAGGATAGGATAGGATAGGAGGTGGTTCGCCGTCCACAGTGTGACCTGCACCTGGGAACAAGAAGAAGAATTGCTAGAGAAATTATAAGCGTGGACGTGAAATATAAATTTTCATTTTGCTTGAGGACATTGAAAATAGTCGAAACGTGATCATCACACACACACACGAGCATGACGATCATCTTCTAAAGGGCGCAGCAAAATAACGTAGGATCAAGCAGGATTAGACTTGTGATTGAATTAATTCTGCGATATCTTCCGATAGAGGGAAAATAGCAAACTCCCAATCAATGCAGTTGCAGGCACGCATAATTAACAAACTCACATCCTTAAGACAAAACTGCAAACAGGTCCAGCACGACCTGCATCAACGAACGCCGATCATTTCAAAAAAACATCGTCGTGAGTTGAGTGGCCGCGCCGTCTTGACGTACGAAATCAAGAAGGGTAGGAAAAGGGCAACGGACTGTAAGACAGAGCTCAGATGAACAAGAAGCAGGCAAACTCATTTTGCTATAGCGAAGAGACTCGCTAGGCAGATAAGCGCGCAATGCGTAAGGGTAAGCTGGCATCAGACCATGGAGTGCGAGTTTGCGATTACTTAGTATGAGTACAGGGTCGCATTCCAAAAAAATTGCGTAATCACGGGGTCGATGGTATTGCAAGGAAAAAAGGAGGAGTTAAGAGGACTGTGATTGTGCACAGTCGTATCTGAAGACTTTTGTTGTTTTCGCTTTTGCGCACGTAGAGCCTAATGATGCGATTCACATGTTTCGAGGTATTTCAAGTACGCCGCCTCATCCATCAAGTCCGCTCCGTCAAACTCGTCGGCGAACTTGGCCTGATAAGGAGAACCACAATGGATATTAATACTCTCTTTGATAGAAAGATGGAGAAATACTTATTAAACATTCATTCGTATTGAGAGAAAAGAGATGAGATCTAAAAGTCGTATCGGAAGCAGACCCATAAAGCGATGGCTCAGTAACGAATGAGCTCTCTTAGTTCGTTGCAAGCACAGAGAATAGCGTGCTTTAGAAACAAACAACTTCGGAAAAAAAAAGTGAAGAAAATTCTTTCCTGATGAACCTTGACAATCCATCCGTTGCCATAGCAATCCGCGTTAATAATTCCTGGCTCTTCCGTCAGTTGTTCGTTCACCTCTTCCACGTCACAGTCTGCGGGTGTGTAGACCTCTCCTACCGCTTTGCCATCCCCGCACTCTTTTAAAGCTAAAAAAATAAAGCTTCTAATGTAAATGTTGTCTACTATCTACTCTTTGTTGCAGTCCTCTCTGAAGTCTAGGATGTAGAAGAAGCAACGCACGCAGTAATAAGCTTAAGTTGTAATATTGTTCCATAACTCAATCGCTGCTACCGAGTCGCTAGCCGGAACGTGATGTCCCGGTTCCGGCATATCCACGTAGACTATCTTGCCCAATTCCTTCTGCGCGAAGTCAGACACGCCAATCGTCACTGTATGTTGTATACAAAAATTCGTGTGGCTGTTTCATCCCAGCGTATTTGCAATTAAAACAAAAGAAACAGAGAGAAAGATAGCTTCTGCAAGTCGGTCCAGTATCTTCATTTAAGAGAAAGACCGTATGGAAAGGCCTGTTCTTCTACCACTTTTTTTGTCGTCGGCTACGCGGAACCACTCATGTGACTTCGCGAACAACATTTTTTCTAATCGAGAAGCTGATCGACTGCAGATAAACCGCCTATTTGGGGTCCATGCGCCTCCAGACGTACACGCATCTAGACCTAGAATAGATCTGCGAAAGAGCTCCCTTGAAGCGTGGTTCCTGCTGGCGCCTCGCCTCGCCAAAATTGCAGACGCTTCACTGTTTATGCATCTCATTTTTTCGTAGAGGTCGCTGTGGTCACAGTCACACCGGTGGACTAAACCTTCTGATATATACGTATCCTCGTTCACACAGTGGTCGGCCAGATCAAAAAAAAACTGGAAACTTACGAAAGTAAAAGTCTGATCATGTCAATGCTAAAGATTGATACTGCATGAATCGATGCATATCATCTACAGAAAACAAAACGCTAACACATTTTCTGTCATGCTTGCCCCTGGCCGTGAGCTTATCACTTGGACACAGCTAGTTTTTGAGGCGTCTGTGCATATTTCTTCACTAACATTATCGTTTTAGCTGTGCTTCTAGCACGAAGCGAAGTCTTACCTTTTTCATACAGAGTATGCGTGCTTGTTCCGTTGCTCAAACTCACAACTTTTTGCGTCACTGAGATGAAGATTACGATGATGATGTACGTGTATGTTTCTCGGAGTAGCAAACATCGCAAATTTTTGACTGGTTTCACTCACATCATAACCGACGAGCCCAATCGGCATCATTGAATGTGACCAAAAACTGCAGCAACGGTCAATAAGTATACACAGATACTACTGTACATGCGAGATTTTGTTCAACTGATAGCTTAAACGACCTCCCGCCTCTGCCTTATCACATCGTTTGGAAATGGAGGAAACATTATGGCGTCACTTTTCATTGCGCAAGAGAGGGCATTCGTCTTTATATTTTTTGTTGCCTACTTCTTGTCTACAAGTGCACAAACATTTACTTACGTGACTTGAATCGGGGTCGATTGGTATTATCACGGCGATTGGGGTTCAGGAGAGCACTTTCCTCACAAGGAAAAGGCTAGAACAGATGGGTGGAAAAACAACGGCTATGGTAAAATAGAAGAGGGCACTTCACCAATCATGGTTCACTTTTCGAGAATGCTAGCACTGCAACTCAAATTGCGTAGATGCAGTGCTCCTTGTCGACCTCACACCCCCACTCACGCCGAAGCCATACCGGAGGTGGTTCTAGTGGTATCTTCCAGTCATCAAACGCCGCAGAAAAGAAAAGAGCCCGAATCGCCTGTTTCTGTGCTTCATCCCCTTCTTGGGCTGCTGCCGTGGCTGCTGCGGCATTTAACTGCTGCGCGTGTGCGCCGGGTGGTGCTCCGTCACCTGCTGGTGCGCCTGGTAGTCCGCCAAAAAGATCGCCTGCGGGTCCTCCACCTGATGCCACATTCTTGGGTGCTGCAGTTGGTGGCTCATCGTCGTCGTCGTCACCTCCTAGAAGATCCTGGGTCGCTTTAGCTACCTCAGCTTTCTTTTTCTGGTTGCCGAAGGGATTTCCTGAAGTAGTGTTTGCCTGTCCCTGTCCGAAGGTCGAGTTTGCATCTCGCGCGAGACCAAAAGCGCTTGCCATTGGATTTCCTGCGACGACCGGGTTACCGGCACCAAAGCCAGAGTTTGGAAAAGCCGAGGTTCGCAGTGCCTGTTGCTGTGGTACACCGAAGACGCCGGCCTGCTGCTGGCCGCCGCCTAACATGCCGAATGCACCTCCTCCAGGAGTGCTTCCAGGCACTGCACCTTGTCCAGAAAAGACACCCTGCTGCGACGAACCTGCACCGAATCCACCAAATGCTTGTCCTCCGCCGAAGGGTTGCGCGGGTTGCGGTGCAGCGACTTGTGGTGCGAAAGACACACTAGCACCTGCGGCAACCGGTGCGCTTCCCTGTCCAAATGTGCCCACGTGCGAAAGGACGGCACCCGACTGCTGTTGCGGGACTCCACCTCCAAATGGATTCGTCGCAGCTGCTGGTACTGCTGCTACGCCAGCTGAAACTTGACCAAAGGGGTTTGCGGCCGGTGCTACAGCACCACGTGCCTGGCCGCCTCTAAATAATCCTTGGGTTGCTTCTGCTCCTCCAGGAGGCTGTCGAATTAGCGGTGTTGTCGTTGTGGCATGTGGCCCTCCAAACACGCTAGAAGTGTTAGTTGCTGCTGCTCCTGCCACTTGTGGTTGCTGACTAAACAGAGTCGTGGTAGCCGGTTTTTGCCCAAAGGGGTTTGCTCCATGTGGTGCTGATGGTTGCCCAAAGGGACTCGGATTGGCTGCTGCTGCTGCTGCCGACTGTCCAAATAAACCACCGCCACCTTGACTAGGTTGCAATCCGAATGGGCTCGGATTCGCTGCCCCCGGCTGCTGCCCAAAAGCGCTCGAATTCGCTGCCGCTGGCTGCTGGCCAAAAGGGCTCGGGTTTGCCGCTACCGCTGGTGCAATGCCGCTGCCGAATGCCGGAGCACTTGGTGCCGCTCCACCCGGCTGTGCACCCGCGAAAAGACCGCCTTGTTGCGCAACTGGCTTTGCACCAAAGGGATTATTTGCAGCTGGCGCTGCGCCACCTCCACCGCCAGCTCCAAAATTTATATTGGCAAAGGGACTCGCTTTCGCGACGGCGCCGCCAAACGTAGAAGGATTGACAGAGGTGCTAGCCGCGTTTCTCCCTGTCGCGATTCCGGGACCTAGCATTCCTGCATGTCGCATCAGTTGTGTAAATAGGCTATCCTCTCGTAACTCCGCTCCCCCACTCGCACGCAGCTTGTGTCCAAACGTTCTCGCCACTAAATCCTGGCCGAAAACTACTGAATACCGTTCTAGACAATTTTTATGGAGTTCCACCCAGTACGCTTGGTTCTGCGCTGCAGCCGCTTGCACAGAACCCGCTTTCGCAATGTTTTGGTACATCTGCCAGCGCACTTCTTCGAAGCTCTCGTCGTTCGAGACAAGGTTGTGCTGCCCAGACGGTTCTCCAGATTCTGCGAGTCGCTTCATCTCCCGCCCGAACCCCGTTGCGGGCCAGCTAAAGCCCCAAAAGCCTTCCTGCAGGATCTTTTCCTGCTCGGCCTTTAAGCCTTGCTGATTCACTCCGGGAACAAACGTCATTTTTCTTACTATTTTTGACTTTTCGAGTTCAACCTCTCCTGGCTTTGATACTCTTGCAACTAAAATAAATAGCGACGAGGAAACTTACTTACTCTTGTCAAGTTCTCAGAGGATGCCAACATCTTCTTTCGTCCATAGCCAAAACTCTACCATCGACCTACCCAGCAATTCGTTTTCTTGACATAAAAAAAACCACATTTTCACTTACTCATTGTCCCGTAGCTGGCTCTGGCAATAAGTTGATTGCGGAATATTGGTCTTAGCATTTGGGATCCTCACATTATCGATGCAAAAAAAAAGTCATCGAGGGATCACAAATCCTGAAAAAATCATGCATCACAAAGACACTATTCTCCTATCCATTCTTAGCCGCGACACATTCAAATCTTGATTCTCACATTTCTTCAGTGCTCAGACTGATTTATCCGTGGTGGATGTATTCACAACGAACTTTGCAAGAAAGACGAATCCTATCATCTTCATCGCTGCATTAATTTGATTCTATTAGCAGTATTTAATCATCTTGCGCCAAAATGAACTCACACTAAGACCAGTTCTTGTTAACGGTAATCAATTATTTTCTGAAGATTGAAACGGATGATCGAAGAGAGAAGTAATCCCGACGAACGTAGTAGAACGCTTTCCTCGATAGTTTTCCGGCACATTTTGACAAAGACGCGCAACGTGGACAGGAACACAAGCGATCCCTATGTTTGATCGTGCTGTGTCCACGTAAGTAAGTAGGCACTTCCAGTTCGATTTCGAACTACTTCTTGTTTTATTGATTAGCAGAAGGTGTGGAACAGTGTAAAAAAACCAAGATCGTACTTTATTGGCGCTATTGGTCATTAGCTGTGTCCACACTTGTTGGCGAGGAGAATCGTATTCGTATTCTGAGAGTGCTGCTGCTAGGTAAACACAGAGGATCGGTTACAAGGAGAGGCTCACCCTGCTGAAACACGCCAAATCTTAGCAACGCTCGTCTCGTTAATACCTTCTTTTGTCGACAAACTGCAGCTTGAGGTTCATCTTTATCGCTGAATTTCATGCTGATGAATTAGCTTAAGAAGATCCCTGGCTGCGGTGAGAAAATGTATTACCGAGAGGAGCCATAAAAAGTCCACTAATTGGCCGAGACCCTGGGGCAATTTGTACTCGTGCGCTTTTCGCAAACTCGGCGGATTCTGAAGAAATACGACGCCAGCTGCCGAAGTGATGCTAGGTTTCTTCAGTTGCAATTTAGGCGCCGTTGCCAAGTGATCAAGCAGGTCTTGTAGGGTCTTTTCACGCGGTAACACGACGTCTACTGTGTCCCTCCGGTCCCCGCACACCAGGCAGTCCGGTTTCTTCTCTAGCGTGAAGGTGTGGGAGTAACAGCCGTCGTGCCCCATGAACATAAAGTAATTGTGGTTCACGGGGCCGCAATAGAGCATCACCTTCAACGCGAGCTGCGCCAACTGCGCAGCGATCACTGCATTCGTCGAGGCCACAGCGGGAATGATCCGCTTCACTACTCCCATGGTGAGCTGATACGTCACTCCCTGGATTCCAAAGTGTCGCGCCCTCCGAAGTGCCTGCTTGAAGAGCCACTGCATATGCACAGGGCTGTCCTTATTCAGCGCCACTGCGTTGTGCTTCGCAGGAGAACCGCTCGTGCTGGCACTATCTTTCGGGACCTTCGATTCGACAGCACTGCGATTCGTGGTCCCTTGACTCGACTCTACTTCTATAGCACTCCTGGAAGCGGCTGAGCTTTTCACATTTATTGCCTTGCCTCCTGCGACGTCCTCACTGGTAGCTGTAACAACTCCAGCACTGTAGCCTGTTGCAGGTCGCGAAGGTTGCTGGTAACTTCCACTCGTCCGTCGCGAGGGCGGAAAGGGTGCATTCTCAGGACTCTGCGAGTTGTCGCCGCGGTCGTCGTGCAGTCGCGCGGCACCAGATGATCTACTTGAAGACACCGGCTTTTTACCGTTACCGCTACCATAGAAACTTTGCCCCACGACCGGCTTCTGTGAGGAAGAGGACGAGGAGGCCGTGTTCTTGTTTACAACGACGCTTTCGTCACCGGCTAAGATGGCTTGCCTCAAGTCTTCTATCTCGGCATCGAGAGCCGCTTCTTCAAGTCTCTCTTCCGCAACTTCAAGGTCCTCGGTGTCCTGGTCTTCATCGTCCTGCGGTGTTGACATACCTGCTTCTCCGCCTTCGATGTTCCGCCTCTTGTCAGCGCCTGAACCTGCTCCAGAGCTGCGTTGCTCCTTTTCCTGTGCATTCTCCCCGAAAAATTTGTCCCACATTAGAGCTGTCTGTCATAACGCTAGGGATCCCCATTATGTAAGTATCTTTTTCGTCATTTTTGCTCTGAACGTTTTTGGAGAAGTAGGAGCAATCCCCAGAGCTACGAGCACGACGGGAATATTAAGAGCAATAAAACTTTGCAAACACTTCCCCTCCGAAACCTCAACCTCCAACACCCAAACCCGCAACCTCCGACACAAAAACAAACAAACCCCAAACCCATAAACCCTTAAACCCCTGAAACCATGAGATGAAACCATGAAGCCATAAGATGAAACCATGAAACCACGAAACCAGGAAACCATGAAACCGTGAAAGAAACCATGAAACCATGAAACCGCGAAACCATGAAGCCACGAGATGAAACCACGAAGCCACGAGATGAAACCATGAAACCATGAAACCGGGAAACCATGAAACCACGAAACCATGAAACTTCATGAAACCAGGATCAAGAAACCAGGAAACCACGAAGCCATGGGATTGAATTTCAGGGAAAGGGCTTAAAATCAAAAGTTTTGGGATCTTAGCACTACTCACGAGGTTCAATCTCACAACGACGAAAAACGTGGAAAATTATCGAAATTCGAAAAACGCGAAGCCAAGAGATTGAATCTCAGGGAAAGGGCTTAAAATCAAAAATCTTGGGACTTTAGCACTTCAAACGCACGGAATTCAATCCCAAAACGGCGACAAAATGCGGAAAATTTTCGAAATTTGAAAAATGCAAATCCAAGAGATTGAGCTCCATGGAAAGGGCTTAAAATCAAAAATTTTGGGACTTTAGCGCTTCAAACGCACAAAATTCAATCCCAAAACGGCGCCAAAATGTGGAAAATTTTCGAAATTTGAAGAATGCAAATCCAAGAAATTAAACCGCAGGGAATGGGAGGGGCTTAAACTCAAAAAGTTTTGGGATCTTAGCACTTCAAACGCACGAGATTCAATCCTCAAACGATGGCAAAACGTGGAAAATTTTCGAAATTTGAAAACGCATATCGCTCACATCTTTGCCGTGCTTACTTTCTTATTTTGGGGAGGAGGGGGATCCTAGTGGGAGGGATGTCATCGGACGCTCCAAGCTAGTATGAAAGTTAAAGAAAGATGTTCTACAAGTCGATAACGTTGGCCTTAACCACAGGAGCACAAGAGCGTATTCTACACAATGCTCTGGGAGGCGCGGTGTCTCCGCGATCGTACAAATCGGAAAGTTCACTTGTGGAGGAAGCATGTCGAGTCCGCACTCGAAACAGCTAGTTTGCCCGGGGATGATCACACGTGCTTGACCTTTGAGACCTGAACAAGGAGACGGGGATGTTAGTGCGTTTATGGTGTCCGTCGTGATAGTTGCGTTCCACGAGATTATTTTTCAAGTATAATATCGTGAGAGCCACATAGCAAAGCCCTATTGATGATGATCCTGATAAATATTTCACCTTCAGTGCCGCCGTCTAGGAGTGGAATGCAGCTGCCCGGGTCCACTTCGCCGTTTTCGTCTCTTTGAACGAGTGTATGGAGAAGGCTATTGATCCAGCGTCGCGCATCTATGTTGTCCAATCCCGCGATCACCATATTGAATCCCTGGTACCATGCGGCGCTCTTGTCCTGGATCTTCCCGAAGTGCGGTGTCACCACCTTTTGTCTCATTCGCGCGTTGATTGTCTCCGCGGCAACTTCTGCTTTTGCGCGACCGACGTGTTCTTGCCGGAAGAGAAATTGCCGGTTCAAATTTGACACATCGATAGTGTCCAGGTCGATTACGTCGATACTGAAAAACCCAGAATATGCCAGGTCTTTCAGCAATTCGCAGCCCAGACCGCCCGCCCCGATTACTAAGACCCGGCATTCTTCGCGCAAAAAAGGAAAATTATCTCGATATGTTTCGTGTTCGGCGTAGGGAGAATGTGTAGCCAACAGATGCGAGGTTAGCGCACCCCAATCATTGATGCCCGCTTTAGAAGATGCAACTGTGACGTCTGCCATTTTACTTCAAAAAGATAAACTACAAGTAGTACAACATGATATGATGTATCATCTACCATATGTGCGAAAAGAGATCCTCCACCTAAATCTCATACACGCCAGTGGGATATTGGAAATGAAGTACGTAGAAAAGCATTCCAACATACCTATCGTCCGTTCTAGCAAGGATCCAAAGTGACGGCCAGCCATGATCTGATAGTAACTGCCTGCAGCACTATTGTTGAGCGGTGCAGGTTTAGCTATGAACATGAAACGTTTCAGAATCATTCCCGAAATTTTGCCTCAAACAATCAAGATTTGTGATCAAATCAAGAATAATGAGGGTTTGCGAGTTGCAAATGCAATGCACAAGATTCAAACAACCCCGCGAACCCATCGCATAAGCAGAAAAACACATCGCGCTTAACAATAGACTTCGCTTGGCTTTGGTCATACTCAATTTTGTATGAGTTCTTATTAATTCTTACAGTCTTGGTCTACTCACTTTGCATGCAGAAGCATGGAAAGATTATCAACCACATGCATGATAAAGGGGGAGGAACTGCGTAGACGAGGGAATGGGGTTTGGTGGATATACAGGGTGGGAGAGGTGGTCAGAAATGAGCGCATCAGATCATAGGTTCAGAAAAACATCACAAAAATACTACGTATCTATTCCTCCTGTTGATGGTTGTAAATGAATTTGGAATCACAATCATGGCAGAAACAAAACGATTGATTTGTCCGCAACAAATGTCAGCTGCTTAAGCAGCCAGAGCAATTCGCGCGCATATCCTCAGCATCGAGTTGCGGATTTCCGAAGGCGGAAAGTATCCTCCCGTCGCCGTCGCGGTCTTGACTACTCTTCAAGGCTTCTTCCTGCTGTAATTGCTTCTCCCTCGTTTGACGAATGCACTTCTCCGCTACACTATAGAAGAGAAACTGTATTTGACTGCCGCCGCGTTTCGCACTAGTGGTGAAAAAAGGCATCCCCGCCGACTCGGCCCAACGGCTCATTATGCCAAACCTCTCATTTCCACTCGACCCATTGTCCACCTGCTCTGCGATCAAGTCCTCCTTACAACCGACTAGCACAAAACTACACCGCGGATTGTACTCGCACACCTAGTGAAGAAAAGTGAACAAGATATAATCTTTATAAAGTCCAAGAAGAATAAGGATGGATCATGACCCTACTTTACCCAAATATCAAGATGTGAACCTGCCTAATAAATAGAACTACTAGAAGAGCCAACTTCTAAGTAAGTACTTCGGTTCTGTGCTGTCATATTTTATTTTAGTACTAACTTGGGTACCTTTTTCTGCCACCACTTTATATGGTCGAAGCTTGCGAGGTTTGCGAGGTCGAAGACGAGGAGGCACACGTCACCACAGCGGTAGTAGCTGGCTGCCATATCCGCGAACCTTTCCTGGCCAGCTGTGTCGTAGAGAAAAAGGTAGACTTCGGTGTCGTCAACGAAAACCGATTTTTGGAGACAGTCGCAGCCGAGAGTCGGTCCATGGGACGGGTCGTCCGCTATGAAGACGTTGCGTACGAACCTCTCAATGAGACACGTTTTACCCGTGTTTGCGGCACCAGCAACGATCACTTTACCATTTATTCGCTTACGCGCAACGGGACCACTAGACGATGAAGAGGCCATCTTATTCCAGTTCTTGTACTAGTTTGCCAAATAAAGTTAGTACGGAGGGATATATATTTGAAGAGTAGCATACATCCACTTTGAATAACTATCAAACTGCTTTGCTTTCTTCATCACGTAAGCGTAACTAGAACAACAATAGCATAAGAAATCCTGCGATTAAGGAGGAAAAAACAACAAGTGCCTCATATATAGTATTTTCCTCATGCATAGCATTTTGAATGCCAGTGCTTGTTATGATAAAATATACTCATCGATGAATACCGATGACTAATAAACATTCCTGCCTGTCTGTGCTCAGACGAAGAGAAATCTTCAATCTCCGAAAATCAAAAATGGATAATTGTTCAACAGTTCTAGAAACGACCATTTCATTTCACGTTCTTCTTCTTGCAACAGGTTTCCTAAAACTTCAACATGAGGAAAATTTAGCAAAACGCATACCGGAGAAATGGGGTTGGGTCGGGAAATACGAACTCATCTTCAGATGCGTTCGTTCAGAATATGATTGCCAAGGAAGTAGTTGTTGTAGCCTCTTGTTGGTGGGCACTAGCAGAAAGAAACAGGAACTTCCTGCAAGTCGCTTCTTCAACATGGGTCTTTGTACGCCGACAAGATCGTTGCGTACCACGCGCGTAGAACTTGATGTGACTCTCTACTTCCCAGCCTCATTGGTGGTACAAAACATGTTTGCATTCTCGTTGGGGACGAGCCATAACACCGCTCATCAGTCAGAAGAGATCGAAAAGAGATCTACTCTCCTTTGCCTCTCATCTGGAAAGTGTAGTAGGAACTGTTGGATGTTCATCATTCATGTGTTGACCGACATCAATTCTTGTTCAACGATTATATATATAATTAACTCCTCCTAGTAGCAAGACACGTATAAAACTCCGAGGAAGCACTACTTGTAGTTGCACGGCAGTAAATTACGTGTCCATTCAGCACTTCAGGATGAATAAGTATGATGAAGTGCCTCTATCATGGTCCACCAGTCTCAGTCATTTTCCACTTCCAGGCATATGCGCTGAACAGAAAACCGCACGGATCCTGATCCATTCCCAGCCCTTCCCATGGACGTACCTCTGTGTCTTCAGGTTGTCCTGCACTTCATACATTGATTTCTCATGATCTTTCGTAAACTGATTGCAAATTGATTCCAATTCCTCAGGAGCGTGTCTGCATCTGCAAATATTCAGAATAATGAAGCGGCTCTTGTGCATCGCCGAAAAATACAACCACTCTATAATCGCTGCAGGTGCCGCAGCATAAAGCCATGCACGTCCCAATATTCAGAAAGCAAGAGATAGCACTTGGATTGCGTCATTATTGACATCGACTTAAGCTCCATTTCTTAATCTTAGAGTTAATCCCTATTCATGGTTCATAAGTATGCCCTTCTTTAACTACGTGCGCCGTGGCGGAGCGAACGCTCCCATTCCGGCAGCATGCGCACGTCCAGAAGACGTTTGAATACCTCCACCCCTGCCAGCACGTGCGTAGGGGTCATGTTGTTGTCTCGCCGAGGCGTTGAACCGAAACTCTGCTTGTTCTTTCGCCTTTTTTTTGTGCGACATCTTCTGCGCCTCGCGCAGCCCTCTGCGACCGGCGTCGGCGTCGGGATGGTTGTAGCTGTCCATCATCTTCAATAGTTCAGAACGGTGGCTGCCATCATGGTTCTTTTTCGGTCTTATTTTCTGTCCCGCAGCACGCAGCATGGTATCGCGGGCAGCTACGAAGCGCAGGTAGTCAGCTCTTTCAGGCGTGTACGCGTTGGCCGCATTATGCTGCGGTTGTGCTTGTTGGAGGCCGGGGGCGAGAGCGCTTCTGATACTCAGATTTTGAAGCGCCATCTGCTCTCGGAATTCCTCGACCGCATCAAAATTCCCCTGCAACGTGGGTCCGCCGGCAGTGGTCTGGCTGCGGAAGAGCGCTGGATCAATGCCCCTACTCATTAACAGCGGAGTTGACTGCGCATTCTCGACATTCATCCCGATAGCGAATTCGAGGTCCTGGCGTGGCACAATATCATCGTCCGCGTCGATGCCTTTCTCGAGCACACCTCTGCCCTGCATGTAGTCGGCAAACGTATGCGTTTGGGGTGCGCTTTCGCCTTCCACCCGCCGCCGATGGATCGTGGCGTCTTGCACCTGCCCCGCGCGGCCGCCACGGCCAACATGCGCCCAGTCGGACTCCGCAAGCCGCCGCCGGTCCTTCAGTTCTACGAGCTTGTCAGGCGGTCCGTTTTCGCCCGCGCGTCCACCAGTCCTTTCCAAATTGCGATGGTATGTGTAGTCCGACGCGCTTATGCTGGAGCGCAGCTCTGCCACCCACTTGTTCGACCGCGGTTCGTACACCCACGTGGGCCGCACCTCATACAAGTGCGCGCCGTCTTCTTTCCACACGCGTACCATCACCGCGACGCCAGGCTGGTCCGGGACCTTACTCTGGGCACCTACGCCAGTCAGGTTATTGTTATTTTGACCATGCTGTCGTGGAGGTGGTCTCGCTTCCTGCGGTGGAGGTGGTGTCGCTTCCCGCGGATTGGGTGGCACTTCACCGGCATCCTCGGGGTCCAGAAAAGAACCGAGATCCACGCCAGCCCCTCGTGAGCCTTCACGTCTAGCCTGGTGGTGAGGGCCCTTCCCGAGTCCCTTTTTTGCTCTGCCCGGCGCAGCAGTAGCTCCGGCCGCAGGTGCGCCACCAGCAGAAGCGGTCGAACGTCGTAACTGCGCCAACTTCTCAGCTCCTGCCACCTGGCTTTTCATGAGGCCCCCGGAAGGTCTCGCCACCTTCGACGTCGATCCACGGGCACTACCAGGTGCACTCGGTTCAGACTCCGAAGACCAAGTCGAATCGGTAACACCTCCTGCGCCCTGCGGAGGCGCTGGTGGAGCTCCAGGAGCGCCACCAGCTTCCCCGGGGGCTGGTCCGCCACCCTCACCGGACTGTTCGTTCCCCATTTTGACGTTACACTGAACGAAAAACCAAAACAAATACGAAACAATAGAACCTACCACGGCAATGCTGTTACGAGTGCGATTTTATACGCTATAGCTATTGAAGATATTGAGAGTCGACAACATATGCAAACTGCATGCTAAGGCGCCAGCACTGGACCACACAAGAAAATAGTTATAGACAAAAACATCATACATAGAAGACTTTCCCATTGCAACAACATACTACAACACGACGTCGAGAAGAGAGCAGTAAATACGAATTTTACCAAAATTCTCAGAGTCGACAACAATTCATCTACCGGCTATTTTCCTTTTCTGTTACTTATTATACACTTTGTTTCTAAAAATTGATCCACTGGATAAGCAGGCATACTGCATTCACATTAGTTCTGAGGTTGCATCCTAGTGTTGATTTTGAATGAAATGCAAAAAAGTAAACACTTACAGAGTGACCTAGTCGATAAAGGAAATTCGCCATCAAGATCTGCAAGAAGGCAAACGCAAACACCCGTGAGCTCAGGCGCTTTGGTATCACGATATACATGAATTAGCACAACACTTCTCACCTGGAGACAACAAGAGACTTGGCGCGCTCGGATCACAGATTTTTCAGCACGGATGTCGCGGATTTTCACACTCACCAGAATCATTGTTACTCAGACAGACACCTCAAGAAATCCAGCCGAACGTTCTAAGACAGATCCACCGTACAGAAGCTGACAAACCGTAGAGAAGTTTCGCTTTCACCACTCTTGTCATAGTTACAGAACTAAGGTGCACCTGCAAGAGACTTCTACAGATACAGAGTCCAAGCAATGGAGAAGTACATTCAGAAATTGAGTTGCTTCTCTTCATCGTAGTGACTTATTGAGTTGCTTCTCAACACGCTTCTATTTTCATCATCTCAGTTTCACTCTACAATCAAAGTTAGAAATAAGATCTTTGTTCGTCAATTTTTCAGACGACGGAAACCCGAACATGAACATAATATTTCGGGGACTCTGTTTTCTACAGTAGAGATGATCCGATGGGCATAAATTCTGGGCTGTAATTTGTATTTGGTAAATAACAAATGTTTTCTACGATGTTGATGCACTGAGATGCTTTTCGTCCACCAGATGATCATCTTCGTTTTTAGTCAGAATCAGAGTCAAAAGTCATTTTTTTGTTGTTTGCTTGTACAATGGCGCCTTGACGATGCGGCGCCTGGGATGCTAGGAAGGACTCGTGGGTTCCGTGAGTGTTTGGTGTTTTGTCCTGCTTCTTCTGTTTTTTCGCTGAGGCACCGACGACTTCTGGCGCCTTTCGTTTGTCGCTAGTTTTTGCTCCTTCGGCAACTCCACAATTAGTTGCAGCGGACTCAACTGGAGACGGCTGAGCTTGAGCAGTCGTTGTGTTTGGCTTCATTTTCTTTTTGGAAGAAACAGTGCTGCCTGAGGGGGCCGACTTATTTTGGACAGCCGACTCTGTTTTTTCATCATTTGTCGTCGCTGCGGTTTCAGCGGATTTCTGCAGCTTCTTCTTTTTCTTCTTTGTTTCTACGTCCACATCTTCTTCAAGAGCTACATCACGACATGCAGCAAGATTACCATTTGAAACGGAAGAGGACTTCTGCTCGCCCGCCTCCTCGTTGCGAAGCCGCTCCTTACTCTTCTTGACGCTCTCCATGACTTCGCTAGAAGAGACAGCATCGGCCTTTGCCTCGCTATCCTTAGTGTCCGCGACAGCTGCATTCTCGGGAGAAGTGCGCGTCTCACCCTTTCCTTTTTTGCCTTTGCCTTTGCCCTTTTGGCCCGCTCCCTTTTTACCGCCTTTGGATGAAGTACTCGCCTCACTATCGGCTTCACCCTTGCCTGCCTCGGTTCCCTTCGCCGCAGCTCCTTTTCCGCTACCTTTTCCATCACCCAACTTGGCGCCTTTCTTGCCTCCTTTTGACCCCTTCTTCTGCTCTTTTTCACTCAGAAATTTACTTGTCTCTTCGTCAAACTTGGCTCGCTTTTCTGATATTATGTTGTCGATGTACTCCCGCATGTATTCTCGTCGCGCCGAACTTTCAGGCGAATCCTGCTTCGGAAATAAACTCAAGTATGGAAGATAGGCGGGAAACTTCGTCACGTATCGTTTGTCAGCCTCACATTGCTGCAGAACTGGTTTTGGATATATGGGAGACGAGGTGAAGACTGATTTATCTTTATTGCTTGCTCATACATGATGATTATTTGCCATGCATTAGGTGGAACAAGAAAAGCTTGATTCATTTATCATGAGAAACATGAACCCTCAAAATTAGCCCATCGACCTTTGTACTATGCAAATAAAATCCAAGCTAGATGAAGTACCATCGCGTGCCTGGTCTTCTTGGTCTTGATCTTTCTCAGGCTTCTTCATGGCTTCTACAACTTGCTTTCGTGCACGGTCCAAGTTCTTTTCGACCCGCTTCCTGTAAAACGAAAAGTTACAGTTAGTGTTAGTCTTGACGGAGACTTATATTTATATAAAGGATGGTCATCTCTTATAAAAAGTAAAAAGAAGACGGTGATACTAGGCAATCTGCGAAACAATGCTCATCAATTTCAATAAATCTGTGTTCTTCATCTTGTTGTAAACGAGGATAGTGAGCATCGACCTGATATCCAACTCAACAAGGAAAACAAACATACCTTTCGAAAAAGCGGATCATGTGGTATTTCTTCTCATTCTCTTCCACTATTCTTTTCTTGCCTGCCTCGTCAGCATTTTCATACTTCTTGATTGCACGAAACTGATAGTCTTTCGGGCTCAACCGTGCTGCGGTCCAGTCCGTTTTTTTCTGACGGTTACGCTTGCCCGCCTTCGACCCCTCCGCAGGTGCGTCCGGTTTTTTCGGCGCACTATCGGTCGCGGAAGCCTCAACCTCAACATCTGGCTGATCCTTTTTTGAAGTCATGACTCTCTCTTGCTTCTGCGAGTCGCTCTCCTTCTTCATCGCCTTCTTTTTCATGCTTTTTACTGCAGGTTTGGCGGCAGCACCGTCGTCTCGCTGCTGCTCCACTCTACTATCTTGTTCTAGTTCTCTCGCAGCCGCGAGCTCGAGAATTGACTTCTTCTTCATCTCCACCATTTTCTTTAGTTAAGCAGATGCAAAAAAGAATGCTACTAAGAAGATGTACAGAGAAAAATGTTTGTTTCCATGTAGATAGAACTCAAATAACTAAGCCTTGTGATGTGTCTCTTGCACTACACCAGGTGCGACCTGAACGCGAATGCGATTAAATAACGAGTAAATAAATACTTATCAATTTCTATTTTGGAGCTTCTCACGCTCACTAATCCTTACTGAAAACACCTTACTCAGCCAGAGAAATTACTTAAATCGCGGGCTGGCACTGGCTATGGAATTGTGATCTATTCTCTCCATCCGTCCCACACTGATCCAAACGAGTTGCTCGAAAAATCTGGCTGACCCATGTTGTGATCTCGGCAAGGGCCAGGAATACACAAATCTCACTAGCATAGGCGTTTTGGGTCCCTGTTTGATGTCTTCCAACACCATGAAGATCTACTGATGATCGTCGTTGTAGATCCTCAAAGATCTCCATTTGCAATATTCAATTACATGTAGGAAAGAAAGAACCAGGATCCAACTGTTGTAAAGGACAAAAGTAAAATTACAATGAGGATCTCTACTTTCCCGCGTGATCATCGTTCATTCCCATTCTTTCGGAGCCGTTGAACCACTTCAATTTCAAAATGGATTCAATAAAAAATTCCACATCGGCTGGAAGCTATGTATATGATCTGTGGTTTCTTTTTTCATGTTTGTGTTTCCTGTCAAGAGAAAATCTCTTTTGGCTGCGAAGGTGGTCTCTATAAGATCAGGCTTACGAAATAACTACTGCAAGGAGGCGTGACTTTTCCGACGGTTCGATTGCGCGATCGAGCCTGCCGATAATAATGGGTTACACTACACTGGATGGAAAGACTTACGAGGACCTAGCAGCAGCTGGATGAACGTCTCACTGGTGGTGGACACATACTCATACTCATTACAAGGAAGTAATGTTATAAATGTGACTCGCTTCCGCTTGTGAAGAAGGAGCGGCGCACAAGAGGATGAAGGATAATTGTCATTGATTCAGCGCTTGATCAATATCATCCGGGGAGAGATCTCAGGAGAAAGATCGAAGTATGCGAGGCACTAGTCAATGAAGAAGAACGACGGACCACAACCTCCTGTGTGAAATATAACTTAACGTTGACATCAGCTAAAGTACTACAAGCACGGAATGGAAAGAAATATTGTACTAGTTGTAGTTTTTACTCGAATGCGTACAGTTTTCAACAAAGAATATTATCAATTGATACTCAACAGACTTTGCACTTTTACTTACATGGATGGTTGCCTTGCCGCTGGCTCTCGTATGAAATACTGACACCGAGCCGAGCGAGCAATTCAAGTACAGTAACATTCAGTTTTACAAGAGTCATCTGCAACAGGTTGATGAAGCTCATCATGATCGAAACCACGTCAAAGTAGAGAATCGATGTTATTGCAATTTTGCTGCTGCTCTATATAAGAATAGAATCAATCCTCTCTATTGATCGTTGACCTCGACCACGAACATGTACTTCATCTACTACTAATTGACAGTGAGCATCTGCTTCTATCATGGCCACGAGCACGCTAGGTGAAGTACTAACGAAAATCATGTGAAGGAACCATAAAGTCGTGGGAGAAGTATGTGGGGTAACGAGGTAACCAAGTTTTTTCAGGGTTTGAAATTCAAAGTATGATGTAGTGGAATGAAAATGACTGAAGTCCC
Organism: Amoebophrya sp. A25; assembly: GCA_905178165.1. Lineage (NCBI taxonomy): Eukaryota > Dinophyceae > Syndiniales > Amoebophryaceae > Amoebophrya > Amoebophrya sp. A25. The sequence continues at coordinate 1,150,842 of CAJINU010000002.1, read as the reverse complement.
TCTCACAGCGTCTTTGGTTCAAGTAAGCTCTACTTGATGCTCCTTAGTTAAAACCAATTCCTTCCCGACAAGAGCATTGGGTAGTTGTTTCACCCTCCTCCAGGGAGTCGCGCTTCCGTGGTACCCGCTTCGAAATTCATGCGGATGTCCAGCCCAGCTGGCACCACTGCTCCCTCCGGCACCACCTGGTAGTCTTGTGTCGGTGTAAAAACCTGGCGATATATCGGCCCTGCTCGTCGTACGAGAATGAAAGCGCATAATTCAAATGTTGATGTTCTCATATCTAGAAAGATGTTTATGTTTTCGAGTAGCAATATAATCTTCGACATTTATCATTTATGTCAGTCAAGAAGCTCAGGCAGCATTAGAAGTACTAGCCGCTCGATAGGTGTGAAAACAAAGCAAACTGAACAAGCAATTACCCATTGAATCCGTCATCAAATGAATTCGCCTGCTTGCAATTTGATTACGGTTACCTACGCCAACGACACCAGGAACCAGTGATTGCGACAACATGATGAATATTCTTATCTATTCATTATTTGTGTTTGATGTGTAGTCACAAGCCCTTCTTCATACGTTTTGTGCTACAGTCGGACTCGGGTCGCCCCTCGGGTCCGTGGCTGGTTCGCGGGGATCCTGGTGTGCCACCATTGTGGAGCAAGGATGCTCTTGTCGACGGCGTACCATCGCATGCACCTCCCTCCTTGACGAGAGATGCTCTTGCCGCAGATGCCAAATTTCCGCTGCCTGCGTTCATCTCAATCGATCCACCGCCACTGCTCTGTCCCACATGTGGACATAAACAACCACCCAAAAACATTGTGTCCTGTACTGCTGCAGGGTCGAAGCCTTGTGAATCGGGAAATTCCTGATCTTCTCCTTGCCAAGGCAGCAAAAGCGTTAGATGAGGTCTACTTCACTTTTCTGATGGGGTAATTTACTTTTCATATATGAGAGTGAGACAGCAAAGAAAACTAACTACCTAATGAAATCGTATTACACAGAACGTCTCATGGATTCCGTTCCTTTCTCTGGAACAACAAGTAGAGAAAAATATAAGTGTCCAAAAGCATGTTTGTAATTATAACCTGTACCTGTCTAAAAAACAAAAATCCAAATGCATTGTCAATTTGTTGTAGCGGCGTAAAAGTGAAGACTCGAAAGCATTATCCTTCATGGTGCCCTCTTGGTGAGCTTCGCTTTTGGGGTTTTCCGAAAATGCGTTTTCACTTTGTGGCGCCACGAAAGTGGCATCTGTGAATTGTCGGAAATCTACTGGCTTTCGCCGCCGCTGTGGCTCCTCCTCCCTGGTCGCAGCATCCTCCCAATGCGCTATGAGCACTGCTGCGGCTGCAAACAAGGCACAGCCAACACCTGTAAGCACCTTTACGCTGAAGCCCTCCTCACTTCTCGAAAACAAGGATGACAAAGAAGCCATATTTTGACTACCTCCTGCTTTCTGGGGCTTGTGACACTAGTGTGGTAGCCTGCCTCTCCATGCTGTTGCTCCGTACTAGATCATCAACAGGAAAAGTCATGAACCATTCTGTTACAAGCGTTCACATCATGTTCGTTGTTAAAAAACCATAGATAGGTTCATTTTATCTTATCTACAACAATCAATACAAAAAAATAAATTCAAATATGCTCACGAACATGAAGAAAAAAGTTAGATCAATATTTAGATGTACTGCTAAGAGATTGAAAATCCCTTGCAGCTTAGTTATGTGGGTCTCAAAAAAATCTATTTACTTATAAAGTTTTGCCTTTGTTTTCTTTTCTTATTTTTGATTTTGATTTTTCTTTTTTGATTTTTCTTTTTTGATTTTGATTTTTCTTTTTTGATTTTGATTTTTTTTTTTTGATTTTGATTTTTCTTTTTTGATTTTGATTTTTCTTTTTTGATTTTGAATTCTCTTTTTGAATTTTGAATTTACATTTTGAATTTTGATTTTTCTTTTTATATTTTGAGCTTACATTTTGAGTTTTGAGCTTACATTTTGAATTTACGTTTTGAGTTCGGTGCTTACGTTTTGGGACATGAATTCTGAAAGTTAGGACATGAATTTTGAAAGTTAGGGCATGAATTTTGAAAGTTAGGACATGAATTTTGAAAGTTAGGGCATGAATTTTGAAAGTTAATACATGAATTTTGAAAGTTAGGGCACTTCTTTGCATGCCCTCGACGTTCACCCTCTAGCGGGTGTCTCGTCTTCCCTTCGACTCCTCTCCCTGGGGAACCTCTCCAGGGGGCTAGTCAGTTTTGACGGAGCAGGAAATCAATTTTTTATCAAGCTCGGATTCGTAAGTCATACAAAATGCAGGTTTCTAGTGCAACTACGAAATTTACGAAATTATTGCGATACCTTATTAAGACTCAAAATCATGAGCAAACAAATCTGATCGTTCAACAACTGTCAGTGCTTGCACGAATGATTCTTACCAACGTCTGATATCTTGTCTTTTTAGCTCAAAAAAAAAACGAAAAATCGGGGATTCTCACTCACTCTTTTCACACATCTCCACTAGCTACTAGAAGTTTTGATCGGGCATGGGCTTTTGACTGACGTAATTTTTCACCATAAAAGCCGCAGAATAAAACTACTTAATATGACCTCCGATCGGGCGGAGCTTATGAATGTATAGCCTCACGAGAGTAAGATCCCGTTGGACTCGTACTGTAACTGCATCTGCAACATCAAAAGTTATTAATTTAGAGAAGATCTTCGCCACGAAATCATATTTGTCCGTCTTCTTTCAAGACTAAAGATTTTTGTGCTTTTATCTCTAATTCAATTCTGTGATGAGCATGAGTGACGCTGCAAGGGCAGGAAAAATGACTAGATTGTAGATAGCCATGGATCTATCAAGTAGATGAGTCTTCAGACCAATATTTTGCTTCCTCTGAAGAAAAAAGATGCAACTGGCGGATCATTCTTTTTCTTACTTTCACAATTGAAAGAATAAAGGTCCAAAAAATTATAACTCACATAAACTGCATGCGTTGATTGGAAAAAAAAAGCCCGATCGTTTTAGGAAGGACCTCCGGGTGGCATGTCGTCGTCAACAGGTTTCCATTCTGCAAGACAAAAAGACAGACGCTCATGTGAAAATGAGACCGAAACAAGATCGGGTTTACGTTGTTCAGATGCTCTCTTTCACAGGCCTTATCGGAGTCATCTTCGAGAATAACAGAGAAAAAAAACTGTAGTCAACTTCTGTTGAGATGAGAGGACATGAACACGTAGCGCCCTCCCATATTAAAGTCTTGTTTTCTTCCTTGCTTGACAACAATATGCTGGTGCCAAGACAATTCTAAATTTTTATCGGATGCTGGACACTAGAAAAACTAACCATGAAAAGCAATGTACTGGTAATGGAAAAACACGATGACAATGCATGTGCACCAGTCAATTGTGTGATTTCTTATACTTCTTACTTATGTGCAGGTGCAGGAGTAAGCTACTGTGCTCCAACATATGAGTCTTCGTGCTCGACACCTGATGCCTCAATTGTTTTTCGGTCAAAGCAAACAGAACCATTTAAGCTAGACAATGATGGATGTTCAGGATGTAGTATGCTGATGGACCGACATGAAGTAATGAAATATTGCTGTCAGGACGATAAAGCATTCTTTCATTTAAAATCCGGAAGCAACGCATTTATTTCACATGCATGAGCTTGCTCCAAAAGGCAGAGACGGCGGCTGTTCAGCAATTTTCGTCCCTCATGTCGACCTATGCAGATGATGCACCTTACGATTTGTGCTGCTGCAGTCTTTAGCTACTGAGCAAAAATTTTTATCGGTGTGATCCATTTTCCACCGCGGCCTAGATGAAAGGCAGACTCAGATGCTTCGCCGTGGTACATCGATGTATAACCAGTATGTTGTAAGCATCACATCAAGGGCGCTTCCGTGTGTGGCTCCCAGACTTGGGTCCTCGTCAATCGAGGGCATTGGCTGCTTGAGTTTGGCTTCAAGGAAGGAATAATCATGCAGAATGATCATGAGGTCGCGTTGTGATTAAGGGTTGCCTCATTGCTGCAGTAGGTTTTTCCTTATACATAGGGAGGCTTCCCCTGTTCCGCTCGTCCTGCCAGCGTAAGTAAGTAAGTAAGTTAAGACTTTGTTGTAGATGGTCTGTAGAAGGTGTTGTTGTGAGTAGTTGCTGTACTAGAAGGTGGTAGTGATGGATGTTATTGTTCAAGGGTTTCTTCAGGAGGAACACTTAGCTCGCAATAGTTCCTGCACGCATGCTGTTCAGAGCGTCTTCTCGTGGACTCGTCGCAAGGCTGACTTTCACTTTGCGTGCGCGCACTGCCCGAATCACTTTCTTCTTCAATTCGCGAACGTAGAACTGCCGTCTCACGGTGTCCCGCACCTCTTGCATCCATGCATCAGCAGGCAGAAGCTTCTCCTTTAAGCAGTCTTCGAGATGCAAGATCATGTCATCGAGAGCCGCCTCCTCTGCTATCAAATCCAACAATTGTCGGCTCAAAACGTCCCGTGGCTCCAAAAACTCATTCACATCTAGCTCCTTGTCCTGTTCTGCCTTATGGATTTCCTGTGTAGATGTTCGGAGGAAGGCACCAGTGACAACATGTAATTAACTGATCGTCAAGACAAGAGGGAAAAGCCACGATGTATGTTAAACGGAGAAGATTGTCAGCCAAAGGGATGCAACGCCAAGCATAAGTTAAAGAAAGAGCTCGTCATGAAGAGGGAACTAAGTACAAAAATCGGTCAATAGAAATACGTTCTCGAGCGCAGCCTTCGTGTCGCGGAGCTCTTGGAGTATGCGGTCTTGTTTTTCGATTTCAAGTGACATGCTTTTCTCGGTGTCCTCACAGAGGCGCCCATGCTGCGCGAGTTGCTCGCTCACATCTAGCTGCTCTTGAATGCTCTCCATGACGGGTCTCAGCATTCCCGGCAGTTCTTGGATCGCACGTGCTGTAACCTTGGCCGCAAGCTGCTGCTGTTGTGTGTGGCTCGCTGGCTGTATTGGTGTTACATTAGAAGGAGGCGCACTTTGCGCTGTTATATGAGGTGTTGAGTGCGCGGATGATGGCCCGCCTGCGGCTCCACCTGGTGCAAGAGGCTGCTGACCCATTCCCGGATGCATACCCGGCTGTTGCATCCCCGGCTGCTGCATCCCTAGTTGCTGCATGCCGGGTTGCTGCATCCCTGGTTGCTGCATCCCTGGTTGCTGCATCCCTGGCTGCTGCATGCCTGGTTGTTGCATGCCGGGTTGTTGCATGCCTGCTTGTTGCATGCCTGGTTGCTGCATTCCCTGCTGTGCATTCATCATTCCACCAGGCTGCTGCATACCCGGCTGCTGCATACCTGGCTGCTGCATGCCTGGCTGCATCATACCTCCCTGCTGCATCATCTGACCGGGATTCTGTTGCATCATCTGCCCGTTCTGCACGCTCCCAGGCTGCATTTGTGGTGTTGATGACATGCTTGGGGTGGACTGCATGTTCGCGAACATGCCTGAAGGCATCGTCGTATTCTGACTGTAGCCGGAGAAACTGTGATGGCTACTAGCGTTTGGTGCTTTTGGCGCGGCAGACTCGGTGCCTGACCAGATGTTCTTGTTCATGCCAGCGCCATACTGCGTGGACATGCCAGTCTGGCTCGTTTCACTTGAGGGATAGCTACCGCCCCCCAATGTAATATCCATCTGGTTATTCAATCCCTGTCCCTGTGGCTTCGCGGTGGCCACTACCGGTGGCACTTCCGAAAACACCTGATGATGGACGCGAAAAATGAAGGAAAAAATTACACGATGAAGAGCCAAACGCGAGAAGTTGAAGTGGTCCCTAAGAAACGGCGTCTGTCAATCTTCACATAAAAAAACCTGAACGTCTGTCAATCTTGCTACTTAACTTGTTGCGCGTCGGAGAGTATACCTGTTGCATATGCCCCACGAGATCTGTTATGGTGCTTCCGTATGCATTCCACGAGTGAAGGTAGGGCAGGTAGACCATACCAGTACGGTCGACATGCTGGTGTCGATCTTTTATCTTCATGTCGTTTGTCGGCGTCACAAAACATCGCGGTGGTTGAGCCGGGTAAGGTGGGTCGAAGTAAATCGTTAACGGGATGTTGTAGCGGGTATCTGTTTTGAGTATCCGTGTGAAGAGCTGCAAGTAGACAAAACATTATCGACATTTCTTTGTATAAGTACAATCTATCGATCCTGATTATAAATGTATGAGTATGTCTTTGTATTTAGAGACGAGATCGAAGCCGGGAGAAAAGAGTTCCACATCATTCTGTATGTTTTTCAAACTTTTCCATGTCAATATGCCAATGCAGTACTGGGAGTAATGAAGAGTAGTACTTCGATATGATATGGGTATGGTGCCGCCAAGAAAGAAGAGCTTGACTTGGTCGCCAGTAGGGGAGACGAATTCACGGACTTGGGGCTTGAGCGCACTCCGCATCTGAGTGAACAAGAAAGTGATGTCTTGCTGCAATCTTTGGGCATTATGGTAATGCGGCACCTGCGAAAGGCATATCTCCAGTGCCTGGAGCGGGTCCTTGGGTAGAGGCACTGACATTCTCCACCTGCTCTTTCAGGCCAAAATTCGTTGCGCGGAGAGGAGGTGGTCACTACGAAAGCACATGAATCTTTTCACCAAGGGAACAGCCACTGGTGGCGCTTGTTGATGCGGTACGTTAATCACCGCGTCGATGTTCTTGTTTTTGGTTTAATAGTGCCACGTGCTATAGAGAAGACACCGTCGCTCGCAGTGGTGCACGGCAAAAGTTACAACATGTTTGTTAAAAAGAACGAACAACAACCAGCGGATGTCTCAAAAAAGCTTGGGCTGAGAGTTGTACTTGAAACAGCCTTCTTCTTGGGTTGTATTCTATGCGTCGTAGTTTCTGGGCTGACGAATGATCTCGACCGAGACCTCCTGGAGGTCCTCTGTAGCTACTTTCCTTACAGCGTCATTGCATGCATGGATGCGAGAGTTCTACTTGCGCGAAAACGGCAGAAGGGGAGTGGGTCAAAAGGCGTGCCGCGTAAATCTGATTTTTGCGTGGATGTAAGCGGAAAAACTAGCTGGGGCTGTAAACGGGGCGTCCACAAGATTACCCAGAAGGGTACAGGACGCGGTCGTGGTGATAGGAAACGAGGACATTGTGAACATTGGACATCAAACAGACTGGCGAATTTTGAAATTAGACATCGGGCGAGTCGGACATTAGACAGCCAATTACTAGATAGACTTGCGTTTATCTAAATTGCGACTTCGTAGGGGCAGGCACTTTTGACGTTGACCTTGACTATCTCTTGCTTGTTGTTCATTCAAACTTTACCAAGAAACGTTACGCGTAAACTACTCAATCTTGATGTCATACAAAGAATATGCGACAATGTTCACACAGACGCAGAATCGATTGCTACTTTAAAGACATCAGTACGTAGCTTACTCCACAAAAAGACAAAAAAATGAAAAACGCCAACTTTTCTGAGAAGTTCGTCCTAGCTGAACTGACCACCACCCTGCTTTCCGAACAATTACACACGAGAAATTGCTACATATATAATTCTGTTTTTTCATATTTGTGATAGCGATAGATTCGTGTTCGTCTTGTCGGGAGTGGTGCCATTAGTGATGAATAATAATCGCCTATTTGATTTATTGATTGATGGGCCGCCTGAGTGAATAGTCATATACCTAGGCAGTGCATGCAGCTGCACTATTCATTATGATTTGTCTTCGAGGTTGAGGTGATGGATCTCAAGACGGGAAACGTCCGCTCTTGTGATGAGGACCTTACGGATCTTGCTTATTTGATTTTCATGTTCTCGACTTGTTCATAGATCTTGTTGTAGTGGCACACCATAGGAGCAAGCAGATCAATGAAATGTGATGAAGCGCGGTGATATGGAAAGATTGTTTCTTCTGTTTGAATCACATGTCGCTGCTCTCTTCCGCGGTGCGAAGATTTTGTTTTTCGAAGAACATGAACATCGATTCGCATTTGCATATCTATATACATAATCTAAATTTGTTTCCATCGTTCGACCTATTTTCACGGCGAACTCTCTCTTGTTACTTCACCGAATGGTGTGCCGCGAGGTGGGGCCTAGGCCCTGAGGAGATTGCTTCCTTTGCCTTCTGCCTCTCAAGAAGCAGCTGGCGCGCACTTTGAGGCTTCTTTTCGACTACAAATAATGCGCTTTAATAAATCCGTTCTATTGCAGTTCTACTTTGCGAGTATAATGAGGCGTTCTGAAAATGAGACGCCACCAGGAGTGTGAAAAATCATATCTGTCCTCGTACACAGGAGTTAGCAAATGAGAGTGATTGGGTTGTGAAATCAGATTGGTATGATGAGCATCAGCGTGATGAAACAAATTCGAAGGCAACCCATTCGTGCACCAGCACTGCGTTGAAACACTCCTGCTATGTTTTTCGTAACACCAACACTCGACAAAAGAGTGCGCAGTGTGCCCGGGTTGCATGTCCATGAGCAAGATGTTGAGCAATGGTATGGCGACCAGAACTTCTACGGCCTTCGTCCGACAACCATGTCCGTACTAGCAGCCGTTCAACACCATCAATCGCTTCATGGTGGATCAAGTATGTTGATGTTCATCTTGTTCTTTCCCTCTTGTAAAAATTACCTAAGTACACTACTTCTATATTGGTCGTGAAACAAGCATGAGCAACGGTATTAACTTTTCCTTTACTTTTTCTCGAAGTCACCGAGGTCAACATTGCCCATGGTCTCATCCTGATCGTCATCATCGTCGTCGTCGTCATCATCGCGCTCGGCGTCAGACGCGACATCCCGCTCCAGAATTTCGTCGTCTCCGCCCTCCTGAACTTCTGGCTTCGATCGCACAGTAAAGTTACCTGTATACCGAGAAGAAAATGATCATTCGTAGCATAATATCAAAATTCTACTACAAAAGGAGTCCTTTCTTAGGAAGCGCAGCTCTATCCAACATTCGATAAAAAAATTATTCTTATTATAAAATTGTTTGTCTTGAAAAATACCCTCCTTCTCCTTAATTTTGGCCTCGATTCTCCCGAGTGCAGCTTCGATAGCCTGCATGCCTGCCTCCTTGCCGACTGACTGCGTAGTGACATCATAGTGTGGTGGCGCGACAACCTTAATAACGATCTTTCCCATAGGTCCGTCGTCCTCCCTATGCTCCTTATCATCCAAACCAGCCATGAGTGCTGCCTTCACTGCGTCAATACCCTCGATCTCATAGCATGATACCTGTATTCGCGATGTAAAGTAAAGATTTTGTTTCATTGAACAGAAAAAAGGGGATTCATCATTGAGCAACGAGGTTTTCATTCTCTTTGTGCTCGACTTCGTCTAGCACTATTTTTCTCTGCTTACTTATCAACTTCTATCATAATCAATACCTCGATCTTTGCTTTGAGCTTGATCGCCTGGGGTGTGAGCTTCTTTTCGATGATCGCAAGCATATCTGTTTTCACTTTTTCTGGTACGTCCATCTCCTTAAAAATACTGTCGTCTCTTGTGTTGATGTACCTGTGATGCGTCGTCGAAGTCGCGTAATTGCAGAAGAAATTCAATTATTTGGAGCAACATATTGACTTACAGAGACAATGTGGAGATTGGTCTTTATGATTGTTCTGCGGAAAATACCAAAAAATTGTCAAAATAAACGTGCTTATTCTTCCTAGTAGAACAAAACACTCCTTCGTAAGTACTGTTTGAAGGCGTCGATTGCGTGAGGAAATCGCTTGTAGAGTGGCCATGCGATTTTCGAGCAGAGTTCTTCGCAGTTGAGAGAGTGCACTGCTGACAGCTGACGCATCGTTGAGTGGACAAGCTTTGACTTCGCGTACTTCTGCAAGAAGCCTGCACGATCATCCGCATTCACACGCCGACGTGACAAGTCCAAATGACCTAATTTTTCGAGATATTCGACAATGATTATTCATTGATGTTTGGACCTCGGTGGTATTTGAATCGGATACTGAGATGAAATCGCAAAATATGGTCTCTACGGCCTTAGTCAGTCCGAGGAAAGACTGAGAACTACGAAATCTATAACGTCTTATATATTACCTTTTTCCTTGTCTACACGCAACACCATGCAAACGCAAAACTGACCCGCTCGAATTTCTTTCAACATCGATCGAATACGTCTTGTCGACACCTCGGAGAAGAGGATCATACCCTCGAGACCTGAAGTCGTTTGGGCACGAGAAAAAATCAAAATCATAACTTTTCTACTCTTAAGAATGAAGCACCAAAGAGTTCCTTCTACGTCTACATAGAGGACAGGAGGACAGTTTCATGGTCGTGATAAGGAATGAAAAAGAAAACATGAGAACGTTCCTCACGATCTTAATCATCTTTTTACCGGAGTATTCGAGGCACATGACGTAAGCACTAGTTTCTGCGACGCGCAGAACTTTCACCATGACAAGAGAGTTAACCTCGGGGACATCATTTTCGTAGAATCGGGGCTCCTTATTACGCTTGAACATATTCCGTTCATCGTCCGGAAGTTCGCTTGCACCAGGAAGCACGGCCATTTTGTCTAATGTAGTTCTCGGAACAAAAAACAAAGTTTCAGGTTGTACTGAATTACTATACCTTATAAAAGCAAATTGAATGCAACAAATAGTCCTCTACTCACAGTAAATGCGGAAACTAAGTGGGCAACGACAACCAGTATTGGAATTGTGGTTATGCAAGTGTTGGTGACATAAACGAAACAATTTCGTCAGCCTGATGGACTCCAAAAGTAGAAAACGTCAAGGGTAAGAAAAGGAAGATGGGAGCCAGCAGGTCACAGCTGCAGGATGAAATATCACAGAAACTGATCCAGAGCGGCGTGATTCATGATTTCACCTTCGAGTCCAGATCCACCTCCAAGCGCCTTGATATGAATCAAGGGATCCAAGTTGGGTGATATAGCACGATCATCGGCATATAAAGTTCTATCGCCACCGCTGAGTGCCCCAATAAGATCTTTTCATCCTTGGGTTGAACGCTTTGTTCCTTTGGATCAGTGCCATGTTATCAAAAGTTGTTGAAGAGTGGATGGATGTTCATATCAAAGCTGAATGCCTTCATCAGAGCTGAGAAAAGTCATCTGATTCTTAGTTCTCTAACTATCAGCAAGAACATCTCGTAGTGTCCACACGAGATCGAACACAACTTTCAAGTAAGGAAAATCATTTGCATGTGGAATCTTTTGTTCTCCACGATGCGCAGCTCGACGAGGTATTGGGATCTACTATGCACTGCGATTTCTCATTTTCTGCAACAACGATGTCTCTGCATCTATCAACAACTTGATTACAATTCAAATATTTTGGAAAAAAATAATGTCGCGATCACGATCCTCTATTCAATACTCTTCAACTTCACTATTTGCATTTTCATCAGGATCTATTTTCGATCGCATAAGGAGTCGTAGAGGACCTCCTAGGCCTCCTCTCCAGTCAGGATGGTCAAAGCATCCTTTAGACCATTGACCTCCTTTTGTCGTCGAGCCCGAGCATCCTCAGCCGTCGGACCAGCACATGTGCTCGCAAGCTCCTGCGCGTATTTCTCCACGTAGTCCAACTCCTATCCTTAGAGGATTCTTGCGAAAAAGAAGAACTTTGACTTTCATACTCCCTCCATAGTATTGCTAAAAGCATGAGGAGACGGAGAGCTACTTCTAGTACTACTTACCATATCGCTTGGGTATTAAGTAGTGAAAGCGATGATCATTTTCCTTGAAGAAAAAAGGCAGAAAGTTATTCTTGAGCTCCTATAATTGGACTGACGAGGGTCATAATTCAACTTTTCGCTTCTGTCGGTGTTTAAATTGCCGAGCAGTGTCTTCTGTTTCTGCATTCGCTGGAGGAGAAAAGCATTACTTTTTTCCGCATCGGCTTTGAGTAGTTGCATTTCTGTGAGGAATTTTTCGTGGAGTGACCGATCCCGCACGTCGGCACCACGTACCACGAACAGCTTCAGCATCTCATTTTCGGCTACTTTCTGTACTAGATCGAGCGCGCGGCGCCAGCTGTCGAGTGTGATTGGAGCTACGCTAGGCTCGCCCGCCCTGCGAGTGAGAACAAAGGAGGACAGGGCGCTTTGGACCTCGGCCGCTGTAGAAACACTAGAAGAACCATGCAGGAGACTTGATGTCGCATTGTCGAGCTCGTTTTCCTCGGTCTCAACCGCAGTGTCCACACGCTGCCTCAGTTCGCGCGCCCGTGCATCAACAAGTGTGCCAGGATGTATTCTTGTATCCGAATGAACTGAGGTCGCTTGCAACATAGGGCCAGATGTCTGAGATGTTCTTGCCAAGGACTCAGCTTGAGCAGTTTTAGGACTATTGCTGGTCCCGCTTGCAACCTCGAGAAAAGAGGAAAACTGTAACAACTTTCCTGACACGTCCAGAAGTTTCTGTGCGTCGAGGTCGGTAAATGCAGACAGATCGCGGGTACTTAGGCGAGGTTCCGGCAGCGATCGCGCCAGGGGACTGAGATGCGGAATGGTCGGCACAGACAGTGGCCGAATGCCCTCTATTTCCGATTGCTGAACAGCGGAGGCCAGTGTCGAAGGACGCACGGGTGCAACCTCGTTCTTTGTGGCACCAGGCCGTCCCGATGCTCCACTTGCTTTCTCCATTGACTCGGTTGGCGAAGGACCTGCACGTTTTTCAGTGGATGCGCTCGAAGCCACAGGCACTTGTTCAACAAACGCGCTGCGGGCGTTCGAGTTGGAGACTACGGCATTCGGTTCGGCACTGCTGACCTGTCCCGACCGCAGCACCACCGGTTCCTCTCGCAGACGCGCATTGTCGACGTTTGCATCCTCCCTAGAAGTTGTAGAAGAGGTAGACGAAACAATTCCAGAAGACGAAAGCAAGCCGACGTCCGCAACACGCTCACGCGCAATGTAGTTTTCTCGCAAGCTGTCGTCAGCGTCACGAACTTCCTTTGCGAGGTTGACTTTGTCCAGTTCACGTTCGTAGATTCCGCGCAGATCCGCGACAAGCGTGTCGAGCTTCGCTAGATGTTTGCGACCACTCTGCAGCAATTCAGTCGCTAGTTTTTTGTCCACATCCCGTTCTCCGGTCGCTTCTTGGGCCGCTTTGTCAGCAGCAAGGCCGCGCTCCCGGTTGTGCTCCTGCTCTTTCGCATTGGTTCCTAGAGTTTCATCGACCAGAGCCATCTGCTCATCGATGGAGCGCAGTTGGTGGTTCAGTTTTTGACGTTGCTCTCGGTTCTTGCCATCTTCGCTCGCACACATCTCGCGCTTACCCTTCGCCGCTGCCATATCGCTTTGAACACGCGTGATCATGTCCGAAATCATACGCTTCACCTTATCCAGGGGACCAGCTTTCAACGCCATCTGCAGTAGTCCCAAACTATCCGCAGCGCGTGAAAGCTGAAGAAGTGTCACATCATCCTCGTTTAGACCGGATGCAGGAACAGAAGTTAATGTTTTCTTGTTATCCTTGCTACCCGTCGTGGTGCCAAGAGTTTTGACTTCATCTACATCATTGATATGCGTAGAAGTAGACACATCTACAGCAGCACGAAACTCGCCGCTCAGAGTAGCATGACTAGTGGCTTCTTCGGCGCCATCCGATGGTAACTGGAGAAGTGAAGCGTCCGTCTTTTCTTGAGCTTCGATCTGCTTGCGCATTGCATCTCGCTCTTGGTCGGGCGAAGGCACGTCAGCCATAAGCGCTGCCACTTCGCGGTCAACGACACTGCGTTCTTGTTCTGCGATGCTCAGCAAGGAGGCGGAAGAAGCGGACCATGATGAAAGCGCACCCAGTGCAGCTGTGGCCAGATCGCGAACTGACGTTCGTGTCTGCCGTTTGGCTCCAAGATTATCCACTTTGACAGCAGCGGTTCCAACCTGCAGAAACGATACTGTAGTTGTAGACGCAGTGTTGACGTTACTGCGATCTACCGAAGTAGATGCCTGAGAAGCTCTTGTATCCGCATCAGCATGTTGTTGTTGATTCCCTACAGCCGTGTAGGGGATGGCCGTGCTCCCGAAAATAGGTTTGTCCAGGGGGCCATTGACAACGCCATCGATGATATCAAATGCCCGGTCCATTAGAGCGTTTCCAGTCAAAAGCAGACCAGCGGAATTGGCGTCCTGCATTGTAGTTGCTTGCGAGTCCGCAGACTGTCGTGTTGAGGGTGAAGTACTCGATTGACCATGCGACAAATCTTCCTGATCCACTAGAGCAGCTTTGTGGTCCTTCCCGGCGACCGGCGATACAGCTCGCGTCTTCGGCAACGGTGTCACATCTCCGCGCAGCAGCCACGGCATGACAGCGTGTGTACTGAAGAACTCCTGTGTCGAAGAATCAGGCGCGTTGCCCTGAACCCAAGGTAGTACGGACTGGCTGGCTGTACCTGCCCGAGGCGAGGTCGAGTCTTTCATCTGTTCCGCGATGTGGTTGCTAGTAGTTGGCGCAGGTTGTACAGCATTTTCTTGTGAAGTGAGTTGTGTCGCGGCAGACGAAGAGCCAATAGTACTTATACTATTTGATTGCCCTCCAGACAATTTGGAGACACCCTTGGCCTCATCAACCTCGTCGGCGTCATCTTCGTCCTCATCTTCATCGCTAAGGTCCCACGAAGCGTCGCCGACGAATGATCCGCTCACGGTCGAACTGTCGTCAGATGGTGGAAGTGGATATGGCTCTACTGCGGATGATGAAGATGATTGTTCCTTAGGTTTAGAACTTCCACTAGTAACCTTTTGATTCATCAAGTTCATCCTTGCCTCTTCCGCTTGCACCTCGAGGAAGCTTTTGAGTTCTTCATGATCTTTACCCAGCATTTCCTCAGCGAAATAGAAGTCCTTCATCTCTTGGCCAAAAGCTCGTAGCGATTGCTCCCACTCGTACTGTACGACACCACACAACACCTCCTGGCCTTCGAGGTTCTTCAGGAGACCCTTCAATTCCTTTTCTACGAGTCGGCGGTCGTCGCGCGCACTCGCCATTCGTTCCTTCAAACTGCTGGACTTGCTCTTGGCTGCATCCTTTTCCTGCAGAAGGTTCTCCTGAACCTGCGTTGCATGAGCTAGCGCGCCTTTCGCTTCCTCAGACATTTTCTTCTTCCGCGCGCGCGTCCCATCCAGGTTCGCCTCGGCTTCGGCAAGATACTGTCCAACCTTCTGCGGAATCCTTAGAAAAGAGACTTGTCAGAGATGAAATCCTAACAAATATATTTTTAGACTTGATTGCTCTGCTATTCCCAGACCCAGTTCGCTAAAAAATGAAAATACATAATTGTAGGCACGAAAAGTCAAAGTCAATCCAAAGAAGAACGTTGTTCCGCTAGATGCGGTGAAAATTCTTCTGATAATTGCAAATGGCGCAGGCCTAAGTGATGGAAACTTCTACTTGGTTAATGTGAAGCGTCATCTACTCATTCGTCCGTGTCATAGAGAAGTATCCTCGAACCGCAGCCGCTGGAGTATTTGCGAGGCTTCACCCGTCGCTGTCGAAGATGTCATACCGCCCCGCCGCAAAACTCTCTGCGCGCGTAAAAGCTCCGACATGGAGGTCTTCTGTTCGCTCTCCACAACGTCCACCTCTCGCAGCTTAGCTTCATTATTCCGCTTCTGTTGCTTGATTCTCCGTTCCTGCGTCTGAATTTTCTCGTTGAGCTTCGTCAGAAATTTGCCCCAGTGTTTACGCTGCTTCCGAAAATCTCGAATGAGAGACTTGACAGACCCAAGTTTTTCTTCCGCTTCGACAAGGCCGGCTTTCAGAGCAGGTAGGTTTTTCGCACAGCGTTGCTTCTTCCGCTCATAGACCTCTTTCTGCTTCTCGTGAAAAGAAAAACCTCGAATTTCGGGACTTGGTGTTGGTGTCGGCTAATGAATGTATTGGACTCTCTGACCTAGCAGCTTAGTGAAAAACAAATTTAGAACAATCAGTAATCGCAAGCAGGTTTGATCGATGTGCAGAATTCAAATTCTGGGAGTCAAAAATCCTTAGTACTGGCTTCTTTCACGTCCAGTAGCGAGTTCAGAATGTCCTCGACCGTCTTTTCCTCTTGCACCGCAGTCTGAGTGGCTGCTTCGTGAAGGTTGAAGCGCAGCCCTGCAACAAATCCGCAGAGCCCAGCGGAGAGAAGCGCACCCCGCAACGACATCGCGGATGACTGGGAAAAGCAAGCGGCTGGTCTACGCTTCATTTCCACATAGCGTGAGGCTAGGTACAAAACGCCTCGTTCATCGGGCTCCGCAACGCGACACTCAATCGCGCGCGGACCTCGGGGTGTTGTGTGTCTCTGTGCTCTCTGCTGAGGCTAGAAGATGTAGATCAAGATTTTGTTTTCTTCGTATGAAGGACAGGGGTTTTCATTTTGTACAAAGAACATGAAACGCGGTATTTGTACGTTCGCTAGACATACTGCTCTCTTTTCTTAGACTCACATGACCGATCAGATGAAATAAGTCTTTTTCTTAATATAGCTCATAGCACGGCAATATACTCTCATGTGTTGCCCTTGTCTCATACGTCTCCCTTATCCGCATTCCAAAAGAGCGTGACAGAAAATCTTTTCTACTCCCGTGTAGCTAGCACCAGAATCATTTTGTCTTCGTTCCTTGTTTGCAACGCAAAGAACCACGACGCCAGCAATGGCTGTTGAGATAGGCCGCCAGCTATCTACCTTCTTTCTCGGTGTATGGAATGTTTTGATCGATTGACTTTGGTTCTATGATTCGAAAATGATATGCGCAAAGTGCCTCGCAAAAAGAAAAGTAATGACACAGTGTCCCATCTTGAAACAAGATGACCAAGCTGCAATTTATTAGTTTGCACAACTGCGCATGTGCACCTCGTGCGCGACCCCTCCCCAAAATGTTAGGTGCGTAGGTCGTCCTGACACTTTAGTCACTTGCACCAGTCTTCCTTTTTTTCGGCGGATGCGCTTCTTCACCGTCTAGTCAATTGAATTCCAGTAGTTCGCACACAACATCTGTCGCGTCATTAATGTTCACCAGGACGAGGGCTGCCTGCTTCCGGATGTCCGGGATGCACAGCAGCGTCGTCTGGTCCCGGTAACGTGCTGCTCGCGCCGTCGACTGGCCACCGGCAAAAAACAATTGCGGAGCGTCCTGCATCAACAGCGGATCTACGTCCTTGAAGCTAGCGCAATTCAGCGTGTCGGGACAAGTTGGCGCGATATGCCGTGACTCGAGACAGAGTTTTAGCGCATCAAGCGTATCAGCGATAGCGCTGCATCTCTGGATATCCTCTGTCGGTTCGCCTGCGTGTCCAAGGACGCGTACACTCCCCAAAAGTGCATCGTATGGTGACGGAACACCTTGTATGTTCGCGTTCTGCGAACTCTCAGGAAAGAGCATCGGCGCCGGCCGCTCCAACGGGAACGAAACCACGTGAGTGTCGCGGAAACCGGGTAGAATATCCACTGAAAGCAACTTCCCGAAAGCGGCAAAGATACCATCTGCTTTCTTGATTTTCGACAGCGTGTTCGAGTACTGAAAAAGAGAAGAATTGCAGTAGTGGAGGTCGATTGTACTTTAACTCACTTTTTTTAAGATGGAGGTGATGAAACTTTTCCATCAAACAAATTCATTTTAAGTCCTCTTCTAATGTCGTACAGTACTAACAAGGTTGTCAACTTGCTGACCTAGCTACGAATACTATCGAGGGCAAATAAATATAATCATAAATTTTTATACCGTATTCCCCGCTAGCACCAAGTGAGCAATCTTAGGATCACTACTCAGCCGCTCGAAAAGCACTCCTAGCGCTTCTTTTCTTGCTAACAGTGGTCCCGACACGAAGGCGCAATAGACCCCATCAGATCGCATTTGACTTCGAAAGGGTAGTGGAACAAGACCAGTGCTCTTGTCGCCAGCTATTCCTGAAGGGGCCGCTGCTGTCTCACCATCTATATCCATAGGTCCTGCACCGGTTGAGGAAGCGGAGCCACCAGCCTGTTCAGTAGACTTGTAGACGGATGGGGAGCCAGGTAAACACGTGTCCTCCACGTGAAATGGCGAGGTCTTCGAGCTCTTGTGCCCTTTCACGGCCACGACCAGGCCCGTTACGAACTCGCCAGGATCCACGGTCCCGCATAGATGAATCGAACTCGTGTCGTCGTGGATACTCTGATCATTGAAAATGAATGCGAGAAACATATTAAGCTCCAGCGACCTATTATCATGTTCTCGTTTAATCGTGTCGATTATCTTGCTTCACCCGCTTTAGTTATTATCGTTGCAGGAAAAATTTTTATCCCATATTAGAATGATACCAATATATCCTCTGGCGAGGCCCACTTCTCTGTTCGATCTGTCAACTCGGATATCACTTCCTTCAGCTTTCCTTTCTCAAACCTGAGAATGTTGGAGGCAGTTTGTTTAAGGTGAGATCTTCTACCGGTCTATGATGCCATGTCACTAAGTGAACAATAAAAATTTCATACATCGACAACTGTCTTAATAAACGGACCACAAAAAAGCCCATGAGTACACACTCTCCCGCTTCTTGAATTTCTTCATGAGCGTGCCGAGAACGACATAACTGTCGCCTATCTTGCAATCCGCAAGGTTCACCAGTGCGATATTTGATAGCACCTTCACACCTGGCCATTTCTTTTCGACGGCAGCCAATAGAGATGGCTTCAGTTCGTGTAATCGAACATGGTACCTGGTGAGCGTGAGACAATAGACACATGGAATCGAGACGGACGGCAACATCCTTCCCCACTCGCAAAACAAATGATCACGATCACATTTTTATCATCATCTGAAGAAATCCGAAACAACTACAACTGAAATCGCAGCTGCAGCTATTGGATGAAAACTTAGTATGCTATCAAATTAATGCGAAGTTCCTGTACAGATGACAATATTGCGTTCCCATCTCCCCAAACTCCGGATTCCGATACTTACGTGCCTCGAGTTTGTACTCGAAGCGCGGCTTCACTACCGCAGACGAAGAAGAAGCAGTCGCGCCGAACATTTTTAGTCTGGTATCTATGGAGACTATGCGCAATGGATATGAAACTCGTAGTCGCTAGATGTAATCCGCTGTATTTACAACAAGTTACACATACGAGAATAATTTGAGAAAGTTACTACATCACGTTCAAACAGAAACACTCTTCACTGAAATGCTCAAACATTAACAGCTCACAATTCCCACTACGGAGAGGGACAAGACCCAAATATTAAAGGTAAGCTAATCCATGTCTCATGCAAGCAACTCCAACTCATTTAGGAGCCCGAGTCGGAATCACTACAACAGACCAACAATCTTTACTGTACATCAAAAATCGTACTTCGTTCTGCGCCCCTCTAATGGAGGATAAGAATCCTCCCAAACTCAAGCATTGACCGAAAAATCTCACAAAACTTAACGTGCTTTCCTAAGCGACCCATATGATCAGAGAACCTCAGCCATTTCCATTGCATAATCGGAGATACATAGCATATTGCAATTTTTCCTGCGCATGCAGTAGGTTTGTCCCCTTTCCGACCGATGTTCTACTTGTCTTAGTCTCTGTGCTTGTACAACAGAAGTCGTGGGTAGACGAAAACTTGTTGTTGATGTGGGTAGACGGATCCATGAAAATGCGTGGCGCTATGGTCACTCCGCGAAACTATCCAAACTGCATCAACATGCACGACCAAGTCCTCGGAACAAGGCTTGAATTTCATTCAGCCTCAGCAAATCAGGCGGATTGATTCTACTTACGTGTTTGCTTGCAGCATAAGAATATTAATCAAGAAACTGAAGAAAGTTTTTCGCGACAGTGAGCCGTGTAACTATCGTCAATTTTCCGTTTGCCTCAACGAGCGCAGTTAAGTCATCGTACCACCCATGTTTTTTTAACCGCAGGTGCGCAAAGGCTTGCTCATTCAGATTTTCATCTTCAACGCAGAGGGTTCCTTCTCCGGAGAAGATGCTGTGAGGGACAGTCGACGAGAATCAAGAATGTCAGAGAACAGTTGTATGAAAAAACCGCAGCGTTTAGTGGGGTTTCCACGTCTTCGTGCTGGCAGCTGATTTTGCTCCAAAAGGTACAGTGATGTCCTTGGTTCTGGATATATGTCGTTCAGCTTGTTCGTTCTCCACGCAGAACCGAGCCAGACGACAGCACACGTCCTACATAGGAGCGCCCATTTGTTGCTGCTGCATTTGTGCCGCCTGAAGTGCAGCGGTAAGCTCGAAATGCGAACACTCCCTATCAAATTCTGCCAAGGCCGGCGCGACTAGGACTAGAAGGCCTGTACTCATGATCCAGCAGGTTTGTCCGCCGAGCCAGTAAGCCGTACGGAACACTCGCTTCGTCTTGAAGTACACTGAAATTTTGAAAATCAATGCATCAAACTTATTTTGTAGGTGTAGCTAGTGATCTATCTAGTAAACTTCAATTGGACTTAAAAATTGAGTTCCAGGTCCAACTTAGAAGGGTGAAATCAGAGATACAATCCATAGGTTGAAAGAATGTACTAATGGCGAGAGCATCTGCAGTCTCCGGCGGCAGGTAGTCCTCGAGGGCCAGACCGTGAACGATACTACTCCACTGGGCACCCATTTTTTGTCGAGACTAAATGAATCGAAATACTTCTGTGCTCACTCTAAGGAGAAAACTAAGGCAATGGATGGAATACTAGAAGGTAATCAAACTCAACAAGTAGTCCTATCCAACTTCATTCAAGTTTTTTTGACAGCCACGAGAAACCTAGGAGGATGACCAAAATAAAGCATGTAAAGCCAAGGGATCTCCATCGTCATCAACAGATGAACGAGATCGCTTTTGCCTCCAGCGCCTGAAACACATGGACATGTTGTTAAAGAAGAACAGACCAGCTGCAGGACATCATCAAGATTCACAGCGCGACTGCGGCGTCATTAATACGATCACCATGCAGCTATGAATCAGAAATATTTTCTATGGCACCATCGACAAGATTGATGCCGCTATGACAAAGTAGACTGAGATACAGCACCGACGAAAAGCTGGAATCGTCACACAAGGATCTTGTCAGAAGTGCAAAGATTCATTGCCATCGCGGGTGATCATCACAAAAATGCAATACATAATCAATAACTAGACTGCAAAGAACAACCCATGTTCCGACGAACACAAAAAATTTCTTATCCCAAAACCAATCCTTGCCAACAGGACCAGTTGTGCCAACGAATGTAATGGATAAGTCCTTCTCGCAATCCTTCGTTATCAGCGTTGTGTAACAAGGGATACTACACATCGGTAGTTCTTATCGTCTCAACCTCGAGTTGCAAAGAGTTGGAGTCTAGAACAAGAAAATAAATTTGAGTACATTTTAGGCTTATCAGATTCTAGGAGTAGGATTAGGTGTCTGATGACTTTTGAAATATACTCTGCCTCCAAAAGCCTCGACAAGTTTTCGAGTTTCTATGCACCAGAGACCAGTCTTATCAAGCGAAGTATTACGGGTTGGAAAATCTAAAGGATGAATCAACAGACGATGAAATATTCAATATGGCGAATCATCCGGATTCTATTCGGTCTTGTTCCAATATGAAGAGTGCGACAGTGTTGAATTATACAAAGAAGTAATTGATGTTATAAACTACTTGCGTGCGCACATAATGATCAAAAAAGTCGGTGCATCCGTGCAAGTTGTGGGGAAGGGCTTCCCGCTGGCTGAATTTCTCCTACATTTTCTTGTGGAACTGCTGATTGCGTGCCAATTTTCGAGGAGACTCGTTGACGTAGTCGCGAAGGAGACCGCGTAATTGTCGTAGGTCCTTGATAAACCCCAGGCACATTGTTAGGATTACCAGAAGACGTTGTTGTGAAGGCGAAGGAGGAAGAAAGATCAGCTGAAACGGGTGTATCTTCTTGACGTCCTCGTCCACTTTCTCGAGCATCTCCTGCTTCTAATACAGCTTGATCATATTCGCCAAAAATTCGAGCCCGTGCAGCCCCTGCAATGTTGAGTTCGACGTCGCGTCTCTCTGCGCGTCTTGCATGCGACATTCGCGATGGAGAAACGCTCTGCATGCCCCACCCTTCTCCTCCCGCAGTGCGCTCTTGCAACGAGCGGGAAGCAGCACCCGCATAGCCGCTGTGCTTGCTCCCACTTCTTGAGGTGGTTGTGCCTCGCACGTGCATGGGAGGCGCAATGCCGCTCAGCCTGGCCCCGACAGCATTAGGATCGCGCTTCAGCAGTAAGGGAGAAATGTCGCGGTGGATCCCGTGGTGGTGGTCTCCGACAGTGGCGCCTGAACGAGTTTGTACATAGGAAAAATGAAACAGAGTGATACATAGATATGTTAAGATTGATAGATTCAAATCACACATCGTGAATTGTCGATAAAGTGATAGAACAAATTGGAGAATTAAAACTCATCGCTAGCAAAAAGTACTTGTGAGTCCCCCGTTTGTAAACTCACCGTAGTTTCCATTGAACCAATTTTCTCCAGTCTGCAAAAGCGCTTGATGACGAGGAGAAATCGAGCTTCGTGGGTGCTCTGTCCCTATATTGTTGTGCACATCCGAAAGTCGGCCAGCCACTGGTATGCACGCAGCCTCTTCGGCCGGTGACAGTGACCGTTTTCGCGACGCGAACGTGTTGCTACTTTGCCGCAGTGGTCTTACTCCACTTTCCTCGCCGTTCTGTGTGGCAACAGGCTCAAGAGAGAGGCCAGCGTGTCCGCTGGTGTAAAAGTCTGCACTTGGACACAACGGCCTCCGCATATTACTCGGGCGTGCATCCGTCTGCAGACCGGCTCCCCCACGCTTTGCCACCTCTTCGCGCGATATACGTGCGCGTCCGCTCGACGGCACAAATACCTCAAGCACATCGCTGCGCCGAAGAGAGCGATCGCCACGAACCCAACATTCCGCTAATTCCGCCCCTTGCTGTGTGACAGCTATAGCTGCGCCGGCTGCGGGCCTGCTAATCGACGATCCTGTCTCAGTCGTAGTCCCTGAACGAAAAAGATTTTGAGACGGCCCAGGGTCTTTGGAGGAAATGTTGATGGATCTTGATAATCGGCGTGCCAATTCTAGATCCTCCTGCGAAGGTGCACGCTTCTCCGATTCCTTAAGAGCGATTTCCGTGGATATTCGTCTTGCCAAGACTACGTCTTCTTCCGATGGGCCGCGCAGCTTTCTTTGCGGTACGTGCTTCGTGTGGCGCGGCTTGGGCCCCACTTCATCTCGCGCACGAAAACCGTCTGTGATTCTTGAAGACAACGCCATTAAGCGGGGCGAAGAGGTGCTGTAGCTGGGAATAGTGGGCAGTGGCGGTTCGTCTCTAGTAGTCTCTTGACTGGTAGAAGATGTAGCCGGTGCGTCGTTCTTTGGACCAGTCGCAATACTGCTCTTCGCATTATCTCCGGTGCTTTTCGCGGCAATATGCTGAGAGATATACGATCCACCTACTTTCGTGCGGTCCTCGAACTTTTTCAACTCTATGTCAGAGAGAGTTTTGCGACCGAAAATCAATTTTCCAACGTGGTCCTCCACCGCGTCCTCGTACACCTGCGCCGCGTCTGCACTCAGTTCGCTGTCTTTAGTTGTCCTTTCCGCTGGTTCGGCATCTGCCAGTGGATTCGGTCTCCGATACATCCGAACCGGATTCAAAACTGGCCCCTCGGAAAGCAATCGCACCACGCCTTCTAGTGGCGCATCGAGTGTGCTCAATTTTGATCCTGGTTGCGGGGCACGAGCCAAGGTGCTTTCCTCGAAATCAAGCCGCTTACGCTCAACCATCACACTTCTCGCTCGCTTTTCTGCAAACCTACCACTCGGAGATCCGCCCGCTACCGGGTCCGTGACCTTTGGTGCCAAGCTGTGTTGACCTGTTCATTTTTGTGAGACAAACAGTGGGAAAGTTTGATACTCAACGACCCTAGAAATTTTGCGGAAGCCATAGCCATGCATTAGTTTCACAAATTAAAATTATGGTGCAATCATGTTAGAAAAGAATACGTTTTCGCATGCGCTGATAGGGACTCAAATCTAAGTCATCTTTCCCTGGAATCGCATGGTCGAACAGCAATTTAGGCTTGCAGCCTTCCTCTGCGTCTCTCCACGTGGGAAATAGAAGATCGGGCCTGCTGTTAATATTTTCCGCACGCGGTGAATTCCGAGGTGAGCGAACCTTCGAGGATCTATAGGGCTTCACGTTCACTACTCTATACTTCCGTGCGTGATTCAACTCCCTCGCAAGCTCCATTTGTTGCCGATTATGCCTGCATTAAAGAGAGGGAAAAAATCAGTCGTGGTGTAATTGGTTGACTCAACCCTAAAAGGACGATTATCATTAATTAGACTTCGCGTAGGCCATATAGAGGAAGAAAGATGTTCAAAACGTAATTTAAAGTACGTATCCATCGAGTATCGATTTTGCGATCGCCAATCCCGCATGACATTATCTGGCGGCGACTGTGCTGTCGCTTGGCTGGTTCTAGAAGGCGACCCCTCTCCAAGTTCGCCCCGGTCCCGCTGAAGCGGACAACGGTCGGGCCGAAAATTGGCGTGTAGATGCGCTGAAGCTCTCTGGGCGCGCTCATGATGCTCCTCCGCGAAGTCAGCGTAAGCTCGTTGCAGTTGCGCCGTTTTCTGTGCTGGGGTTGGATCCTCGAGCGGCAAGGGTGATACGCTGCGCAAGTAGTTCCTCTTCGTTTCTTCCACTACCTCACACCCCTTCAACGCAGCGCTTGCCAACGTATTCAGATGTCGAACTAAAACGTGGGACCCACGCCGTGCATGCGCTTCAGGAAGCTCACCTGCATGATCATGAAACACAATTACGGTGCAGTCCTAGGATTGTAACTCCAAGAATCGTAATTCCAAATCGGTAGAAAAGCAAAAGTCTACCATCATCTCAACTCAAAGTTACCGATACAAAAGACCTTTCACACAAGTGCTAATTGCACATGATATTGCAGTTGCAGCATTGTGCTGGGTATCTCCTACTTATCAAGAAGAGTTCTAGCTACTAACTTATGTAACAGTACATTTGCATGAAAACATCACAAGTACCCTTCGAATTCGCCTTCACCGGATATGCGATTGGCGACATGTCGATCATAGAATTATCAGGTGAAATGGATTGTCGCCTTGCTTCGGATCGCGCGATGACGTCCTCCACGTCCTCTGGTCGTCGACTTTCCGATCGATCTCTGGCTTCCAGTCGTGAATCCGACTCTGGATTGTCTACGTAAGGCAAGTACGAACGCGGATGGCCCTCTACTAGCTCTTGTTGATCTCCTTTCTGTGATGAATTCGATTTTTGCGTTTTGTTCGATGTTAGAAGAAGTTTGTCTCCCGGGTACCTGGTAAGAATCTCTTCAGGAAGCTGTCTTAGATGTTCTTCCACCTTTGTGTTCGCGATTTTGTCTACAGATACGATTCTGTGCTTGTCAGTGAGTTCCCGCAGGGAGGTCGGCTGCAACCCGTCAGACCACGCGTACTGTTTGCGATAGCTGGAAACAAATCGGGTAGACTCGGCTAGAGCAAGCTCTTCCTCAAATGTCGGACTTCGGCGACCCTTGCCCTGCTCAGGCGAGGGAGATCGCACACCAGCTAGTGCGCCATCTTCTCTCTCCTGTCTCTTTTGTGGCGAGGAGTACGAGGGAGACAATAATTGTTCTTCGTGGCGCACCACCTCTTCCGGAAGTTGTTCTTTCTCTGTGATGTCATTGGTCCCTTTTCCACTGGTATTCCCATCAGCCCAGACAAAAGATGCCCGCGGCTGCGGCCGAGGTTTCAGCAGCTTGATCTGCGCTTTCTTTTCAGTCAAGGCCGACGAAGGCACAAGGGGCGGCTCCAGGTAATTACCAGCTCCTACGCTGCTAGAGGTATTCGCGACAGACGATGAAAAGCCAGTGGAGTAGTCTTTCGCACCTCCAACAGCAAATGATGACCGCGTCAGCGGATTATTCTCCAACCCCGTTCTCGAATTTTCATCAAGCACATTTTCGCCAATTATAAATTTCTTACCAACGATGTCGTTTCTGCTCTGGTTTTGATCTCTGCGCTGCTTGCCGTTGCCATCTACGCTGCGCTTCGGATCGCTTCCGAGGTGGATCCTTTCGGCGCCCCCGAGTAGAGCAGTAGAAGTGCTGTTCACGACATCGGCCACGACGAGAGGCGTCTTTCTATCCTCATAAAAATGAAACCCTGGCGATCGCGATCTCGGCCGTGCGACGCTAGGAAGCCCAACCTCCTCGTCTGAACTGAACGCAACGGCAGCATGTGGCGGCAGAGGCGACGGCGATCGCGATCGAAGATCGAAGTCTCGACCTTGTAGTTCCTGGTCATCATCATGATCAGGATCTACATGTACAACTTCTGAAGTTCGTGTTTCGCCTTCGTGTTCAGTTCCTCGAGAGCAAAGAGCCAATGATTCATCCCTCTCCAAATCGGATTCAGATCCGAAATGAAGCATCGATCCGCTGTGAGGAGGCAATGGTGACCTAAATCGGTCTTGCGCATGATATCCATTTTCTTCCTTAAGGCCGGCCAGTGGGGCGTGTGGCGGGAGGGGAGAGAAGGATCGGCCTCGAGCGCCATCCCTGGTGCAACTTGTTTGCCCGAATCCAGAATTTGCACATGTTGCAGGACGATGAGATTCACTCAAAGCCTGTACAACATTAGGACCATACGCCGAATTACGACCCATTCTGTCTTTCACACCAACTGTGAAGATCAACTATGCAAGTAGTAGGCAAAAAACCTCAAAGTTAGTTGTGCGCCTTGGAAGAAGGGAGGACGCGACACCAAGTTTGGTGCAATTACAGAGAAAAGCAGGGCGGAGATTTCAGGTGATAAAACAATGAATCCCACCAAATCAAATAAACTACATCGTCACAGGTACTCACAGGAAGTCATTTGCAACATCCATGAATAAAAATTTCTTAAGTATTCGTTGAGGGGCGGAGGCTTCGATGAGAATTGGGTAGATTGTGATAATACATGAAAGGAATCATTGAAACGCTTGACTAGAAAGCTGCAACGCCTGCGGGTAATTTTTCTTCTTGATGATGGAATGAAATCTATAAGTATCAACTCGCTCGGATAACGTCGAAAATTACTTGATCCACTCGGAAAGGACAGGACTATCACCTCCAGACAGAAAGACTCATGGAACTTAAGTAGATTCGCAGACAGCAGCACCACACCAGAGCTTCTTCTACTCATCTTACCTCCTTTCTGAACCGAGTGGACTTTCTGTCGTCTGTTTCTCTCAACAGACAAACCTACAGTTTGTTCTCAAACTCAAACATCTTATAGTAGAAGAGGACGGCTGCAAACAGAATCTTAACCCTCAGCCTATTCTACTTGAGCTAGTTCGTTAGAATGAGGATAGCAAAAGAACGCCTTTACGACCTCAGACTTGAAGAGGAGCGAAAAGCTCTAAGGTACAACTCAACATCGAGATAATCTTAGTTAAAAGTACAGCTCAACATCGACAGCTTCATGAAGGTCAACTCAAAAACAAGGCACATGTTCAACTTACCTGCAAGAAAGGCGTGAACATATTACTCTTGCCGTCGGCAAAATTGTGGATTCTTCTGATTCGATGTCTCTAACTGATGTTCGGCTCGTTTTTCAAAAAACTGGTAGTCATGGACAGCCCGATCTCGACAAAAACTGCATTTGCACTACGAGTCACCGCAGCAGGAAGATTGTGACAATGTTGGCTCTTCGGGGCTATAATTGTCCTCGTTGATAGCCATGTTGACACGACGTTCCTCCTCGATTCCGCAGCACCCCGGGGGTATAATGACCTTATTTTTTGGTTGCGTACTTGTCTACTAAAAATTCACAAACATTTACCTTCGTGGACTTGAATCGGGGACGTGGCCCGTACCTACGAACTAAGAGACAACAGGGGCGGAGCCTGCTTTGTAGAAGAGCTAGCGCGGGATCTCAAAACCTCACACCCGAATCAAACATGATGATGATGGATCAAGGAGATGACCGTGACTACCAAGTTCTTGGATATCTATACAACATCGTCATGAAATAAGTGAGTGACCTCATAATCCCAGCCATGGTTCCTGTAGCGGACAATTCGGACCGTTTCGTAGCGCAGAGGATCTCTCATCCTGACGCGAAGGGCTAATCCTTCGGGTAATAAGCCCCTCAGGTCTTCTGGATCACGGCTTGCGTAAAAACGATCCCGACGAACAAGGAGCGGTTTATCGGCGGCGTTTGACATCGTTCGAACTGGAATTTCTTCGTTTTCGCTGAGCGGTAGATGAAAGTAGCAGTCTTCTGCCTAGGCAAATTCTGTACCCAGAACCTACATGGGCAGCTCTCCTCTCCTCAGGCAGTTCTTCATGAACCGTAGGTGTAGGTAGTCCTGAGATAGAAATGGCGTCGTTCAAATTTTCATCTCCGAGCTGTAATATCGTTCGTCTTCTATTGTGGATTTACTGCGCATAGTTTTCAAAATATCAAATCAAAATTAAAGATCAGCATGTAAATAGATGAAGATTTTCGAATAGCCGAATCTGTAAGTCTGCTTAAGCTTCGAAAAGGCCGTGTCTGTCGTTTTTCTTTGGGACTCTGTTTCGAGGAACGCTGTCGGTAGCAGACAACGCCCAAACGCCGTCGGATACCCGTCGCGTTCATTGTCCGGAAGATGCGCAATTTCATCTGCATACTCGTTAAAATCTGGAGGAAGCATGGCCCGCTTGCTGCGCGAATATCGACAAGCGGAATGCTCGAAGGGCCTAAGAGCTCAGTGTCGGGCGGATACTGTCCGAACGAGAGACCCACACTTCAACGTCATATCCTTTTTATACGAAAGGAAAAGAGAGGGACTCGTGTTCATTCACATGCGAACCACTCCATCCTACTAGTGGCCGCAATCTGCGTTTGGCATCCTATCTTTCAGCTCCTAGCGTGCACCTCTCCCCCGAGAGCCGCATGGAACGACTCGAACTGTGCCTTCACGTTGGCCGGCAAGCTCATGTGATGTGGATAGACGAGCCATAGCATACGTTGCGCCGCAGCCTCCATCCCCTTTCTTATCGAAAGCATATGCATATTTAACGAAATCAGTGATAACAATTAGGAAGGTGCCGCTGCAGCTGCTGAGAAAGATCGTTGACGTTCGGATCCTTATGCATGGATATCGGATCGCTTTCGCAGTGGATCACAGTGATACAACCATGGCAAAAGGATCCACAGTTCGCGTGATTTTGCTACTGTGTTCTACGAACTCACTCAAAATTGATTCTAGGGATCTTCGCGAAAGCACAGTAAGAAACCGAAATCGTCATGAACGCGGACTCAAATCCGCAAGAAAGAGAAAGCTTCAGGCTTTCCCACGACCACCTACCTGACTTGTGATCACAACGAACTGTTCTTCGAACAGCAACGACAGACGCCACAACGACAGACGCAAGAACGCCTTTCCTTGGAAAAGACACGACTAGGATAAAACGGAGCTCTACGGGCGATGATTTACCATGCAAGTCTAGAATTATGCCTTTGGTCTGTCTTATCAGACAAACACACCAAAAAATTACCTACGTACATTTCTTGGTGTTGATTGTCATTTTACAACTTGTACTACTGTAAGTGAGGTGTTAACGCAATTTTGATCTTCAGCTATGCGAACCTGCTGGATTATTGTGAAAAGATATCAGAGTCTACTGACATACGGGAAAGATTCTTCGATGAAGTCACAAACACAAATATTTATATATATAAATCAGAAAAAATTTTCACCCAGAGAGATGATGAGTATTCAGACGTCGGTCACGATAAAACCAGAACTACTGCAAGAACTAATAATGGAATTACAAGTTTACAAAGAACTCGGTGGAGAATGAAATTACTACAACAAGTACAAGAGGCAAAAAAGAAATAATAAATAAGTTCGTCATCTTTCTACTATAACTACACGGTGGTAAGCGGTTCTATTCAAAAGGCTAAACACTGTTCAAAATGGAAATTGGTTGTTGCGGGTAGCAGTCCGAATAGTTATGTTTCTTGGTCGTGTTGGGGGTAATCGGATAGGTGTTCGCTCGGGCGTGTGTCGAAGGTAAATATAATTCGTAATGTCGTGCTCCCAAGACAAAGCGCCATACTCAGTTGGTTCTCTAGTACAAGATTTCGGGCTTTGGAAACTGGATCGGTCGTGGTGGTACGCTCCCACCTTCGCTATCGTCACTGTAAACCTGGTGAGGAACAAAATTTGACTCGAATGGGTTAACGAGCCCAAAGATCAGCGTAATCTTTATATATAGAATGGTGAGCAAGTCCACCTCGTACAACCTCAACAAGACGGACGGGACCCCAAGTAGACTAAAACAGCGGCAATCAAATTTTGATCTCTTTCAAAAGTACCATAGCAATTTCGGAGCCTTCGCTTACCTTGCTTGCTGATTTGTTGCCGATCTTCATATCAGCGTAGTCCCTCGACTGCCGCATTAGATCCTCCATGCTGGAAGAAGGTGCAGCTCTCGGTGCTGGACTCGCATGTCTTCCGATGGAAGCATTGGTCCGGACGTAATGCTCGGCCTCCGCTCCCTCTGCACCGCCACCACTCGCTTGCGCGCCGACTGGACCGGTATAGCCGTGAGAGAACGGCGAGGGGAGTCGCATATCTTTCGGGAGGCTGTCGCGGCTATTGATGCGCACGAGCTTGCGCAACTCTGGCTCTTTGCTCTTTGAGCGGCTGCGCTCTCGTCTCTGCTTCCCACGGCTGTTGCACCGCACGAGATTTCTGTCGTTGTTGAACCACTCGCTTCCGCGCTCACTCCCTGGAACACCCGACGATGCGGCTGGTGCCATTCCGCCTACGCCACCACCGACGACACCTCCTGGGTGATGCTGGTCTATACCAGGGTGATAGCCGCTGTGATGTGCTGCTGAATGATGCGGTTGCTTGTGCGGACTGCCAGGTTGGCCTGGGAGCGCGTAGCCACCAGGTATTCCGCCACCGTATGGTGCCATGGCAGGATGCCCAGGCACGCCTGGCACGCCGGCGTTGAAACTATAGGGTGGCAACGTTCCCTGATTATACATCCCAGGGTGCGCACCAGGATGAGAATAGGCTGCTGCGCCAGGATGTACCCCAGGCATTTGATGCGGCCCACCCATCGGTGCAGCCCCGTAAGCATATGCTGGCAAGGCTCCCGGTCCGCCTGGCGCACCAGGGTATCCCGCCGCTACGCCCGGATTGTACATCATGTTCGGATGCTGTTGTGCCGCTGGGTTGTACATACCTGGGGGAACGCCACCAGGTGCGTGATGTGGCGCCAGCTGCTGCGATTGATGCGGGTTGTACATGCCTCCTTGCGCTGAATGTTGCGACCCCACTGCAGGATGGTGTCCTGCGCCTGGTGGTCCAATAGAACCATGCGGAGGGACTGTGCCACCACCTGGCGGCACGCTTCCGGGAACGCTATCCATCACAGCACCTGGCAACGAGTTCTGATAAAGATACGCAAGATCCTGCGACCCAAGCGCGCCGACCTCTGCTTCCAGCCGTGAACGCGCCTGACGCAGTGCCTCTTTTCTCTTGGCAAAACCGCCGGCAGCCTCTAAAATGTCAGCACGGGAAGCGAAGATTCCCAACAATTTTACACCTGAAAAAGATTGAAATGAGAGGGCAGATGTATTTCAATATTTTAGAATTTCGGTTACTAATGGTAAACGTCTACTCTAGTCTAGGCAAAGGATAAATCATCATCTTGATCCTGGACATTACGAATCCAGAACGAGGCCACAAATAGAACAAGTACATATCTCCGCAAGGTAGTGACTATTCGCGAACGGGTCCTGCCAAACTGAGCGATTCGAATGGATATGATGGTAGTAAGACTTCTCATTTTCGTAATACGGTCCCTGCCATTGCGTGCTCAACTGCTCCGCGCTTTGCAAGACTGAAGTATAGATACCTGGTCGCAGAGGGGGTTTTTCGGTCACTATTTCTGATGTTGGTACAAAAAAAAAGATTGAAAATGGAGAAGACGTCCATCTGCCTGGAAATAACCGATGGATGAAAAGCAAAGGAATACAACATACATTGTATCGATCATACGAAGATACCGAAACTAAAAATATCTACTTTTCAGCTGCCCGCGGATATCATAACCTCGCTGAAGGATTCCGATTAGCGATTTGAAGGTGGAATCGCTAGGATGCGTCCATGCTGACTCGTGAGTGAAAGAGTTCGCGTAGTATCTGAATGAAGGGAAGCAGAGGACAAATCTTCAAAAGGAGAAAGAGACAAATCATCAGAATCCATGTTACTCCTACCTACGAAGAAGACGCCAACTTGTACTTGTTCAAGCGAAACCGAAACCATGTTCGTAATCCTAATTCTACTGGACAACTTTCTTAAAACTTTTCAGTTTATGAAATTATCCAAAGCAGAAATACGGCGTCTTGTCGGTCCCTTTTGGTGTATACAGCGTCCAACATGCTGGAAGTGGCGCTTGCAACGCACATTTGACTAACCATGATATCTGCATCAATGTTTTGGAGGAGAAGATTTCGTTTTGAGTTAAACAGGAGGAGGAGCTGACAAGACATTCCAATCTCAAATCAACGAGAACCTTCATTGAGCAACAAAACTCTTCTTGATGTCATGAACTCACGTCATAGCTACGCATGTCTTCTACCTTCCCTTCCATCACGACTGAAGATTTCAAACCGCTGGCTAGTACCTCAGGCACCCGCTTCAGCTCAGCTTCGACATACTCGCGCGATACTTGGTTGCTGCTATCGGTGGACAGGAGGTAAATCGCATACTGCAGGTACGTTTCGGCGTCTTCCTCGTCTGTTTTTGTCGACCTCGCCGATTTGTCGTTCGATCTTGCCGATGTGATCTCGTTGCTTCTTGCGGAATTGTCCGTCGTATTATTGTCTCCTGCTTCGCTATTCTCCAACTTGACTACGCGATCATCCTTCCGCCTGCCTTTGGCAGAGAATATGCGCGTGATAAGACCCGGTCGTCGGCTCACTGAGGTGTCCCGTTCTCTGCCGCGCCCCACTGACTCGTCGCGACCACGCCGACTGGCGTCTCGGGTCCGACTGCTGTCGCGCTCGCGTCGGCTCAGGCGCCCTAGAATCGAAGATTCGCGTCGAGAGCTTGAGCTGGACGATGAAGTAGCGCTGGGCGGCCGCGTCGATCCGCCGCCCTCCGTCCCGCTGGCAGTCGACGCTGTCAAATCAACTATCGTTTCTCCTTCCCGCTCCTTGGACATCAGCGATACACCGCTCATCGACGTCGTGCTCCCAGGTGTTGGCCCTGCACCGCCGAACGAGCTATTGTGAATACTCGTATTGTTGTACCCACTACCGTCGTCGTCATCGTCCAGAGGGCTGTCCCGTCCGCCAGCGCTTTCGGCAATAGCGAGTGTCGGCACCCGCGACAAATCTGAGAAGTGCGCACCGGTACGCTTTCTCTGCGCTCGTGACCTATTGCTCTGGAGAAAGGCGAGTGGTGGATTTTCTAGTGGCCTTGGCGGAGCCACAGCATTTAGCTCTACCTCTGTAACCGAATTTCGAGGCACAGGCGCCGCATTGTAATCGTCGGGCGATCGAGGCGTGATCCCTGTGAATGAATTTCAATGGTCCGTTACAACAGGTCAATTGAGATAGATGTTGACACTCCGCACTCAAATTCAGTATAATATCACGAATTCATGTCCACCACCAGATAGTGCCCGTTTAGTATCCACTCGTGGACCACAAAGCGCAGACTAGTACCTGGCAGAAACTCGAATTTCGTATCCTCCAGATTTACGGGATCTTTATTATCCGTCAATGCTGGATCATTCGTAACATACTTGTCGGGCTTCTTTCCGCCTAAAGACGTACGTCGGAAGAGTCCTCTCATCTTCAGCTTCACAGTTCTTCTATGCACAATCAACAAAAATGTGAATCTTTCTATTCGATCCTCATAAACTTAATCATATGTGTAAGAGTAAGCAGATGATGCGCTGTGCTTTTCTCGAACATCATCGTATTAAAGAGAGGTCTTGTTTTCTGGTCAACTGTGAAAGTTCGCTTTTGTCAACATACTACATGTAGTTGTAGTACGGCATTTTGTTTGTTTGTGCAAGTGCAACTGCTGGGGCTACCAAGATTGCGGTGGGGAATTTCTGAGCGAGAGTGTGCGCGATCAATTTAAAGACTTGGAATAAGTATTTTTCGCGAGATCAATTTCTGACGGCATCCACGCCGTCTCGATTTCTACGTGGCGTCTCTCGAGTCGATGGCAACCCCTCTCGCAACGACGCATCAGGCTCCCACGATCAGGATGCAAGTGCGATAATGGGACAGCATTTAGCTCGATAGCATGGAGGAGAAAATTTGTGACGCCGAGCCGAGGTTGAGGAGAAAAGCTATTACGAAATGCATTCACGTTCGCTGCTCGTTAGCGTAACTTGTTTTCACTTTGCATGACTGTACTTAGTCGTTTCACTTAATAAGCCAGTTGTTGCTAAGCATGTTTACAACAGCTGTTGTATGCATGGAGTTTATTGTAACGGTGAAAAAAATCTGAAGAAATTGATCCCTACTTCAATGCACTAGAAAGACCGACTGGTTGTACGTCTACGTTATATGCTAATAACTCACATGTTGACTTTCGTAGAAGTTGAGTGATAATCGTGGAAGGTTAGTAGAACCCGTCAGAAAATTGATGCATCTTCTGTACAGTTTCGCCGACTGCTTCTTTCTCCCCTTTTTCGCTGAATCCATGGAAGACCCAAGTATGTCCTTGTGGCTGAAAATACACCTGCAGCGCTCCCTTGCGTGCCTTCGCATCTAAAAACTGGTGGACTTCGAGGTAGTCTTCCGGAATCTGCTCGAGAGGAAAATCTAGCCTCAAAATTTGTCGTACCGTTTGCAGCGTCGCCGGATTCAGTACGACATCTACGGTAGGCCGCTTCACCTTGTTCGCTATCATGCTAAACTCATCGTCGCAGGGGCAGTCCGTTTCAGCAATTACAGTGCTCCAAAACTGACCCATGCGCTTACCAGCGTCCTCTCCCCTCGTTTGGGGTCCCGCCACACACCCGTAGTCCGCCGAATAGGGTTCCGATCCGGTGCTTGCTCCGAAAAAAGCCGTTGTACTACTTCCAAGAACCTTATCGCATCTACTACTTCCAAGCTTGTTATCTGGGACTTCTGTTGAGCGATTGCTGTCTTCGTTCTCATGACCATCGTCACGATCACGGACCACTTCGAAGCATTGTCGCTTTCCGATGTGGAAGAACGTTTCCCCTTCTCGTTGAAAACGATTTTTCAGGTCGTCACTTCCCTGGTACGTCTTGGCTACAGAAGAGAGTCCAGATCGAAAAACATCGATCAACCATTCTCCTATGGTGAAACTATTTCTTCGCCGGGACGAGTTGGTTGGACGTGCTGACTTACCAACTCCTTCGAAAAACTCAGGGTCGTCGACAGGTACTAGGGGACTGCCACTTACGACGAGGTGATTCGGGCTGACCTGCTTTGCAGTAAGAATTTGCGTCATTCCGCCATCTAGTGGTTCAGGAAGGTGAATTCGTCGTCTCTTGGTGCCCACGCTACCACTTTTTTCTTCAAAATGTGCACCAGCTTGGTGTGCGCTGTAGAAGCCCATAAACTTTTTGTCGCTTTTCACGTGCCACAGGCCATCCGAGTCCCGCACGCCGTAGTCGTACTCCATCGGTGGCTGCAAAACACCGCCCGGACATGCACAGGGCTTGACAATCATGAGGGGTCGGGTAGCGCCCGTTATTCCGTACCGATAGCCAGGCATTGACATTCCGAGAAAATCTGGAAAAACCTTCATTGGCTTACCGCCGACACAACTCCAGTCGTTTACCGCCACGCTGTGTTGACTCTCGGCATCATTTTCTCCACTATGCAAGTATGCCTCCGAGTCATGCCAATGCGGGTTGCGGCCCGCAAAGGCGTCTATAACGTGCTCACTTGTCGTCCCCATATTTTTGTTCTTGTTCAACGAGACTATAAAATTGCACCTGTATAAATATGAATCCCCATCGTGTTCCTCTTATGAATGCAAATAAATCATACTGCTTTCTTCAGCTAACCTTCTGCTTCGCATGAACCAGCTCCATGTCGTTGCCCTAAACATATATTCAAGGATCACATGCTATGCCGTATTATTTTTCGACGATGGCAATAGCTGTTGTAACAAAGCGGACGGAGAATTAAGTAGATGATTCGCGTCAACCTGAAATCGAACTAGCGAGACGACAAACATCGAGCCGAGTATATAACTTTACGTGACAAACAAAATAATGAAGATGAACTTCCGAAAGACGAACAGAGCAACGATTCACGGACCACCAGCAGAACAACCATGTGACCCACAAGAAGAAATCATGCCGAATGATTGTCTGGAGTTGAGATCAGCGGACCTGCTCGTCTTCTAACATTATCTATATATAACATCTTCTAGGGTACTAGGTCTAGGCATGTCGATGTATTGACTCAAGTTCGAGGTAATGGCTAGCCCCAGTCTACCAAGAGAGGGCTGAGTGTGCGCAGTGCCCTTTTGCTGAGAAATTGCGACAGTTTACTCTGCGGCACCCACGCGTAATCTGCCACTGGACTGGTCTCTGCAATATCCAGCCGCCCTGCGTTCACTCCCGTAATTCTGCCTCTGTAGTAGAAGACTTTACGACTACTGCTGAAGCGCTCGAACGCTGCCGGACAGCGACCCACAAGGTGCGGCTCCATCCCCAGCTGCTCTAATGACAGGGCTTCCAGCGTTTCGCGCATGCTCATATCAGGAAGAACGCTGGATCGTGGAACTGTCCACTTCCCTTCCACACCGCGGTATTGCACTAGCAAATAAAGCGTCTCCGTTGGATCCTTGGTCACTGATTGAAGTGAGGTGTCGAGCTCTATCTCTACGGGCCCACCGGCTCGTTTTCTGGAACGCCGGCTGCTACTGCTCGCGTCTTTTGTGGGTACACGACCGCTTTGTCCGGAAGTGTTGAGCGCAGTCTGGTTCTCAGCGGAGAACACCTCTTTCCCTCTCCTGTTCTTGTTCCCTGGAGATTCGCTCAGTTCACTGCCCTGCGATGAGTGATTATTTGAAGACTTCTGTCTGCGTCCTCTGCGAGAAGCCTGCTGTCCGGATTCGAAAGCTTGTGCACTAACTGAAGATGACGGCTCGTCTGGGAGCATCAGTCCTGGTCTGGAACTTGTGGATCTGGAAGAACCATTCTTCAGCAAGCTCTCTATATTTGTTGGTGCCGCAAACAACTCGTCCGCTTCACTGCGCACCTGTTCGGCCTCGGCCTCGTCGCTTTTGTCTTGCTCACGCATCAGCGCTTCCTCGTCCGCTTTGTCCAGAAACTGGGTTGGAAAATGCATGTACGCGACACCGTCAGCGATATCGAGCGCATTGCCAGTACGCTGTAACCAGTCCTGTCGGAAGCGTCGCCAGCGCCGCATCCACGGGGGCTCCACCCACTGCGTCGGCAGCCTCTCAACCAGCAGAGCCGCCTGCACACGGTCCCCAGCGTGCACACACAGACGCGCCAAACCAGCCTCGTCAGGGTCATCTTCAGTTCCTTCTTCTGCCTCGACACTGAATGACAGAGCAGTCTGCTCATCGTTCACCCCATCATGGTCTTCCTGGTCGCCTTCTCTAGAACATTCTTCGTCACTACCGCGTGGTGCATTCCCCGTGCTGGAGAAAAAGCGCAACGCGGACGAAAGGCCATAAAGCTTTTTTTCTAGTTGCTCGAGCGGGCACAGTTTGAAGCTCCCGTAGACGATGGAACTAGAAGTTGCACGTGACGGGCTCATCCCATAAACATTGGTTGCACTTCTCATCACCGCTGCTGAGACCGGAGTCTGCCACGAGGAGGTCGACCCGCCATACTGCAATCGCGGAAACGATGTCGCATTGCAAACAACAGCCTCCTTAGAAGTTCTCGTACATCTGATACTAGAAGTACCCTTGCTCAGTCGACATGGCGAAATACTCAAGCAACTCCGATGCGACATTTCCAGAAAAGCCACTTACGAGAATGAATATTCGAAGATAAAATTGAAAGTCAAACTTGTTGTTGGCAAATATGAATAAGCTTTACGTGCGGTGCGAGGAACTTTAACATCACCAAATCTTACCAATTAATACACTTTCGAAGTTTGTCCTGTATAAATAGTCAGTGCAACAGCAAACTCCCGTATTGCTCTCGGACATCCAGCTTGGTCCGTCTCTATACGCGTCGTGATATCTCTTGCTCTTCCTTACAACTTATCATCAATCCTCCAATGGAAATGTACTTATGAGCTATTCATAGCTCCCAACGCAGGACCGATAAGACAAATGATCACGAACACACAAATACACGCACAAGAAAGCGCGGTCCAAAAAGACAGACGATCCCAAAAGCCTAGGTTCTGAAAAAGAGGGCTTATCGCCAAAGATCTTCGGGCAATTGTCTCGACTCATAATAACATCATAGTGTCTCAACATCAACACGTCTGGAGACTGGGTGTCACAAGGTGAAGGCCTCTTGTAGACTGTCAGCAAGATGATGCTGGACGATGCATTCTCTGCTTCCAAGCGAGGAAAAAAATGAAGTCACCATGGTCTGAGGATAAATGCCGTCACGAAAATTAGCTCCGAAACACGTCCCGAGCAATAGGCACGTATAAATATGGGACCACGTGACGATAGATCACCCTCTGAGTAAGGCGGTCGAACATAAAAGAAATTCGGGCTCTATCATATACAAAGGTCACGTACTGCATTGATTGTCATCGAGAAAGTTGATCATTATTGACTAAGCTTGCAGCTAGGCAAGAAGGTCAAGGTATAGCGTTGGATTTGTTCACTCTAGTAT
Source organism: Amoebophrya sp. A25 (assembly GCA_905178165.1). Lineage (NCBI taxonomy): Eukaryota > Dinophyceae > Syndiniales > Amoebophryaceae > Amoebophrya > Amoebophrya sp. A25. The sequence goes on along the minus strand of CAJINU010000002.1, from coordinate 1,112,002 downwards.
TATCTCCTCACAGTGCAGCTCCGTGGCAAACAAACCAGCATCAGATTAACACATCTTATTACGGATCACTGTGTCAGCCTTAGGTAAGTATACTCCTACCGGATGGGGTGAGGGAGCAACTCGGCCCCAAGTCGATAGGTCTAGAGTTGTGTGCAGGTCTAGGCTAGCGGTCAAGGCCGACAGAGTCTCCACCAGCGTGCGCGTACAGTTTTTTGTGCTTATATTTAGATTGCTCCTTTTAAAACATGAGTTGAAGGTGTTCATCTCAATGCATCATTAAATCATCTTGGTCGTTACGCTGCTCCCCGATCAGAATAGAAGAAAAACGACGACCCAGAAAGAGGCGTAAAAAAGTGCTGAGTTCATCTAGAAGCCGGATGGACGAGCACAATATGACTGCCATCGTCTACATCGCAAATGATAACGTTATACTGTTTGCTAGTGATCAGCGTCCCTTTACCAGTAGTTATTTCACGTTCTCCTTCCCATCCAAGTAGGATATATTATAAAAATCGCAAAGACGTTGAACTAGGTTGATCTTTGCTGGGTAAGTGATTCCAGTAGTTATAGAAGAGTCTTCTGTTTATACATGATCGACGAGAAGCGCATGCTTTCTCGTTAACATGATGGAGCTGTATCGTCAGCACAACGATGCTGAGCCTGGGAATCTATTTGGCAACCTGCCTAGGATTTCCCGGGCGACACCTACCCGCTCGTCTAGCTTGTTGTTGGGTTGTCAGTGGTCTTGCGGCTGTTGGTTCCTATTGATCCTGACACAAAATGACGAGTAAGCTTTTGATTTGCTACTTGTTGCCAGGGGGTTCTAACTATAGCTTGCTCTAGTTGTGCGCCTCTTGTTCTGAGTCTCGGCTGCCGTTTGAAAGTTGCGCGCGGCACAATAATAGCCATCAAATTGACAGTAGCACTCGCGTCGGTCGGGCAGGTGTGGCCGCGCTTGAGTCGCCCTCTCTCACAGCTTTGCTGTCAGCGTCATGATTTGCGGAGGAGGACGCGCTCTCACTCGTCCCGCAGTACGTGTTGCTTGTAGAACAAGACGAACTTCTACTTCTGCTATAGCTGTCCTCCCCTGTTAAGTATTGCTGCTGCCCTGAACTACTGCTGCGACTGCGCGGCCGCGGAATACGTGAGGTATCCACCATGATTAGAGCTTCTTAAGAAAACAAACCAGATGGATTTCGTATTCAGTATAAACATGCGATTTTCCCTTGATTTCCTGAAGATGGAGTTCTTATTCATCTCATGGGGTGCTTATCGTGTATGGCCATGGCGAGTGGAGGTTGATTGACTAGTCTAGCTAAGTACAACTCTCTATTGTGAATGTCTTATGATTTAAGTATCTTAAGACAGCTGTGAGATAGTGGCGGCTTTCCAAACCCGAAGCTTCCATCCACTCGTCCCAGGATCCTGCGTTGCGAATTATATGCTCTCCTCGTGCCCTATTCGATCGACTCGCACGAAGCGCGCCATCGCGGTTTCTCCACGAAGTAGAGGAAGAAGATGCCCCAGCCTTTGTGCGAGATAATCGTCTGTTCTCTCTCGAGGAAGTAGAAGATCTCTTCTCTCGTGATCTCGGACTGGCCTCGGGAGTTTGCCATTTAACTCGTGCATTAATCCAAGAACTGTCCCGCTGTGCTTTACTAGGTGTCACAACAGTGGCAGGACTGTCGCGAGGCAAAACTATTGCCGAAGAAGCCGCATGCGCATCAATATCTCGATCATCAACCTCGGGGGCTGCTTCTGAGTTATGAAACTCAAAGACGCTCGTACCATTGTCCTGGAAATCGCGAGTACTGGTTCCCGGTGTTCCCCACTTGTCTTCAAGCGTAACACGCGAGGAGGACCCTGTTGACACGCACGAGGATGCTTCTTGATCTGCATCTACAGGAGTGGCACTGGTATCGGTCGTATTGGATTTTGGGGCAAAAGCATCTTCGTCCTCTACGTCACATTCCTTGTTTCCGTGAGTTTCGTCAAGCATCGCAAATGCAGCAGGAGAAATCCACCAGGTTGCCTCTCCAGCTCCGCGGTCCTCTACTGGAAGCGCGCTATTTCTGGCAGAAGTTGAAGATGACGAATAGGAATTTGCAGGAAAAGGGCAAGATGGATTTTGTTGCTCCCAACTTTGCGCAGCCACAGACTCCTCAAATGTTGCAAGCAGGGAGGCTGTAGACTCCGTCGACTCGTGTTTTAGCCACTCTTTGAATGCACGCCGGGACATCCGTCGCGCCGCTCGTCTTGTTGCCCTGCTACTCTTTCGATTAAAGCTCTCAATGAATCATTCGCGTTTGATGTTCATCTTCTCAGAATCCAAGAGGAAAATCACGGAGAAAATTAGAATTCGGTGGACGTGAATCCTCAATAATCATAACTCCGGTACTCAAACCCCCGTCCTCGCACCCAACGCCTCCAGTTTGCATGCGCCGCTCCCATATTCGCCAGGCAAGCTTCTTTAAACGAGCTTCCGCCTTTTTTTCTTGTGCGTGCGCGAGCCGGATCCTCAAAACGTCTCTGAGGACCTCCACCTCTTCCTCGGTTCCGGCTCTACCCTGCAATTCGTGAGAATGTCCTGAACCATCGGCAGCCGCACGTGGTTCCGAGTCTCCTGGATCTCTCTTTCCACAAGGCCAAGGAAACAAGCACGCGCAATTACAGGCGTTCACGTTCGCAAGCGCAGGGCCTTTATTGGTGCTTCTCCACGTGACGCGCACCGCTTCCGAACTACAAATCATCAAACAGAAGCACCAAGGCCAAGTCCAAGAAAGCAGCCTTTGTCGCATGATACGGTGTTGCGAGGATAGAGACCCAAGCACTTGCACCGCTGAGGACGAAACCGCCACCATCTTCTAAACAATCTTCTACTTGAGACGGCAACTACGGAAAGGGAAGTGGATCAGTGACTCGGGACTCACGGGTTTCCCGCCGCAGCCACTTTTCTTCTTGTAGGCCAAGATCGCGGGAAGGGTGACCCCAGTGATGTCCGGCGTGCCTGCCGGCGACGGGTGGAGTCCATTAGCCTCCTTCTACTACCGTGCACTAATTGCCTACGAGCCCGCCGGCTTTAATTTGATCAAACCCAGGGGCAAAGGAGGGGGCTAGTTGTGTTATATAAACCGCGACCGGCCGCCAACCGTCCCACTCTTATGCGCCTGCCTACAAGGCACGAGGGCAGGGCCGCCAGCCCTGCCTACTCCTGACTAATGCGCAATCAACTGACAAGTGGGGAGCGACAAGATAGACAACTACTGGCCTAAAGCCCTAAGTACAGCATGACGCAAAAAACGTTGGTAATGTGAGCTCTAACATCTTATAATTTCTCCTCGGTCTCTCGTCTTCTCCAGGTCGCAAATCCCCATCCTCGTTTTGCGCACTCGAAATTGGCATGACCTCCTACCGGCAAAAAATATGTCGAATCGTACCCCGTGTTTCCCATCATCGGCGGTAGAGAGCTTGATCGCATGACTGCCGCCGGCCCGCGCGCAAAAACAATCCAAAAACAACGAAAGGGGGAAAAGGAAAAAACTGACAACAAGGGGACCTGTTAGGGGAGCACAAAAAAAACACCGATATTTTGCGGCAAATAACACCTGCGGGGAGTAGCTCGCATATGGAGCATCGCAGCCGCCAGCGCTAAACCGACGTAAGTAGAAAAAGCAAGTCTTTCTCAGGCATCTGGAAACAACAAAACTGGCTTCGCTCGTCATCAGCCACGCGCACAGTGCACGGGATTGAGGAGAATTACATTAGACAGTTTACAATAAGAAAGGCACAGAAGATTAGTAGTATTTGACGAGAGTGTAATCAGTACAACGGGAGTCAATAAAGGTTAAAACTTCAAGGTCATTTCCAATATATTCCCGTCTTGTATTTTAGTACAGTATAATCGATGCCGCTCTTCAGCATTTGTTGTGTTCCTTCATATTGATCTACGGCTTCGTTCTTGTTCAAATGTTTTCAATCCAAGCACTTCTACTTTCTATTATTTTGCACAGCGGCGTGCGTACTTAATAATAAACATGAAAATGTAGATCTTTACAGCAACGCCATCCCAAGTGAAATGCTTACCATGAGCATAACCACATTCATAGACGAGATGAAATCAGAGAGGCTACGTTTGCAATGCAATAGAATTCTTCCCGAGACGTCAAGGATTCATTAGTTGTATTTTTTGCGGCTTTTTGTTTGATTTTTCGCTACTGCTTGCAAAGAGAACCCTAAAACACTTCGTGAGTTTTCGACTTTCCTATGTATAATCATGCTGCTGCGAGTTTTTCGGCATTAGTTACTCCAAATTTACAGGTAGTTTCCTGAAGCCTACTTGACAAAGACAACTAGACGTCTCAGTTACATTATTTGAAGTTAGTAGAAGTAGCAAGTCATTGCCTAAATCAACAAGGCCTGTGAAACGCTGGTGTTGATCCTAAAACCTCCTACGCCTTCATGCCATGGATCTAAAAAATGCATCCAAACCCAGTTGATCGTTGACCACAGGAGCATCTTTCTTTGAACTTGCCTGAGGGCGATTGTCACTAATTTTTCTTCTTGCCCATGATACCGCAGAAGAGGGGCCCACACATTCATTATGTCTGAAACGCTGTGCCTTTTTACATGGTCTAAAAACTACCATCCATACGGATTCCATCGAGAAAGCAGTTGGCTCGCTCCACCTCCGTTTAATTTATTACAAAAGTCATTCTGGATTTATACCATTCATTCCAAGCGGAAAATAGAGAAATATAGGGATGATCAACCGACATCGGAACATGATTAACATTCTCAAATACAGAACTAATCTTAATTTTTGTTATTCGGAAACACGCAGATGATCGCTGTTTATGATTGAAGAGCCATCATTCATGTGCCGCCACAGCCTCGGGTCGTCAAGGTCAGCGACAGAAGAGTCGACTATCTAATGAAATCAGAGTGATTCGAACGAAACATTTAACATGCGGTTCGGCATGCGGATGCTTAGAGTGCAAGGATCGGCAGCTTAATATTCTTGTTCTGATTTGATGAGGATTCTAGAAGTGCGTGATCGATTGACTTCAGCGCAATTTGAGCATTTCCACGGTCCACGTCGTCACAACGCCTCTCAATTTCTTGTGGGGAATAGCCAGGAATGCACTTGTTGCGCTCTTTTAGGCGCTCAACTGCCTCATCAATCGAGAGGCGCCGATGAAGCGCAATGGCCCCGTCTAAGTGCTCTACTGCCTCTGCAAAGTGGAGGACGTACAAGCCTTCGACGAGAACGAGGCGCGTCCCCTGTTGCGGTGATATCTTCACCCTCGCATTGAAGTCAGGATCACCAATGGCGTGATCAAAACTTGGCCACAAGAAGCCTTGCTCTGCCGAGTCCAAGTCCGAGCAGTCCACCTTCTCCACTTGATTATCTGCAATTTTCATTTTGTCGCTTTTTGTCAACAAGCAAGTAGTCTTTCGGATTTCCGACAGACGTTTCACGAAGCCAGACTCGTCGAAGGTTTCTGGCGCACCTCGCCAATACACACCGCGCTCACCTTGGCTCTCTCGTAATTTGGCCAGTGGGATGTGCCAGCCGTCCATCGGAAGAATTGCCACGACCTCTGCGCCGCCCAAGGCGGTCTGAATCATGGATGCTAGCGTAGACTTCCCAGCGCCAGGAATGCCAGCGATGCCTATAAACTTGATAGCAAATTGAGGCCCTGCAGTTCCGTGCTCGTGATTAGAAATGTTAACCCCAATCTGATCCCGCATGAAGTGCAAGGCCTCCGCGAGCATACTCGTGTCTTGCAGGGGGTTCGCGATGCTACCGAACACAGCCGCAGAGAGGACGTCGCTCACCTCAGCGCCCCCGTGGGACCCCTCGTAGAGACTGTACGAAGCACGAAAGCGTCTGTCCGCACACACGTAACTGCCTTCAAATTTCGCACCTCCGCCAGTCGCTGCGATGCAGTACCGCGAAAGAAAGTCTGCGTAGCCTTCTTTGCTCTTCAGAATTGCGTATTCATCTTTCGGACTGAGCAAAAGCTGCAGGTTTACTTGTAATGATGCTGAAGGCGAATCATTTGATGCCGCGACATGCGACGAGGGGAGAACTAGCGCTTTTCGCACTGGACTAAATATTTCCGCAATCTCATCCGCGGTAAGATCGGTGGAAAAGAGATCGTCAGCGGTTAAACGCCCAAGAAAACTACGTGCGCGACCAATCGTGATCGCTGGAGCGCCGACAAATTAGAATATGCATTCTCGATGTTATGCTATATCTTGAAACGATCGTACTATAGCATTATCCGTTTATGCACTTCGTTCCTCTGTCTCCTTGTCGGAGATACTTATACCTATAGTATACATAGAAAAAGTATTAAAAATACTCATATTTCCAGTACCTAGTACCGCTGAGGCTGACGGAAAATCTTGAAATTGTGCCAAAAAGGCCGTAAGAGAGGAATGGTGCGAGTCGCGCTGGGAGCAATAAGCCGTCGGCCATTCTATCTTCACCATGGCGTTCGTCAAAAAGGAGTGCTTGAAGTTCGCAAAGTGTTTTCTCTAGTCCCGCGTCACGCATCTCTTGCTCTGTCGCTTCTCGGTCGGACACTGCCCCCTGCAATATCAGACGGATCCGCGTAAATGGTAACAAAGAAGCTAAGCTGTTACTGTTCGCTCTATGCAGCAGCCACCGTACGGCTATCTGACACCCAGTGCTGTGGCCGACAAAGACGAGTTCTCTGTGTTTCTTTATCTCATTCTTAGGGAGAACCGTGCCATTGGAATGCTGAACAGTTGCACTATCTTGGAGATCCACGAGTATTTCTGCGAGCAATTCTTCGACATCTTCTACGTCGGTTTCGAGACTGCAAACACCAAACTGCATATAGCTCGATCGGAGCAGCGGTTGCATGACACGCCAGGCCGTGCTTCTGTGACAATTCTCGTTTGTTCTGCTAGAGGTTGACGTCCCAGGGATTCGGGTTTTGGTGCTAGAGCGGTCCAAGTTCTTGCTGTTCCCTTTCTTTGACGCACTTGCAGATTCGAGTAATCTCTGAGCCAAAGGTCCAAACCAAGGAATTGAGAGGAGTCCGTCTGTCAGCCCTGGTAATAGGATGCATAAACTGCTGTGATCGCAATCATCGTAAGCTGCTTCTTGTGCTCCTTGATGTTGATCATCGTCATCATGCCACGACCGACGATCGCTTGGTTGTGTAGGTTCATACTCGAAAAAACACTGTCCATGAGTACCGTAGGAAACCAAGCGACCACGCGCCTCCTGCATTCTTCCTATTATATTCGCCATTTTTATGGTGCCTGGCTCTTATCTCAGGTGCAACGGCTCATATCAATATTCAGGGTGGACATGAAAATAGTAAGGTTGGTCGGTTTGTGAACTTGGATACTAACACACAGAAAAATAACCCCAGTCTTTTTCTGCGTTAAAAGACTCTGAACCTGAAACAATTGCTGCATGAAACCGAAGTATGGCATTTCATTACGTTTCTTTGTTGCATCCATCCAGATTAAATGATACCACAAAGAAAGCAGAGAAAATCTTTGCCCGCATGATCGATGCTCTGATGAAATTCAGATCAAGATGAACTAGACTCTCGGGTCCGCCCTTTCTGCAGTGTCTCGTCAAGAGCTGACTGTGATCATGAGACCGCAATCGCGCACTGCTTTTAGAGACCTGGCTGGTGATCCATGATTCCGATTTGTGTCTATACAACAGAGTGTCAGCCAACTGAGCAACAACTTACATGACTTAATTGCTTTCTTCATGACCACAGGCTGCTCCCGCTGAGCTGTGCTTCCCGATCGTGACGGAATACCACACATATTTAAGTCGCAGCCCCTCTCCATGCATGTTCGCTAGAAACAAAGGCGTCCGCCAAACGGAGAAGTGATGAAGATCCACGTGGAGGAAACCAATTAGTTCTGTAAGACTTGCGTCTTCGTATATGATTGATGGTTGATCGAAATCAAAAATGCCTTTGAAAACTAAGTACTAGCAGGCTGTGGGGATCATTGCGGGGTATTGGTGTCCCTGTGATGCGGTGAGGGACCTTCAGTCGCAAAAAGAGGCGGGATGCACATACTTATACAGATAAATATCACGGGGAGCGCAGGAAGCTGCAGCTAGCTAAACCATTTATATATTGGAGAAAATTCAACTAAGGACTGCAAAAATCCGGACAAAGTTCAATCTTCTCGGGCATGATACGAATCCGCAGAACACTCGCCGCCTACTGCGCTCCCTTCTGGAAAACCCTCACCCAATTGCGAGCCAAGAACCTCGGGCGCCCTCCAAATCCCCGCGCCCCTCCAGAATCCCCCAGCATACATTTGCAGGCTGGTGCGGTGGACTCTGGAGGGGCGCGGGGAATCACATGAAACGAAACCAAAAGACAGAAAAACCAAGAGGAAGCAAGTTGCAAAAGCCGCTAAGCGGAGCACTTCCAGGACGAGGAGGCGACAATAGTGACCGTTTTTGTGCAGTTCTTAGTTGACTTAGCGCCATTCTAATCAGCCATCTGCGGAAGCACCAGAGGCACAGCGAGCACGCCACACCATCGAAACTTAACAAAAAGAGGAGGCGCGAGCCCTTTGGAACTCAAGCGGCAACCGGTCCAGCCCTTCTTGAGAAATGCCACGAAATTGAATAAACCTCTCTATTGTTTGCCGCTTTCCTGCTCGCAAGGCCATTTTTGGAAAAAAATCTGAAGACATCTTTTCACTTTTTTCATCAAAAATGGCCTAGCGAGCAGGAAAGCGGCAAACAATAGAGAGGTTTATTCAATTCTGGCGAAACCCCCGCAAACTTCCCCGCTGAAATACTTCAAAAGAGTGCGAACAACGCCAGCAAACCCCCCCGACAATCTGCGCACAAACGGCGGCGCGCGTGAGTGGTCTGACCATTTGAAGGCGGCAGCGCGTCGCTTCTCTTTGTAACTAATCCCACCCGGCGCGAGAGCTTCGGGGCGCCGGGTGGTCAAAAGTCCAACACTTAACAACATGAAAAGACCCAAGAACGAAGAACCTCGGGCGGAGTGTCTCAAACCTTTCCGATTATGGCGAAAAATTCGACCACAGACAAGTGGAGTTAGAATGGAGAAAATTCAACTAAGGACTGCAAAAATCCGGACAAAATTCAATCTTCTCGGGCATGATACGAATCCGCAGAACACTCGCCGCCTACTGCGCTCCCTTCTGGAAAACCCTCACCCAATTGCGAGCCAAGAACCTCGGGCGCCCTCCAAATCCCCGCGCCCCTCCAGAATCCCCCAGCATACATTTGCAGGCTGGTGCGGTGGACTCTGGAGGGGCGCGGGGACTCACATGAAACGAAACCAAACGACAGAAAAACCAAGAGAAAACAAGTTACAAAAGTCGCTAAGCGGAGCACTTCCAGGACGAGGAGGCGACAATAAAGACCGTTTTTGTGCAGTTCTTAGTTGACTTAGCGCCATTATATTAGTCGATACGATGCCACTGTGCACGAAATGCAAATAATCTTATCCTTCTTCTTCGAAAAGTGATTGAAATCAATTTTGCGATGCTGCGCTTGATAGATGAAAACATAAGCAACTGTTAATACGGATCTTCAGATGGTCATGATGAAATCATTTTTAATTTTACATTAAATAGTGGTTCAAGACTCTTCAATCTACATCCGATTGTAATAAAGCTCCTATCTAAATAAGTATGCACGCGTATCCTTGACAAGACACTCGCAGTCAAGGATACGTGCTTTCAGAAAACATTAGCTTGTTGGATTCCTTATGCGTCGCTGTTAAGCCTGAGCTTCACGAAAGTTTGATTCATAAGTCAAAAACACGATAGCTTAGGGTAAGGTAAGTAATGTACAAATACGGTCAAGAATGTCTTGCGGTAGATGCATCTTTCTTCCATGATCAGCTGTTTGATGAGAGAAAAATGATAGATAAGTGTCTCTGTCATGATTATTCTGCGTCGATAAATTGAAGATCTTAATTTGATAAGCATGCTTTCTTTCCTAGAAAAAATGATCTGTCGTGCAACAATATGACACTCTCAGCGCTTCTTTACTCAGCTTGAGAACCCTCATCGTCCCCAGCATCATCCTCTGAGCCGTGTCCGTCAGCAACATGATCAGCGATTGACTGATCCTCCCTCAGCTCATCATCTGCCTCATGCTCTTCGGGGTTTTCTTCTTCATCATTTTCTTCGTCCCCATGTTCCTCATCCGGCTCATGCTCAGCATCGCCTAGGCCTTCGCTAGCCGGCTCGTGATGTTCAGGATTATCCCCCAATGTGAACCTGCTGGGATCATCCCGAAAACCTTCACTCAACCTGGTCGTCCCGTCTAGGCGAGCGCCATGATACACACTAGCCTCTTTGCTCTTCACTTCTGATGCGCCTTCACGCGTCCCATGAGCGCTGCTGGAGTGATGTCTCTCCGATCCGTCTTCACGCGTCCCATGAGTGCTGCTGGGGTGATGTCTCTCCGATCCGTCTTCGCGCATCCCATGAGTGCTGCCGGAGTGATGTCTCTCCGATCCGTCTTCACGCGTCCCATGACTGCTGCTGGGGTGATGTCTCTCCGATCCGTCTTCACGCGTCCCATGAGTGCTGCTGGAGTGAAGTCTCTCTGGTCCGTCTTCACGCGTCCCAAGAGTGCTGCTGAAGTGAAGTCTCACTGAACCTGATCCTTTTGCGCGTTTTCTCTTAGTGCTGCTGGAATGATGGCTCTCCGATCCGTCTTCGCGCGTCCCGCGAGTGCTGCTATCGTGGTGATGGTGGTGATGCTTTTCCGACGCCTGTTCATCTGCAGGGGCCTCTTCCGTCGGATCTGATGCGTCCGCCTGAAAACTGTTGGCTCCAGGTGCCTTCTCTGTATCGGCCTCGCCGCCCGTGTCAGAAGCGTCCGCGCGGTTTCTACGCTCCTTATGCGTCCGCTTGGTGTCTCTACTCAGAGGCTTGTCAACGTCTGCTACAACATTAGAATCTGTGGCGCGAGGGCTGACCAGTATGGGTACCCTCTTGCCGTCGCGGCCGGAGGTTTGATGCGCCGGCGCATAGGCGGGTGTGAATCCCTTGTCCAGCGTCGCTTCCTGCACGCCAGCCGGCGCATAGGCGGGTGTGAATCCCTTGTCCATCGTCGCTTCCTCCTGCAAGCCAGAAAGCCGCGGCACCCCAGCCAGTGCTTCTGTGTCACCTTCTTCGAGCGCTTCAATGTAGGTGCTCATCAGCCTTTCCTCTTCATACAGGCCATCCTCGTTCCGCTCCTGATCTGCAGCTCCTGATTTCATCGAGTTGTAAAAGCTTGCTCCTATGGAACTGTAGACGGCGCTGTTGCCGCCAGCGCTTCCTGCCGTTGCAGCGTCAGGAGTGGCATCATACTGGCGCGTTGACTGCAAGGCTGAAGCAAAGTGCACGCGCTCGTCATGACGCTGATTCCTCCCCTCGATTTCGATTTCGGTGGGCTGCATCCCCGCCGGCCCCCCGGTCACACCCATCAGTCGGGAGACGAAATCCGGCATCGCAACGTAAAGTACAATAATCGGAAGAGCAACGATTAACAGGATTAGAGCGCGTGTTTTCTTCAACGAGTTCTATTCATCAACTCGACTATCATGGATGCCTTGAAAAAGTTGTTATACTCCTATACCTATCTCGGTTTTTTGCTTAATTTATGTACTTAATATGCCGAAGAAGAAACTCCGCCAAAAATCAATGAGCAAGCTCCTTGGGAACAAGATGGATTTACTTCGAAAAAGCTTCATAAGATAACCACCAGGAACGTCAGAAAACAACAACAGTCGGAGCATCCGGCACAAAAGGATCCTCCTGTCTCGCCCCCTCCCTCGTCTCCTTCCTCCTCTTCGTCATCACCGCGATATCCGCGACGAACGCAAACGCGTTGTTCGAACTCCGCTTCCGCCTCTGTGCAGCCCGTACTCTCGTGGTCCTTAAACCAAATATTTCCACCAATGTTGCACTCGCTGGTGCCCACCTCACGCCGTGACGTGCAGTCATGCGCAGCATTGCCAATCCCGTGCATCATGTACTGCTCATGCCCTGTGCCGGGTACTCCCTCCTTTGGTGCACTCGCCAAAGCCGGCAAAACGCAATAATACGGGCTTTCCCAGACAGCTTCGCACATACTTAGCCGCTTACTGTCGTCATTCCCTAAAATTTTTGAAAAGTCAAAGGATCATGGACCGGAAAAACTGGGCCCCCTCCCTGTGTTATAAGGGTCCCGATGTTATTCCCCCTTCAAGCGGACCGGGGCCGCAAAAATCCCGGGCCCATATTTTCCGGCGGAGCCCCGTATAATTCTGGTTGGGTCCCTGGAAATACTGGGGCCAACGTGGTCCAGGGAAAAACGGGGGCTGCGGTATCAGAAGGGGCCCGGAAAATATGGGGCTTGACCTTGGCCCTCCTTGTCGGCTGCTCCCTCCACTCCACTGCCAGCGCAGCGCCCCGGTGGCCTGCGCTATGCGCGCCCGGACCCGGTGGGGAGCCGCGCGCTTGGCCGCGCAGTGTCCTGGCAGGATTGCCACCAAGCTGCAGCCGGTCCCTCAGGCTTGCCGCATCCTGCTGCGCCTTTCGTTTCTCTATGTTCTCCCGCTCTTGCCGCAGTACCTCGCACCCGCCAGAGGTAGGCGCGCGGGCAACAACCAGGCAGCAGGAGCTTCGCAGCGCGCTTCCTCCTTTTGCGATCCCCCCGACCCCCCCAGTGTTGCGTTTCTTTTTCGCTCCGCGGGCCGCTTTCGTTTTGAAGTGCGTCAGCCTTTTGCGGCGGGCTTCGAAAGCCCTCGGGCGTCGCGTAGTTGGAGCCTGTTCCTCAGATATGGGGTGCCGCGGCATTGTGTGTCGCGTGTGTGACACCCCGGCGCCCTGCGCGCGCGCTGTCGCCAGCGTCGTTTGTCCCCATCGGTTCTCGTCTGGTCCCGCTTGGGGGGTGCTGGGATTGGTTTTGGGTGTGTCGTGTGGGAGTGTCATTGTTCCGCCACCGAGGGCGCCCTCGGGTCGCTTGGCGTGGTTCTTTGCGCTTCTCTCTTTCTCTCGTCGGTTGCTGGCTGTTCGCGTCTGCGGCTGTCTTCTGGGCTTTCCTGTCCTCCTCTTCTCCTGCGCGGCTTCAGGTTCTGCCTTTCCTGGCAATTCTTCGGCCTTTTTGGCTCTTATTTTTGTAGGCTTATACCTTTTGGCCTCCCCCGGTTTCTACCTTTTTTGTCGGAGTCCCTACCTTCTTTGTCGGGTTCCTTCTGGTACCGGTACCCTCCCACTTCTGGTCCAATCATGCAAGAAAATCAAGATAATTCATATTGATGATGTAAACATTCATATTTGAATTCGTGATAAGGAGATAAGAAGAATGAATGCCATATGATCTTGCTGTTGCAATGCTCTCTGTGTGTCAAAAGCACGCCCAGGTGCTTGCGTATTAGTACCGTCTTTGGGCAGCAAGCGCAAAACCAGCGAGCCCGGAAACGCATCGCGCTCGCTCTGTCGCACGAAAGAAAAGGTTGCCCGAAAGTCTCTGGGGCGTGTCACAGCGTCCGCAAACCCGTTATTAACATCAATCAACGGTAGCTCCAACTCCGAGAAGGCCCCTGGGGCTTTTGCCATCAAATGAACGCTATCCGGTCCGTAAAGAGTCGTGGGACGCGTGTGCGAACTCGCGGAACCGCTCGCACCCGTCGCCGCCGCTTCTCCCATGCGCCTGAGAATGACGAAGCTACTTTCGTGACCGCTGCTGTCAAACTGCTCTGGCAATGACATGAAACTTGTTTCCTTTCTTGGTGTACTCGGATGTCGGCGTTTCGACCGTGGCTTAGTCGGGGCCTTGGAGGTCTTGCGCGCGCTAATTACACGATCTGTCGATGGTCCTTGGGCGCCTGGCTGACCGCGCGGCGACATTCTGGAATCACGACGCGGGCGCGGCGTGCTGGATGCCGTCGATCTTGGGGGTTCTGTGTGCGATTTTCTGACCCCGGAAACTGAGCTATCTTGCTGCCCTATCGCGTGGCCGGCTGCGTTTCCAGACGCTTCCGGATTTTCGGCGGAACTTGGTCGCCTTCCATGTGACGGATTAGGTTCCTGCTGATCCTGAGGCGTCTGTATCTGCTCTTGCTTATCCTGGGACGCCTGCGCCTCATTTGCCTTTTGCAATGCCTCATATTCAGGTCGTGGTTCCTCTGCCTCCGCCTGTGCCGCCTCGAGCTTCTGCTTTTCGGCCTCTCCCGCTTCAACCTCAGTATCCACCTGGGTCGCCACCTCCGCCATCTCCTCTGACTTCGGTGGTCCCTGGGGGACGTCCAGGATGAGACGCTTTGTCCGCAACTCGTATGCGAGTTCTTCGATATTTGCAGGTGTCTCGATCTCACGCGAGTGCAGCAACTGGTCGTCAGGCTCTTTGCATCGGAAGGTGTAGGACCAACCTGGCTGCTCCCGAAGCGCCATATGGCGTACATCTGCCAGAAGGTCCACTTTCATTACGCCATATTTATTTTCTACAATATGCCATGCTTGCTTGCCAAAACGGATCTCCTCCGCACCCTTGCCGTTTTCGCGAAAAGAAAAGTGGCAGTCTTCACCCGAGGCATCGCATCGATAGGTGAAAATGAAGAGGTTGTCTGCTGTGAGGCAGGGCTGGTTCTTTCGCGGCATGCTCTCTTCGCAGAGGCACGTAGCCCCGTTAAAGTGCACGAAGGGCGCGCGCTTCAGGTTGACTACCGCATCCGTACCGTGATCCCGAAGAAGGCGTTGCACCGACAGCTCGCGGCGGTTGTCTGGATGGTGAAAATCGATACCACCGCAGCCTCCAATCGACGCCCAGTAACCGGCTGGCCCCTCAAAGGTTAGACTACTTTCCTGGGATCAAAAATCCAGGTTTTTGATTTTCCCTTTGAAAAAGCTTCCTCCGAGGATGCTTTTTCTGAATACAGACTTCAACAAGATTCCCTAACTGAAAACCTGCGAGAAATCCCACATCCGCGTCCGCAACGGGTTTCGTACTGCCATCCGGCAGCAGGAGGTCTGGCAACACGGTGCCCTCCAATTTCCTGCATTGTTCTACGAATTTCGGAAACGACTCTTTGTACCCTGAGTTCATCTCCTCGTAGTTCCAGCTCATGCCTGAAACCCAAGCGTGTCTCCCCGAAAGTAAGCACCATTGTGGGCCCCCACTTCCATCTCCTTCTGCAGATGTCGTGGTCAGTGCTGTATTTGAAGAGTCTTTTGATGTTTCTTCTGTCGGGACTGGTGCGCTTTCCTCTGTTGATGTGCTTGCTAGATCCGTCGTTAGTTGAGGAGGCTTAACGGTTTTCGAATCCGGTTTCAGTCGCATTTTTTGGAACGTCTCATCCCGAATCGCCATCTCCTTTCTGTCGTATCCAGCCGACAAGCGCGCGAAATTCATTAGAGCTCACCATGACCCATGATCTTGAGCAACGTCCTGAAGCCCTTGACCAATTTGCATAAGCATCATCTTCAAAATTACTCTCTGGATATACTGTTTACGCGAGGAGGCCATAAATGAGGTTCCAAAAACGATGCCTGCGGAGAACTTCCCGACGGCGGCTCATCCGCAAGAAAAGCGTTCGCGGACACGGAGACTTGCTTTGCCGCTTGCTTTCCACCGCCGATGAAATGGCCTCCCTGCGCAGCGCAGTAGCGTCCAAACGATCCATCTCGAATACCGACTAAAGGGCCCACAGCGGTCCGAAAGGGCTTCTGATCCCAAAAATTGGAGCTCAAAGTAAATCACTTCGTCCTACACATACCAACTATATCGTTTCAGACGAGTCCTAAGAAGGAAACGGATAAGACCGAGCTGTGGAAATCAAGTACCACGTCGCCTTAACCTGCAATCGAAGAAGACAAGCCGGCGTAGTGGCTCTGTACCGCGCGCCACCCGGACTCGCATAAAACTCCTCCACGACGCGTCGAGCCCCAAGCGGGTTCAAACCTTAGAAAAAGCTGTGCTCATTTCAAGTTCATCTCACTGCTGTTTTGCCCTTGTATTTCATGGTGGCTCTCTAGATCGCCGTTACTGTTCCTTTGTACCTAATGCAATGTATCTAGCATGTGGACGCAAGGTCCACGTCCAAGGCACCCCTGAGAGATAGCTCTAAAAGATGATGAGGCAAACTTGACGAGCATAACAACTCTCGAAATTCGGCAACCAAGGATACAAGGGCTTGATGTGCCGGTGGGGAGCCACGGATAAGGCACCACTTAGACATTCGCTCCGCTGCAGCAGCAAGGGGTTTCCAGCGAACGGGAACACCCCCTCACGACGCCCCTCCAGGTAGTTCCCCTGCGTGACGTATGTCAGACTGTCGTACACGGCGCCGGCAAAAGTGGACGCGCTCAAAAAGCACATGCCGTGACGGAAATGCCCGTGATGATTATGGCACCACATAAGACCATCACTGCACCTGATGGATTTTCGAGAATAAAAAATAGTAAGAGAGTGTCTATCTTTGAAACAACGAGGAAGTGAGTTTTTTTCACCTCTCTTTCATTTTAAAAGATTCATGATCGATGAAGATCTCATAATCATATCTAAAATACGAAGGAATTTTCACAACACACGAAATTCATTCGTTTCTCTTTTGAGGATCGACCACGATATCAGAACCACTACTGGTTCGATTCGAAGAGCCAGTAGAGATTCGGAGAGCCACTAGCGGTCAGTTGGCAATTAAAAATGAGCATCCGAGAGGAAACTAATTACCCGAATTTTTGGCTGCCTTCACAAAGCGGACCCACAACGAGGTTTTTCACATGAAGGCGTAGGGCACGGTCATCCGCCGATTGAAGAAGATCACCAGGCCCGCATTCGCTGTAGCAGTTGTCACAGTGGTCGCACCCTAGCTGACACTCCTTCAAGAAACGTGGCACCACTCCAAAATGCCTGGCTGCCTCCGTGTAGGGCATGTGCATGCAGAGCTGGTGACAGGCTTCCTTACTCTCAGCTTGGATCTGTTCTTAGGAGGCTGAAGTTGACCTATCTAAAACCCCACATATTTCCGCCGATTCTTGTTGAAAATATAGTCACTGGAGATATGCTTTTAGATAGGCAAACATGCAAGCCATAATGGGCAATGTTTTCTTCTGTCATCGCCGTGGCGTCTCCTTCTGCCTCTTCGTCATCACCCCCACCACAAGAGGAGGGCGAGGAGCCTTCACAAAAGGATGATCCACCCTGATTGCCCTCACCCTCTTTCTCCTTCTCGCGCTCTTTATCTTCGACCCCTTCTTGTCCGTCGCCATCTTCATTAGAAGAGGAAAGTCTGTAACTGCTGCGCAGTATCAACAGCATCTCCAGAACGCACAACATATTCGTTAGCATACAAGAATCATACTATTCATCTTGATTTTACTCCTCCAACACATACTATCTTTCCTGTGAGATCGTGGACGGTTAGTTTTCCTCAGTGGAAAAAGTCACGACTGTTGCTCACCAGAACACGTCTAGACCTGTATACACATTGTTCCAACTAATTTATTATTATAGATTCTCCCGCTCCAAAATACCTGCCATCCTTCATTTTCACAGTTTGGAGTGGCGTCACAAGTAAGTTTATATTTTGCTGATGACTATTCTTGCCATAAATTTATGCCGATGTACCCGGAAGTCTAACTCTGCCGCTCGTGCGCGACAGCCATAGCGCCACAGCCACCGCCGCGCCTCCTGGTCATCTCGCGTTACCTGCTTCTCCCCCGTCTCATCATGCTCCCCGTTGATGTCATTTCGTGTAGTTTGAAACTCCTCCATGAATTCCTGCCTTTGAAGGTCTACCTGCACATCGTTCTCGCTTTCAGTCGCTACGACGTGTGGCAAAACTCCACGGTTCTGCACATCAAATTCGACGTAGCACTCCAACAGCTTCTGTCGAACCTGAATTTGATCAGCAAAGGTTAAAAGAGTTGAAGATTATTCTTGGATGAGTATGTTGGCAGGGCAGAGCCACCTACCAAGAGGAAAGGAAGAATACAACTAGATCGACATCACTAGAGGTACCCACATCAAAAAATCAGTTTGGAAAAAGGCGGGACCTTGCATTCGCTGTGATTCAGGCACCAGGGTGTCTTTTCTGTCAGTATTGCCGAGGAGTCCTCAACTAAAGTATCCCAACCCGGCAGAGCGCTCCAACCGTACATCGCTCTGCAGCCAGCGACACAGGATTTTCCGCTGCTCTGAGGTGATGCTTCACACTGTCGCGAACAGTGCCTCTCATCGTCCCCGTCCAAGTGCTTCAGTGTACTCTCAATACCAAAACGGCAGCCGTCCGACCACTGCTGCACCTCTCCCGCCTTGATACAGTAGTTGGAAATGAGATCGAATAGTAAACCCCGAACAATTTCTACAGGAGTGATAGCGTGTCACTGCCTTCCCGAGATACTACGAAATAACTAGATCGATACAGCTAAACATGAGTTCCCTCGCGTAATGGGTGTATGTTTCCAGAAGAACCATGAATCTATCAACACACATCGGCATCACCAAACATCGTAGTTGTACGAGAAGATGCTATCTGGTGTTTAGTACCGTGGCTGTGCTCCCCGAACCCGAAGCACCGGGCTGCAGCTTTTTACACTGTTCAATCACATGCTTGTATACGTCGCCTCGTTCATCACACGTACGAAACATAATGTCGGAACGCTCCACGTCGTTCCACCCCTCTTCTCGAAGTACGTCCAGATCGTAGTGAAGTGCCTTGGAAGCCAGCTTCGATTGAAACACCGGATCGCTAGTCTGGAAACGGGAAAAGAATTGAGAGTTTTGAAAGGAGATGTGTTGGTACAGCAAGTTGGTTTTGTTCTTGCTTGTCTTTATTCACTGTGCCGTCTCTGGTGTAATATCTATCTATCTACCTCCTACCTATGTGTATCATGATAGTACTCCGTTGAGCGGCATTGAGCAGTGGTTCGGACCGCGGAAAACGTAGTCACGACCGAGCATTTCACAAGCTGCGCGGCGCTTCTTTAAGGCATGGTCTAGCCAAGCGTAGTGGTTGACCATGATATCATTGCCAGAATCCGTTCCGCGCTCCATGATTTTCTGTATAGCATCGTTTTCTAGAGCCTTCGGATTGTCGAGCTGTCTCTCCAACAGCTCTAGTTGGTGAGCTGATGCCTTTGACGCAGTTCCGTCGACGGCCTTCTCATCTTCCACGGCCTCCGCGGCCTCCCCAGGACTGACATCGCCCTCATCCTCGTCGCCGGAGTGTTCGTCCCCTCCGCCGCCGCAGGATGAACTTCCGCAGGAACGACCCCCACCCGCATCCTCTGATGCGTCTTCAGCCTCTTCTGCCTCGTCTGCCGCCTTTTCCGGGTCGTTATCCACGATCTCACCTGGCGCTGGCTTCGTACTCTGCGCTGCGATCGCAGTCGCTGCCTCCTGTTTCTCCTGCGCTTCGACCGTCGTTGTTGATGCGCCACTCCTCTGCTTAGACGAGTTCTCCCTCATTCTTGATTCATACAACCGCCCTTCATTGTGACCGTGAGGACAGCTCAGCTGCAACAAATTTCCAAGAGTCATCAAAGTCAATGTCGTCTAAGAGAGGATTCAAATTCCAGTATTAAGAAGTACAACGAAAGTTGAGGGGAACCCGAGGAATATATTCTGTTGGGATTCTAGAAGAAACAAATGTATTATTGACATCATCCTTCATACCACCTTCGTCACCTCCTTCTGCTGCGTCCTTATCGTGCTCGGTTTCCTCTCCTACTCCCGCTTCTTCTAGTTCTCCCTCTCCTCCATAGCCACAGCAGCCACTCCCTCCATCACTGCCCAAATCGTCTTCCTCGTCCGCCACTCCCTGCTCAGCCGCAGTGTCAGCTTGTTCTTGAGGTCCCTCTTCCGCAAGCTTCTTGCTTTGCTGGTCATTCAAAGCATCCTCATTTTGTTGTAGTCCAGCACCTCCTCCATTTGCGCCTGGCTCGTCGCCTGGTTCCGTTGATGCGGGACTGACGTCGGCAGCAGGGACGTTCTTCTCGACACCGGCGACCCCCTCATTTTCGGAATCAATCGGCTTTGCTCGTGCGTCAGCTGCCTTCTCGACTGCTTCCCCTTGGAGGTCCGTCGTAGCGGCCTTCCTCTTCCGCCGATTTCTCAGGTCGACGAAGGCAGATGGCTCACCGGCCGCATCGAAAGCCTGCTGCGAATCGTATTCACCTCCATGATTGCTCAATTCCGACGGCGTGCTGTCTGCTCCTCCTGTGGCTGACCCACTACCACTTTGATAAGCTCGTCGATGCAACGCTCTGCCGCTTGTGTCCTCTGCGTGAAAACACAGAAGCACGCCAAGGTGCAAAGCAGAACTTCTTCTATTTGTTCGTAGCATCATGGCATGTCAACATATAACAACATCATCATGTATTCATGTCTGTGTAAGTAACTTTTCAAATGTTGCTCGTCAACGATCCATTTGCTCTCAATGAATGTATGTCTCATGTATCAATCAGCACAAAGGGAAAGGTATGACATGGAGAAATTCTCTACTTAGGACTGAAGATAAACGTTGTCAAGAGTCCTACTTTGTCATCATTGGTTAGAAAGTTGGTCAAGGAAGTCGACAAATTTTTCCGTCAGGCTAGATGCAAATGCAGCATTACTAGTGACAAGTTATGCATAGTAGAAAAGAACACATGTAGCGTACAAAAGCATCATCTACCACTACCAATGAATACAAAGTCGCTAAAAACTTTCTTTGATTCAGAAGAAGTGACAGAAAGGAAGTGGAATACTATGAAATTGTAAATGAGGAAGGGGCGGTATATTGGGCGGGGCACTTTATATCACTTCAAAGATCTACGAAGAAACCGATGAAGCCTTCGATGACACAGAACTAGACCAAAGTACCTTCTTTCTGACCGATTTAATCTCGTCTATTTGCTAACATCGTGTCCTCGATCTTATTGACGTGAATATGCATTTTGATTTTACCGCATTAGATAACCTGCCGCTTCAGACATTTTACCGATGTAGCACTTTGCTCCAGACCGGCAGATCTGTCTAGCTTCCTGTATCTGCAAACAGATAGCTACTCCGAAATCCCCAAGAGGCTGGGCAGAGGGGAATCGAGCTTATGTTGAGCCCTCACGCAAAGGTACATCCGCAGCGGGCTTCATCTGTATTGAGCAATTTTGGTAGTTCTATGATCTCTTCGCTTGAACAAGATATCTTCAGGACGAAGGCTTAAGCTTCGCACAAAGACCACGGCATTGCGCGCAAACACTATTTATGTTATAACGATGAAATTCACTAAGCCTCGATTACAAAACGACAAACGAAACATCGGGATTTCTTCCTTGACTAGGGTGGTAAGAAGCGCAATTTGTTTTCGCTCATCTCGATAAAGCCAGCATTGCCGGCTTTTTCTACCTCATAAAAGTAGTCCGGAACATTGTGGTAGAAAACACGCGTAATGCGGCCACGCACTCCAGTAATCGAGCATACCTGGTCTCCACGCTCAAAAATGTTAAAGTTTCGACCTGGAAGCCGCTCCAGAACGAGGCTACACGGGTTGCCGGCCCCACCGGCTCCCTTTCGCCACTCGCCGGAGTATCCAGAGCTGTTTCGTCGCGACACGCGCACGGTGAAAATGGCGACCGCCGTTGGTGTACGATTAGAGTTAGTTTCCGATTCTTTTACGTACTCGTACCCTCCAAGTGTGAAACATAATTATGTAAGTGTGAGCATTGTTGTCGCAGTCGCAGCAGTTTCAGGCCTGATGAAATAATCTCAACCTCGTCATAGTAAGCATGCCAGTAAAATAAGAAAGAAATGTCTGCTCAACAGCTACCAACCGTTCTTAACCACCGTGCCAGCTGAGGCAGATGATGATGACCCTTCCTCGAATAAGGAATAGTCTAGTTGGTTTGGCGTGATCCCATCGCCGACTGCGGTTCCACGAATACTGAAGCCTATACCCTTTATTTCGCACGCTCCTTCCAGTGATCGCGTGCCATCACCTCCACACATCCCGAGACGCAGTTCGAACGTGTACGAACCGCTATAATAACAGAATTTCGCGGTGCAAGAAGAACATTCACCACTGCTTGCCATGATCTTTGCCTTACCTTGTTGAGATGGTAAACGTCGTGAAGAGCTTACAAATTGTATCAATCTTAGAAACTTACTCTTGTGCCTCCCCCTCCCGCAATATGCAAAGATATGCTCCTTCCATTGCGGTTCACCTCCTTGCATTGTCTTTCACAATGCATTTCACAGCGCTGATTCAAAACCGAGCAAAACTTGCACGTAGTCGAGCAACCGAATACATATTAGCAAGATGTGCGAACAAGTAGGGCTTGAAAAATCACCTCACTCACCGAGAACAAAGGTACACTTCTTTTCTGTCTTTTCCTTGAGCATGTTTGTGCTAGATGGTGTCTGAAGGCTACAAAGTATAAGTGTTCGCTTGGTGAATGTCTATATTCCTCCGCGGGTTGACTTCTGAAGACATTTCAGTCATTGTCAGTAAAAATCAAGAAAAATTCAACACGTCAAGTGCGTGAATTCGAAATAGAAAATTCATTCGGGTCCATCAAGTGTCTTAGTCAACACTAACTACCCAAGAACATACTCATTATGGTGTTCATGATCATTAATTATCACACAGATACAAAGGAATCAGGGGAAGAGGCGTAGAAAAAGCATTTTGGTGCTCTCGTTGGTGGTTTCTTATATTCTCCAATGAGGTAGAAGCGTTTTAATGGTTTTTTATTTCTCTTCGAGATGTTTTATAGTTGATTGGGTATGATCCATTTCCATCAGGAGCGCTTCCGCTTTTCCTTCTCTTGCTTGATTCGTTGATACCGTTCGATGCAGCCTAGAATGATCAGCATGACCTGCTCCTCTTCAGCGGCAAAAACACCTGGTGCATACTCAGTTCCGTCCAGAGGACTTGGGGTCAGCTCGAACGAGAACCTCCGTGAACTCTCCTCTGGAAAAAGCCTCCGAAACTTCAGATGCCGCACATCATCCGGCCGATAGTACATCAAATCCTTGTTCTCTTTGGCGGAGTGATAACAGAAGGATCCGTTTTTCGCTAGCCACATGCGCCGCTGGTTCCAGTCCTGATCCTTGTGGGGATCCCCCTCTTGGTTCAACTTCCACAGCATGGCTTCGTAAACCTGACATGCAATTCATAGACATGAATTTTGCAAAACTGAAAACAAATAACGCGCCAACTTTGTTTGTTTGTTTTGATGCGCTCCGGGCGACGCGTACGATCCCGCCGGATTTCTTTGTGCTCTGTGTGTGTTGTGCTATGGTCGTCATTGCGGTCGACTATGGTGCGCCTGGTCGCCACAGTCCCCGCCAGCTGCGGCTTTTGTGGCATGCCGGGCGCGGTGTGCTGCAGGCGGCGGCGACTGCGCGTAGGTAGCGCCTGGCGGTGAGGCGCGGCCGGGTTCGGTTGACGTTTTTACGGCCTGCGTGCTCTGTTCTTCGCATTCTCGTTTTGTCTTCGTTCTTTTTGTCTTCGCGTGCTTCCTCAAAACGCGCAAACTTCAAAACATCATGTCACAAGTTTCCAAGAACAACAGCGAATGAGAAGTTTACGACGAAATATGCTCGTACACAAACTACAAAAACTAGAAGATGTAGATCTAGTATCTTTCTCAAAAATACCGGTCTGAAATCGTCTTTGTTCGTTGTTTTGTCTCTCCGATTGCGGATCATCATTCGGAGCTCCTTGAAGTCTTTGTAGATACCCAGTTGCGCCTTGAACGCGGGGTCCAGTGCGCCAGTGACAAGCGGATTTTGCACCACGTATTCTAGAACGCCACCCCACTGCTGGTACTCCTCTGGCGTATCAACCGCAAAAAAGTGTCGTTCGTGTTCGGTGCCACTCGTGATCGAATCCACTAAAAAAGCGAACTGCATGCAGCTCTCTCCAGGTTGGAGTGGGGATATGTTGGCAGTCGATAAATGCGCGCGATCCAAGAGGATGAGCCTCTTGCCTTCTTTGTGGGAGTAGTAACAGAGATTTCCCTTGTCCGAGAGCCAGAAATCCCGTTTCAGCCAGTGTGCGGCAGTCATCAAATCTCCGTCCGAGTTCAGTTTATACAAGACGCCCTGCATCATCGGCGGCTTTTCGTCCCGATCTGCCATCAACCTTTGCTCCCTCTTCTTTTTGATAGTCTGTGACATCATCCCCCCCAGGTGCGCGGGGTCTTCGCCTGCCGCACCGTTCATAGGCACGTCGAGTCCGGGGACCTCCACGTCGCGGATGAAGTCGTGGTGCATGCACTGCGCCATCGAGGGGCGCCCACTGGGCCGCTTGTTCATCATGTTGTTCACCACCAAATCCACATACAAGGGGTGAAATTCCATTATCACTTCTGGAAAAGGCACCTTGTTGGCGGGGTTCGCCAGCCAGTTCAAGAATTGGAATTGCGTTTGTCCAGGGTCGCCGCACGTCCTATGGATCTCTTTGAAGACGCCCTTGAACAACACATCCAGCATCACGAGCTCGGCAAGAGAGGCGCCCGTTGACCACACATCTAACTTATCAGCAATGGGCAAATATTCCCCTGGCGGGTCCACGCAGAAGTTGGCCCATTCTGGCGAGCAGTAGATGGGCGAGAAAGCGACGGAGGAGTCCCCAGGATATAATTTGTAGTCGATCTCAGTACAACCATCGACATCGATCAACTTCCATGTATCGCCGCTGCGCATGATATTCTCCGGCTTCATATCTAAATGCGTGAGGTTCTTAGCGTGCAAGATGCCCATCGAGATAATCATCGCCTTGCTAATCTGTGCTACCGTTTCCGGAGTGAAGCGTTCACCGCTTTTCTGGTGTTCCTCCACCAGATCCTTCATACTGTAATCGGCCTTTTCTGTGATCAAATAAACCACGCCATCTACGGGATCCACACCCGGGTTCCCCTGCGCATCTACGCTATAGGCGTGCATCTCCAGAAACGCTTTTCTGGGGTCCACCTGCCAAAACAAAGGGTGCTTCAGAAATTCGTACTTGATTTTAGATGGGTCCACTGGTTCCAACAATCGATTGATAATGTCAATTTGCTTCTTGAATTGCGCTAAATTTTTCTTTGGATCCCGATTCCACACGTCCATCTTGAAGGTCTTGATCGCTACAGTGCGTCCCGTCTGAAGATCGGTTCCCCTCTGCACAGAGGAAAAAGATCCCTGCCCCAGAAACCCCTTCTTTCCCTCGATCACCTCGAAGCGATCGAGAATCACCTTCGCTTTCTTCGGCGGCATCTTGCCACGGTTGGAGGTAGTTCTAACGTCCTCTGAAGTTTTCCTCAGACAAAGAGAATCTCCCTCGATGAAAAGATTGGGCAAGAGCTACTTGCGGTTCTCTACAGCCAAAATGAAGGTTCCATACTTCTAAGGTTGCAATCTATCTCTTAAGCGATCATCATGTACTCCTAAAAAGATCGGTGAAGACTCTTTAAGAGGAAGTAGAAGTCATCAGATACCGGAAACAATTTCTATCTTTTCAAAACCCAATTCGTTATTATACGAACCGCCCATCATACATACCACCTTATCATACTCGTACATAAATAGGCTATCTCAGAAGACAAGTCGCCTTCCGCAGATGTATCATCGATAACTAAACACCACATCCTGAAAGGATACTGTATCAAATATCAGCGTCTGACGCTAGCAAGTTATACAAGAAGAATTCATTGATGGTGCTTGATGATGCGTTGCGACTAAACGATGAATCAGGGATACTTCTGGCTACATCCTCACATTGCCAAAAAAAACGAATTTGGATGGACCTTCTTAGAGATCATGAGGAAGAGGGTAAGTCTTTCGGGACAATATGCATCAAGTATTCATTGAACAAGCGGTCCTGATTGATTGAGATAATTCTCAGCCACAGTTCATGCATATGATCACTACTTCATCTCTCCTATTAATCTCCTGCGCGTGTCACAGAAAGTCTACAACTCTTTTTCATATTGCAACACGCCGCGCGCTTTCTCACCAGACTGGATGCACTGAAATCTCAACAGATAGTTAGCTAATTGATCTCTCGGTCGCTCTCTGACAGACAGGTAGAACACGGATGAATTACATCGACAGATATTCTGGATTTACAAACTTCTTGAATCAGACCAAAGACGTCAATCTCACACAGTTCTCTTTCTCACGCTAAGTGCAGGTGATCATCAGGATCGTCAGAGCGGCTCTACAACCTAACACTTCGTGAAGCTGAAGTGAACGAACACATACTTTTCAAGTAGACGTTCAACAGAATATGAATATTAGTAAAGAACACGACAAATCAAATAGCTTTCTGTCAGCGTGAGGCTTGCGCGTGAAACAATCGGTTATGGTCAGTCGTGCTATAACCGAAAGAAGGAACTGGAGATGATCCCTTCGTACGTTTTGTTCACGTTTCCCTGAATGTGGTTTTCTCTTTATTTACATATTTTTGATGAAGAGAGAGCACAAAAAGAATAGTTCATGATGTTTGTTCTGGGTGTCTTTCTTAACATCTTTGCCTTGACGATTCTATCCATTCGACTTCCGGTGGACTACAATTAAGCTTGAGAAGGTCGGCTGACCGTGTTGTAGTAAAAATCATAGAAATCTCGTACATATTTCAAGTGCGCATTTTCAATTAAGATATCAATAATGCCCCTGCTTGTTCGAAGAGACCTTCGGCAGCTTAGCAGCTTAGCTGGTTGATTTAGTTTGTTTTGTTCACCTGTTTCATCTTCAAGTTCTTATTTTTCATGTTAGTTTCTCTTCTTTTTGCAACCATCATCCAACTTGATTCCGTTGATTTCGCAAAACTGTTTCCCGCTCTTCAGTGCGCCAACCAAATCCAGCAGTTCGAACGCCAGCACTTTCATCGTTTTTGATCCCGGTGCTTTTCTCGCATTTTTCTCCGCCATCTTGCGACCCATAAACGAACCGTATCCACCGTGCTTCGCCAGCCAGTTTGGTAGTTGCCCAGCGCGCGCACCGATGTTCTTATCTGGCTTGCTACAACGCTTGCGCTCGGCCACAAAACGGCGAATAGCCGCTGCAAGCGGCTCATGCAAAACCTTCTGCCCATTCGTAGAAAAGAGCTTCACATATCGTGTGCTGGGCGCAGCCGCCTCCTCAAATGCCCCAATTTAAAAAAAAGAGCTGTTGCTAGCTTGGGAGGCATTCTTCTAATTTGCAAAACAATCAAGTATCGTGTAGTAAGCTAACAGATATTTACGTTACTATATTTGAATCCGCAAGGCTGCGCCATGACTCCAGAGGACAGAGCGTTACTCCGATTGCTAAAGGAAGAGCTGCTCGCGGACGCTTGTACCGTGGACCGGGGCATGATGTGCTTCGCGGAGCTGAAGCTTGGTGGAGGAAATACGGGAAGAGGAAATCTCTTCACAACGACCCCTTGCGCTTGCCTTCCTTCCGCTACTGGCACCACAGCACAAGTAGCTGTTGGTCCTACTCCAGGATTGTGACTGTTTACGAACGCCCCGACACTTGTCTTGTCAGCCGGCACACCGTTACTCCTCGCCTGCCCCTCATCCGTGCTGCGTGTCAGATCACTTCCGGATACATGATCACACACAAACGGGCTCGCGGGTGATGTCGCATTGTCGATGTTGTAGAAAATGCCACATCTCT
Source organism: Amoebophrya sp. A25 (assembly GCA_905178165.1). Lineage (NCBI taxonomy): Eukaryota > Dinophyceae > Syndiniales > Amoebophryaceae > Amoebophrya > Amoebophrya sp. A25. Next base: position 1,084,395 of record CAJINU010000002.1, on the reverse strand, counting down.
GTTCCGCAGCAACGGTCGGAAACGCCATTTTCTTCGATCTAATTGAATTCTAAATAATATCAATTTGAACTTGCTGGGAACAGGCGCCTGAACAAAGACGTCGATGTACAAAGAAAACTTGTATGATATTTGGAATAAAGCATGTAGCCCAAAAACACACACGCAAAAAAAAACTTCGAAGGGAAACTTGTTGCGCGACCCCGATCAAAGTAGACTAAAGCAACGATGCAAGTCGGAGCTGTCCATATCGAGCAATATTCACGCATCACTCCTGCACGAATATCAATATTTCAAATAGTCTCCATGTTCTGTCTCTCTGTTGGTTAAGAGAATGCTAAGCGCCAGCAAGCATCCGTTGCTTCTCGCTCCACGAAAAAAAAATTAAATACAAAGCATCAGCAAGGCTGAAAGGATATATCGCGCCAAAAAATCTTTATGTAGTGCAATCATGAAGCAAACTCTTACAGGATTTTCTTGTTCCTTCTCCAGCAAAGCATTTTGGAAACAGTGGAAAGAATCAATTGCAAAAGGTGCTTGTGGGCAGGGTTCTTTATGTGTAGAATTTACCTTCAAAACTGGTACAGAGAGATGCGAACTCTCGTATCGAGCATGCCGATGTCCCTCCTAATGTAAAGTGCCTAAAATCAGATTCAATCCACCTAATGTACGTGATGACATTAAAAGAAACAAAAAACTGTCGCGCGTGAGACCGCGTGAGGCTACAGCGTCGAAATAATTGCTTTGCTGTCGTCTTCTTCTTCTCCGCCCACAGCCTCTTCTTCCTCCGTACGCGGCTCTGTCCGATGTTGATTTCCCCCCAGTCCCCAGGTTTCCGAGAGTTGCATGCCAAAATCGCGAAAGGAAAGCGGTATCCTTGTCAGCTGGGAGACACCGCTTCGCGACCCCAACAGCCGCGCAGCCGAAGACCCGAGGGGCGAAGTGCTCGTAGAGGAACTGCTTGCAGGGTTAATCTGGAAGTAGCCAGCTACCTTGCTCCGGGTGCCGAGGAGCTTTCGACGTATATTTGGGACAACCCGCACCAGATCCGAACAACCAATTTCCAGCACCAGTACATCTTCGACATTCGGGGACTCGGCCTCGACGCGCAAAGGGGCGGTTGCGTCTTCTGCTCCAGGTGCAGGAGTAGGAGAGTTGCTGCTGCGCCTCTTGTGTTGTAAACGAGAAAGTGTGGTAGGTGCAAGAACTGGGCTGGTCGACGACGTGGAAGCCGGTTTCATTCCCATTGTCATTCCACCGCTCGCAAGTAGATCTAGAAAGTTGGTGAAAGGTGGAGTGTAGGACTCCGCAAAGTGCAAGACTTCTGGCTTCGATACTAAAGGTAAGTTGCGGTAGTTCGCATAAACGTCCTGATAATCACCCAAGTCTGCTGTTCTGCGATCATCTTGCTTCGTGCTTTTCCTTGTTCCATCCTGGTCGAACCGTATCGCACTCCCAGAAACGAATGCTGTTGTATTAATGGTCGACGAAGATGCTTCACTGCCAACGAAGTATCGGTGAAAGCGTTTTCGATCGATATTTCCGTGCATCGGCACAACCCGAGTCGCCAGTTCGCCGAAGACGGACTGCGACAGCTGATCCAAGTTCGTTGTAGCGACTATCAATGATTTCTCTGCTGCGTGAGATCCTGATCTTGCCGTATTGTCATCACTCTTCCAGTCCGCGAGCACGGCCTGTAGCTGCAAATAGCCGAGATGCGCTTTTGCTGTTTTGTAAGTTTGCACCATTTTGTCGAAAAAAAGGGTGCAAACTATGCGATACTGTTCAAACTCGTGCCATCCGAACGGAAAGGGTGACTCCGCAAGGTCGGTGTAAACAGTGAGCATGTCTTCGTACGAGACCCACAATCGGTGTTTCTCTTGTTTTTCTTTTCCGCGCGCCTTTTGTAGCGACACTTGCGGCATCTGGCAGTTTACACCTGCAGTTCTTTGTTCGTCTTGTTGCTCCATGTCTCCTACGTAGGCTTTCATGGGTGCACAAGGTCCGGGCGCGTCTGCGCTCCATGTGTGTTTCTTCGCACGACGGAAAATTGGAGGGTCGGAAGGTAGTTCGATGGCAGAGGAGTAGAGAAAGTGCAGACTCTTTTTGGTCTTGAAAAAAGTTTTCTTGTCGGTCTCGACCAACTCGTAGGTAGTCAATACTTCCTCGTTGTATGCATCCAAATCATTCCTATCACTTGTTTCGTCCAAATGCCTGCTGCCTCTTTTTCTTTCAGATTGACTTCTTCTTCTTCTTGCAGGCGCCTTTTCCTGTGATATCGGCTGCACTTCCGCGGAATAGAGCAGCGTCTTGATGTTCTGAAAAGTAGAAATACCCGAATCAGCCGAAGCCCCGGCACCTAGCAGTACAAGTACATTCTTCGCATCGCGAAGTCGCGCCGCCAGCTCGGTCACCTTTGATTGAAGATCTGCGATTTTCTTACTACTCGCGGATTCCCCTGCTGCGGAGGTGCCAAGACTGAAGTCCTTGAGCCGTGAAATGAGGCTCTGAACTGAAAAAAGGGCACCAGCGTTGCTGGAGAGAGCACTGCGTCGACTGCTTTCCTCGTCCGTCTGCTCGGACGGCGAAGAAGCACATTGCTGGGGACTCTCATCAGACAGTGAGTTCACCCGCGAACGCGTAAAAGCAAGAGGACCTCCGACTTTAATCCCGTGTTGATGCCGCTCTTTCTTCCTGCCTGTCTCCACTGGGTCAGTACTACTAGCACTTGTTGGACTAGTCTCCTCAGGCGAAGATTTTGCGAAATGTGGCCGTGTGCGGGAACTGGTCGAGTTGCCATCCGAGTAGTCTATGCCAATATCTTCTGACGTCGTTGCTCCGGATACCTCCCTACTCCAAGCTGGACCAAGGGAAAGCCGTGGCATGCGCGCGACCCGACATGATGGCGGGTGGTCTATAAGACTGCTATAGTCACTGCATATAGAACTAGCACGTGACCCTCCCCCCGGATACGCATTCAAGCCTGAAGACGAACCACCACTATCTCTTGTGCGTCCGCGGGTGACAGTGTAGGGGTCGATCGGGGTTTGCGACGGAGAGGCGTACGAACTGCTTGCTGGACTGGCGCTGCGGCTGCTCCCGCTGGCCGCCTCATTAAGCAGGTGCCTCGTTAAAAACGAACGAGGGGACGCATCAGAATTCAACAACTCTCTGCAATCGTGATAAAACTCATCATCTTCCGAAACGGCTACGCTGCCACTGGGAGACCCCTCGTCCGCAACGATCGCGCTTTCCTCGGTTGCATGCGAGATACTGAGTCGTAAAAAGTCCGTCATGGAGTGCTGCGAACTGCTCCGACTCCCACTGAGGCGACCTGCAATGTGGTCCGTGTCTTGTTCATCGCTGTAATTGTGATCTCCGCTCTGCGTGCTCATAGTGGACGACACACGAGAAAAGGGTCTCTGCTGAAGTGACTTTGCGCCACTCATCGAATAGTTCCCGACGAATGCCCCTGCGCTTGGCGAAGCAGGGCTACTGAGGCAAAGGCCATCTTCTTCTGGTGCGGACACGGAGAAAGATTGTTCCGAAGCAGCTGCTCGCTGTGGCAAGTCGTTTGCGGAAGAGTGAAGTCGCCCACTCGCGGATCGCAAACCACCAGAGCCCAAAGACCCCCGCGCAAGCGGGTCTCCCGCGTGAACACTATGTTGCTGCTCGACAACGCCACCAGTTCCTTCGTAGATGGTAGTTAGGTGCATATCGCTGGGCACGGAAGCGGTTCGCGTCTGCAAGCCTAGTGAACCAGAAACTGAGCGATGAATGCCAGCACGTCCTCCCCCACTCCGGTGCACTATTCCAGGAGAAGGGCCTGCTGCAAACGCACGGACCTGCGCTGCGGAAAGAAAACTCTCCGGACTGCCCGGCGCTGCAACTGATTCCTGAAAAACATGAGTGTCGTGCGGACCATACCACTCGAAAGGCACCTCGGCGTCTGAGTGCGAAACTTCGACGTCGACTTGCAGAAAAAAGGGATTGCTAGCATCGCTTGAGTCCTCCTCCGTTGGCTGTAACGGATGGTCCCGGGCAGCGGTTTCTGCATCTCGCGATGGAGATGGTCGAGAAAAAGTCTTGTGCGGGGGTGCCGCTGCTCTTCCCGAAACAAAAAGAAACCGGCTAGCCAAACCAAACTGGACGCAGGCTAGAATTGTAAGTGCGGCCTGCAGGATAGTAATGCCCTTAGTCTTGGCGCCATGGATTGCAAGTGCAGGTGAACGCGCCATACTTTCGGGCTCACTAGACTAGATCACTGTGAAAACTACAGGACAGCGAAGAATTAGGCTGGCGTTACAACTCCAATAAAACAGGTGTAAACCAAATGCTAATTGCTTTGAACTGACTTTTTGATAAATTTGTCTGCACACAAGAAACGATCGAGTTAGTTTCAGTTCTGAACCGGAGCCGGATCTTGGTTGCGAGCCTTGCAACGGGAACTCAACTGATCCGCTTCAGGGTTCTGATCACTCTGCGTAACGCTGACCCATCTCCACAAGAAAGTGCTCCTGCAAGGGAAATCGAACAGCAGCGTTAATGTTGCTGTGTTCAACCCCCCGAGTCAAAATCTTGACTGAAGTTATCTTTGGAAAAAAATTTCAAGGAATGAGTCAGCTTCAACATCGCTGGAATGTGAGAAATCTGTAGAAAAATATTTCGGTAGTTCGTTGCTGATTTTGCTTTTGTGTAATGAGCCAGCTGCTTATTGAAAACAAATGACACAAGAAGCATCGTTTCCTAGACGTTACGTTTTTCTTCGTAGTGAAGATAGACAATTTACTATACGTGCCCTGAGAAAGACGCACACCTATCAGTAGCGTAAGATGTCTTGATTCACTCACACGCACACGAAACAACATTGAAGTCAAAATATCTCAATAGCCACCTGGTTAAGCAGTAACCCGCCTTGTGATTAATGACTACACTGATATTGATGGATCATTTGAATTTTCACTTTCTTCTGATTTTCACAAATAGAAGCTCTCTGCTCAAAGTCTTCAAGTGTTACTTCATGGCGATTTGTCAGTCGAGTACATTATACCTTGATCAGGCAAGAGATATTGCTTGCTTTCCTCCCCATTTTTTTATGTGTACTATCGAAAAATTCAATAAGCTCATACTTCTTTACTGTCATCGTCATCTCTGCGGCATATTATAACAATCGCGCCGCTGTTGCACTTTCTCTAGGCGCCGCCGCGACCCAAACTCATAGAACGGCTGCCACTGCCTGCAGCGCCACCAAAGGCGTACTCGAGAACATCAGATTTGCCCAACATTGCGCGTGCGATCAGGCGACAGAGAATCTCCTTAGTGACAGTAACTGTTGTTACCTGCACGGAGTCGGCATCCTTGGCGCCACACTGACGCAGAATTTCGAAAGCCTTGAGCGACGAGCTTTCACAGGTGGCTAGACTGTTGCTGATTAAAAACTTGCAGTAGGGGTGAAAGACAGGGTCCTGCAGAAGTATGAATGTGGCTCTTTCCATCCTGCAAGACCATCGTCTGAATTATTGAGTGATATTACTCAGCAGATTCGCATGGTCTTACTGAAAATGGAAGTAACCAATTAGTTACAGTATGCATAAAGAGGCTCGGCTTTTTCGGTGTCAGTGTTACGTTCAAGAACTGCCCACTCCCACAAAACAAAACAGCTGGAGAAATTTTTTTGTCACTCGTCGGAAGGTTCTGCGAGAAAGCTAACTGCGTCCAATCTGTGCCCGCAGTCTTCGACACTTCAAATATGCGCATACCACTTCCCGAACCTTTGGTGGAGACACGAATGCGCAGCTCATATTCATTCCCGTTTTCATTGTGGCAGAAGACTGATGTCCCCTTGCTTTGCGAGGAATATGACCCAGAATTAGCTTGCGGGGAATACACAGTCACGTTCCCTCCATCCTTCGGCTGCACAAAAAAACCCGAATGCTGCTTGCTGGGCTCTTTGACTAGATTTTTCGCCAGCAATGCTGGTACCGGGAAGAAGCCAAGCATCATATTGACATTTTGCGAAACTGTCACAGAGAGCTCGAAGTCGGCGACTTCGTCAAAACAAATTCCGTAGTAGTAGGACGACGAACTGTTCGTGAAGGTGCATCCCATCTGTCCTCCGCGTTTCCATTCGTTGCTCACTGTGCAGCTTGAATTGCGGTGCACCTGCATTTGAGAACAATCGACCGCATCGGAAAAAGCTTCCGAAATGTCCAGCGATGTCACCTTTTTCGCATTCGACGAGTTGCCTTCCAGAAAAACCGGGTCTCGCAACTCACTGATCGACTTAGCCAGGGTGCCGAAGCCACCAGCATCCGACAGAGACGCGATAGAACCTAGAGAGGCTTTTAAGGTGTTGGCCAGCATGTCCGCGAAGTCATTCCCCGCCTCGAGGAAGATGATCTTGCCATCTTTTTTGATCACGTCGACCTTCATTCTTGTATAGGGATAGGGATAGCGACAGGGTTCGTTTAATGTAACAGATAGCGATCGTTGTGAAAATTCAATAAAAAGTCAAGAAGTATTACCGATAAATATTGGGCTGAATTACACTTCTGAGAGGTAAACAATACCGGTGAACGTCGCTGCGATAGACAAGTAATTCATGTGATATCTTGTTATGAACGAAATCATATATCATGAGCATTTAAGGAGAGAATGAGTTTTTTCGTGATTAGGCTGACTTCGTGGCTAGGCCGTTTGATTTCCGATGTGAAAATTGATTATCCTGCATTTTGCGAAAGAATGTGTTCGAGGGGTAGAGGATTAACAACCTGTGCAATTGATTCATCAGAAAGACCCGCTGGCTCACATCCTGAAGCCTCATAAGATAGCTTGCAGAGAGTCACGGCTTGGTTCACCGCAGTTACGGCGCCACATATTAAGAGACAATATTCCTTGAGCAAGGATTTTGCCGATAGCATCGTCTGTTCTACTGTGCTGTGTGTATTCACTTTGAAAAAGTTATCAATTTTCACACCGATGGATTACAACAGGCAGAGGACAAGATGACTTTTAGTTTCAATCACATCATGACCGTGGCACCGTGATTTTTGGTCCTAGTTGCATCATGATCGTCTTTGCTCACTCCATGTAAAGTGGTCGTTCTGAACACTGTAAAATCCTAGTTTTACATTGAAGATCATCTGCCTTCTTTCGATGAAGTTGTTGTGGTATTGAGAATCTTGGTCATGTCCACAAAGATGCATTGGACAATTCTCACAGCAAGGAGAGAAAGCAAGATGGAACAATATTTTCAGAGTCGAGTAATTATTCGATGGAACAAAATAGAGCTGTCGCCGAGCCGCAAGATCAGAGAAGAGCTTGCCGCAAATAGAGCAGATGTGTTTACAGCGGCACCATTCTTCCACCCCTTCTGCCCTTCTTCTTTTCCTCCTTCTTGGTGAGTGGCTTTTTGCCTCCCACCCAGACGGAGAAAGTACGTGGTCGTGCCTGCCTTGCCCGTATCTTCTCCTCCTGGCGTTCCCAGTACGCCGCTTTCGTTTCTGCGAGTCGCTTTTTGCGGAACTCCTTGTCGTTTTTCATGCGCATGTTCTCTTGTCCCTTTCGCAGTTTCTTGATGTCCGAGGCCGACCGAGTCCCGGCCGCCAAGCCCACGCCTCCGTGCGTCACCGGGTTGGCGCGCTGCTTTTCCTGCTTCGCGAGCCGTCTCTTCTGCTTGTTCGTCAAATATTTGGCGTCGACCTCTCCGAAGAATGGAACTATGGGCTTCTTTTCCACGGCCTGCCCTTCCTCGTTGAATTCGACCGCGCCGGTATCGCCGGACACGTCTTCACCTGTTTAATGTCAGAATAAAAGAGGGAGATAGACTTCTCGCACGAAATGAAATAGACAGAGTATGTGAGCTGTAGCGATTACCACAACATTTTCATAGATCAAAGAGCGACGCATGAGTGATAGAGCAGTGTGTTGACAAGTACCGAAACAGATCCCTGAAGCAAACTAGAAATAAGTCCGACATTACCAGAATCATCTTTACAAGTTGATGTGATAAAAGCGGCACTACCTCCTTCTGCAGTTTTTGGTTTGGCCTTGCTGGCAAGAAAGTTCATCGCGGCGTTGGCATGTTCGAGTTCGCCTAATTGCTGGATGCGTTGTTTCGCGTTCTTGGACCACTTAGCGTACAAGTCGGTCCGCTTCGCCTCGCCGGAAACCCTTGCGCCCGCTTCGTTTTTGCGGTTCTTCTCGCGCACTGGGCGACCGTCGGGGCCCAATTTCACATGCAGATATTTTTTCTTCTTGGCGTCCCATCTTCGCACGTACTGCTGTTTCTGCAGGTCGCGGCCGTCGTCGCCCATAAGGTTCAACTCGTAACGGTCCAAATCGAGCCCGCGATCCCTAGCGTCCTCCTCTATAGTGCGCTCCGTCGATAAGAAGAACGCCTCGTCGCGACAGCTAGCCTCAGCGCGTGTGAACAGGTCTTCCCCTGCGCCAGTTACAGTTGATGCGCTTGCTTTGGTCTTTCCGCTCAAAGACCGCGATGGAAGAGCCTTCTTGGAGGACGCACCAGAGGCTTTCTCTCCTGGGGCCACTTGGTAGTCAGCTACTGAGATACGAAATTGGTCGTCCTCACTCTCTGAGGATGAGTCGTCCTCGTTACCAGCGGCAGTTGCTTTTGACAAGCTTGGAGTCTGTGCGTCATCTCCATCAGTCGCGCTGGATGTGCGTCGCACTTTCAGACGCTTTCTTTCGGCCTTCGACACTTTTCGAACGTGTCGGTCCTTCTTGCTCTTCTTGACACTTCTTGCCGCTGTTACTGACTTCTTGTCGGCGTCGTCACCCTCTCCGTCAAGTGCTTCGTCGTCTTCGTCCTCGCTAGAAGAATCTTCCGTATTGTCTGCTGCCCGCGCCTCCTCCCGCTCGGCATCCTCTTGCTGTCGCTCTCTCGTTTCTGTTTCGATCATGCTTTCTCTAAGCTTGACGCAGCCGTCCTCGAAGGCTTTTCGCTCCGCAAGCTGACCCTTCATAGCCGCGCTAGCCCCGACAGATACCACTGCGTACGGACTCGTTTTCTGTCCTCGCTCCTGAGCCATACCGGGACGAAATTCACGAATGCCCTGCTTCAGCTGCGACATAAATGCGACAGAACTACTCGAGGACGAGGACCCAGTCATAGCCGGTGTCAAAGTCATGCTGGTTTCCACGGTCTCCCCACCAGCAATCACCTTTGTCATCGCCGCACTAGTTTCAGTGACAGTAACCTCAACCGATGTTGAAGCTTTTGCTTTCTTGCTGTTCTTCTTGCCAGACACGACCGCCCCGCGCTGCACTAAGCTCTGCACCTTGGATGTAACATCGTCAATGTTGGTTCGGCCGCCCAATCCGGAAGCTGAAGAAGTACATGGAGAGCCACCCTTCCCGCCGCCCGCACCTCGGCTATTACCTCCTAGAATTGAATCTCCTCCATGCGAATAGCTCGGATGAGTCAGGCATTGCATCCGTTGTGCGCCGCCAATCTCGGCGAGCAGATCCCGAGCACGTCGCACGGACTGCTTCGAAGCTGCAGTTCGCGTCTTAAAGTACTGCGTGTACGAAGCCTGCATAGAACGGGAAAGCGTACCCAAATCGTTGCCGGGATCGTTCGAGTCGAAAAGTCGCGTCACCTCCTCCACCTCCACGGTCAGCTCAGGGACAGATCCGAGGATGCCGTCATTGCGAGAGACTTTGCTTTTCTTGTCCTCGGTATCAACTTCAGATTTGCAGACGATATCTTCTGATGCTTTTCCGTCTGCTCGCTCATCGTCCTTTGAAGCAGATGCTCCGTCCGCGTCAATCCTCTCAAGCGCCTGGCCGTCCATACCAGGAATGCGTACTTTTCGACCAAGAAAAAGCAAAAGTTCCATGCAGTAAGGCAAATCGTCCTTGCCGACCAGACTTGTACACAAACCCTGCTCCTCTGCACGGGCTGTTCGCCCTGCGCGATGCACGAAGAGCTTGGCGGACGCTGGGAAGTCGTAATTGATAACAGAGTCCAGCAATGGAATATCGATACCACGCGCCGCGACATCTGTGGTAATCAAGACACCTCGATGTTTGTGGAACCGCGATACCTCGCTGTTTCGCGCCTCTTGGTCCATATTTCCGTACACAATGGACACATTTGGTACGCCAGTGACGCGACGGAAGAGACTCGCGAAGAACTCGACGTGATGACGTGTCGCGACGAAGAAAACTACTCCCCTTGCCTTTTTGCGCCCGCCATCAGATCCGCCTTTAGCTGTCGCTCCGCCCTTTCCCTTTTTTCCAGCACCCTTCTTGCCACCTTTCTTACCAGCCGTTGCGTTTGTGGTCTCCAATACGAGGTCCTCACAGTCTTCGTCCCCCCCTTCAGGTAGTGCTTGCTGAATATTATCAGACGGCGTGTCTTCCTTGTACTCGCCGCTTAGATGGCGACGCAGGACGTGTAGTGCTGCCGCGATCTTCTCCTCTTTGCGCACGTAAAGAAATTCTAGCTCCAAGTTTTCTGACAAGCTTGTCTCCACATCCAGCCGCACGACCTCTGGATCACGCATGCCTAGTCGCGAAAATTGGAACACCTGACTCGGCAAGGTCGCGGAAAAAAGCAAGCACTGTCGCGATTGCGGACACGCTTCCATGATCTTGTTCAATTGCTCTGCAAACCCCAATTCGAAAAGTCGGTCAGCTTCGTCAAATACCAAGGTCTGTACGCGCCCCAGGGAGAGATCGGCTTCCACCATGTGGTGGGCAAGACGACCAGGGGTAGCGAAGATTACATCTGAAGAGATGGCGATTGGGGAGAACGATGAACAAGATGCGTTAGAACGCTTTTGATGAAGACATTCCAAAACAGTTGTAGTAGCCCTACATCAATTTCCTCAAGATACCGACAATTCACGACAGGATACAATTGAAAACTGATGCATGATCTAACATGTTTCTATAATATCTAATACCTGGATTCTGCGCAAGGCGATCAAACTGTGCCTCCATGGCTTGACCACCGACAAGCAGGCAGATTCGGAGATCTCCACCATTTGCGTTGAGCTGCTTACAGGCTTTTGACGACTGCATCGCGAGTTCGCGTGTTGGCGACAGGACAAGAGCTCGCACACCCACCGTTGTGGAGTGCGCGAGTTCCAGCTTATGCAAGGTCGGCAGTAGAAAAGCAGCAGTCTGTTGGTTGTTTGATGGATTTCAATTGGTGGTGATGTGGATTCAAATAACTGTACGTGTCTATGTTTTTTTGAATCAACTTCTTTTCGCGGTCACCATAGTCCAACATGACCTTCATCTATTTTTACAAATCTCTGTGTCAACGAGGACTACAGTACACCTTATGATCAGTCAGAATATACCTTTCCGCTTCCCGTTCGGGCCATTCCAATGACGTCACGTCCGCTCATGACAAGCGGAATGCACTTTCGCTGAATCGGTGTTGGCATCTTGTAGCCAAGCTTCATGATCGCACGATTCAGGATCGGATGCAGACAAAAGCTCTCGAAAGATCCAGGCTTAACCTTCTTCTTTTTCTTGGCCTCAATATCATCCTGTTCTGCGATTGCACCTAGTTTCGTGCTGGAGCCGCTAGTTGTTGCAAGTGCTTCAGACTCGGAGAAGCGCTGTTGCGACGAGCTTTTTCCAGATGAACTCTTACTCTTTCCCTTACCTTTTTTCGCGCCTTTTGTATTGCTTCCTCCTTTTCCTTCGCTTCTCTTCGTTCTGTCAGACGAGCCCTTGCTCGATGCTCCTTTGCCTTTACCCTTGTTACTAGACCTTGTCGTTGGCTTCGACGCAGGAGCTACCAAAGTTGATTGAGTGGTCGCTGAGGCTGTATCGGGCTTCTGCTTCGCCGGTTTGCGCACCAGCGTCAAGCCCTTTTTTGCATTTGCTGGCTTTTTCATCTTGGAGAAACTTAACGACTAGCAAAACAATTATAGAACAAGAACACCTACTTGACAGCCAGTTGTAAGATGAACTACTGTAAGTACTTGCTAGTGAAATCATATGCTCCAATAGTACAATAATGCGAATGAAACACAAATATCCATCCCAGTCTTTCGTCACATATCACGTGATGGCGTAGTATGTCATACTAAAGTTCCGCACCTCCTGCATACGCAATCACGATTCATAAAAAGCGTTTTAACGTTATTCACTTGAGCAGGAGAGTCCTCTTGATCTTCTTGTCTTCCCAACGGTTTAAGTTCCCATAATGACTTGACACTAGAAGAATTAGGGTACCTCTTAGTATACCAGTTGTGATCATCACTGACGAGAGATCACGTGGTCTTTGCTTATGTTTTCGACCATTCTGATCTACTTCATCAAGTACTACAACTGGGGATCTTTCAAAACAAGAACTATGATCTTGGAACCTGTGGATCCTTGTGATGTTGAAGTTCACGTATTTGGAAAATCCTGATCTTTTCTGATCATGTTTCATCCATGTCGAATTTTGTAACACAGTAGCTTTTTCGGTTCAGATGTGAGACAAAGAACGATCAGCCGAACGTGCCATGCCTACTGTCGCAGCCAACGAAATGTATTCATTTTTGCTTGCTACGTTGTTATTCTTGTTGTTCTTTGGTATTTCGTCTTTTGCTATTTCGAGCCTTATGCTACGCGCGCTTCTCGTAGAGCCACTGCTCTGTCTCATATTATGATTTGCCACGGCTCCATCAATCTTGACGTCTCGCCTACAGAAAGGGTTTAGTATGCTGCGAAGGCGGACACAACTTTAAATACGTGAATCACGTGATAGGGAATCATGTGATTGTGCTGTCGCGACAAATCTAATGAATGGTGGTCAAAAGAGTAGGTCGGCTAAGGTGGGCGAAGAGGCTAACATTGTCGGGGAACGATGCTAGTGATGGGCTAGAAAAAACATGACGTTCTCATCGGTGATGGATGTGCTCGAGCACTTTCATGCCCGTGGATAACTACATGGTCCAAAACTGAGTTGACGAAATTGGATAAATTCTAGAGGTGGTCTACTAGTATGTCGATGCTGTGGTCTTGAAGATGTTCTATTTGTCCATCCGCTGTATTAGTGATCATGTAAGCAAGTATAAGAACATGAACATGATTTGATAAACACTCCTGTAATAATGCTTTTGAACCGAGGAAGTGCCAACTCCTGTAATAGTACCTTTTAGCTGCTACTCATATGTATGGCGGTCAAGAATAAGAACAGAACATATCTGTTCATTATGTTTGCAAAATTTACGCTTCGCTTTACAAGGTGGTATGATGATAAAACAGGTCTGGAGCAAGAAAGTAAGAGCAGAATATGTCACAAAAAATATTTTACATAATTACGAACAAACACGAAAAAACGTACAAAGTCATCGCATTGGATAAGTAAGTTGTATGACGTCCACGACAAAACAAACATGGACTTTAAATTCAAGTTGAAAATATTTCATATCATGAGAGGTTGGAAAGAACATTCAGGGCACTAATCTTCGTCTGATTAAGACGATGATGGTGGGGGTGGGAGGTTCGAGAATATCATGGCGCCAGGAGGTCCTTTCATTATCAGCGGGCCAGACTTTGGAAAGGGGCCAACTTTTCCGCCTGGAGGAACAGCGAGAAACGGAAGAGGGCCTTTCATCAGTGGCATGTGGGCACCACCTTTCCCAAGTGGCAGTCCCACGCCGCCTGGCGTTCCTCCTGGAAAAACTAGTGCGCCTAATGCACCTGGATGACCTGGTGGCAGTCCGCCCACTGGAACTAGGACAGGCCCTCCACTATTTGCTGAATGTGTAGCTGGTGCGCAAGACGCTGTTGCTCCTCCCGCTTGCGCACTCCGCGGACTCGGGAAACCCCCGGAGAAGCTATCGGCACTGACGCGTCGGGGTCCTTCGCTCTGCTGCAGCTGCGCTGCAACGTCTACTCCTGACACTGCACCTCCTTCCCCTAGACCTAGAGAACTACTGCTCGCTACTGGCGTGGAGTGTACCGCAAAGCTGTCGTAGATGTTAGCACTATTTTTCCGACTACTAGGATTCGCTGTGCGCGTGGACTCTCCCATGCTCGTGGGCGTGTCCCCGAAGCCGCCCATGCCACTATCAGCTCCGACTTCCGGCAATGGCAAGCCTGGTGGGGGCCCGATAAGGGCGCCAAATGCGGTGTCGCCCTGCTCCTCTGGGTCTATTCCAGCCTTCTTCTTCACGTCAAAGGGGCTCGTTTGGACCTTGTCGAACGGACCCGAGATGAACTCGCCTAGTGCTAGTCGCTTTGCGGCCGGCCCGCTACTGTCGACCTCGCCACTATTAGGATTATCGCCTCCGCCTGTACTGTCATGCTTTCGCTTCTTCTTTTTCTTCTTCTTTTCTCCGTCACCCGCCTCGTTCTCCTTGTCAGGCGAAAAAGGCGACTTCTGCTTGCCAAAAAATGCACCTAGCAGAAGTTATTGCAATTCCGAACTGTAAACACAGCTTGCTTCTGGATCTACATTTCTCGCATTTCATTTGATTTTATAACATTTATTTTGAATGCAAGCAAAAAGTAGAAGTACCATCATTGACTTCTGATGCGCGTCTTGTGCTGGGCTCTCTATGGTCTGGCCTGTTGGCGGGCGTTGCCTCTGCTCGCTCCTTTTCCCGTCTCTGATTGTATGCTTCCCACCACCTGGCCTGGAATGCCTCGCGTGCCTCTGTGTCGTTATCCCAGCTGAAAAGGGAAATGATAAAGGGACAGTGGGCTTGTCTTGCCTTAGACAAAGAATATGTATCTCTAACTTGCACAACTGACATTGTAACTTAATTACGAAGAAATCTTAACCCTACTCGTGGTACCATGTGTGCTCAGTTCTGTAATTCCAAAAAATTCAATGGAGGTACTCAATTTTCTGGAGGCTTTTGTAGACCAGAGGCTTTCCAGCTGCTTCTCTGGCCGCTTTGTACTCAGGATGGTCCGCATACATCTGCAAGACGCACTGACGCTTGAGTGCACGAGGCACATGCCGGATGTGCAAGAAATTGCAATTCCTGTTTTCAGAAAGCAAAATAATCAATCAACATGTTGGACCTATATAATGAAATACAAAGTCTATCATGCTGCATCGGTTGTTCCAGATTTCAGAAAAGCTTCTGCAAGCAAGAACAACAAAAAAAACAAACTTAGTACTGTCCTCTTGGGCAATTTCCTTCTGTGTATGCCCGACATCTCGCGTCCCGGAATTCAACACAGGGACTAAGTTCGGCTTTAATGACGCGACCACTGTAGAACTTCCCTTGAACGGATTCCAGTGCTTTTGCCGCGGCTTCTTTCGTAAAAAACTTGACATACACGTTTCCGGACATCTGAGGAGGAAGGGGCAATGTAAGTTGTAACAAATCTAACGACGACAATCCTTATTGACTGTTATTGATTGTGATTGAAGATAAAAAGACCTCCGTCAAAACCCAGGTATTGGATGATGACACTCCTTGCGAAACGAAAATCTCCAGAAGTTGAAAACCATGCCTAAGTCTAAAAATTGGCATTCAAAATCTTGTAATTTGTTTGATCAAGAGGAACCAATCTTACAACCACGAGTAGAGTTCGTTGTAGTACATGCTCCGAGATATTGTCGACGAGAAGAAGGTCTTCAATTTCGCCGTATTTCGCCATTTGAAAGAATACTTCTTCGTAAAAATCTTCTATCTGGTTTACCGCAGTGCAGTATACTTCGTCTGGCACCTCCGGACCATCGTCTGTTGAGATTGCCAAAGTCTCCCATGTGTCCGCAAAGCTAAGGGTTTTTTCGTTCATTGTGAAGTAAATCAGAAGCCGCATCATCAAATTCAAAAAAATACTATTCGCCAATGAGGACGAGATTCGAGATAGACGATGTAGATGTAGTACGTACAGAGTGGGTGATACCTAAATTACACCGGTGCCCTCTACTAGTACAACACGGAGTTCATCTAAACCAATATAAAATAAGGATCAAGTAGAAACAACGAATCTCGAAAAATGCTGAATCAAGTACACGTGGGCCAACAGCACTGTCCGTGACTCTGTGCACTTTACGTGTTTCCGCGAGCACAGAGTTCCGTGGCGACAAGTTCCGATTTTTGAGTAAAAAGGGCATTCGCCAATATCTCGCTTGTTGCCGAAGAGATCTGCAATGGCCGCTGCTCCACTCCTAGCAGCCAGGCCACCGTGACCCCGTCCACGGTCGTCGCGACGGTCGTCACGTTCTCGGTATCCTCTGGTCGCCATTGTCGCAATTCGTTATAGCGACTGCTTGTCTCGATAGCTTTGTGTCGTGGTTCTACTAGGTAAAAGAACTTGCTACCCCCGAAGTCGTACTCTAGTCTTGTTCTACCGCTTTTCCCGTCGTCGTCGTCGCTAGTAATCAGAAGATGTTATCGTTGCCTCTTCTAGTTCTTTGAAGATACTCTTATTCCAAAGACGACCTCCATGAGGCTTCGCCTTGTTGAAGATGTCCTTTTTTCTTCCACCAGATCGACTTCCACGCGATAGTAAAATCAGAAAAAAACTGTTATTTGCTTGCTCGTCATGCTGAGGGGGTAACGCAAACGCTGTTGTGGCAACTGTATTACGACGTCAGCAGATAGAACTCTTTAATATTCTTCTTGCTCTTGGAGGTTATTACCCGCCTTCTTGCTGATCTAATGGTGAGGGTGGACTACTTCTTGCGTCTTTCGAAACTTCTTCTTCTTCGTGGCGCAGGGTAAGAACGACGGGAAAAATATTTTTTCTTCTACTTCAGGACAGTTATTTGAAGATCGTTGTTGCTTCTCGTCTTGTCTACTAAACTAGTGAAAATAGAAGCATGCTGTCATAATAAAAATCCAACAATTACTAGATCATGAAGTAATCTTGTTTCATGTCGTGCAGAAGACTAGGTCCATGTCGTGGTTCATGTATGCCTCCACGCGACCCCGCTCTGTTCAGCTAACTCCTCCTCACGAGACTGAGAAATCACGTCAACCAGGGCTTGTCTTCTTCATCGAACTGCGAAGCGAAAAAAAACGATAGATTCGCATCCACAAATGAAAAAAAGACCATATTCTACCTCAGCGTAAGTCAGTGGTTCATATATTGATGAATATATGAAGTTGGCACTATGTAGGTTGTATGACTCTTATGTATGTGAAGACAGATGAAATCTCTAACTAGGTCTATGTTGTAGTTCGTTGATTTTCGCTACAATGCTCTGAGTCATAAAAACACTGCTGGTGCTGGTCCTCCCTATTCATTGAATAAGGATGAGAATCCCCCTATCTGTAAGGACGAAGTAACCATCAGGCAACCAAGCTCCAGCTCCTCTACGTTGGGTACTAAGTTTTCATGTTCATCAGCTTCGAAGAGTAGACATTGAACTGCGAAGCACCGCTTGTTGTTCATCAATAAGGTCGTCCTCAAACATTCATGTACCCCGTCCCAGCCTCAGCGAGGCCCTTGGACAGTTATTAACATAATTCTTTACAAATTATACAAAGTACCATGGAGGGTAAATTACTTTCATAGGAATAAGAATTCTTTCTATGCTTCGTACATACGAACAAATGATGTCAATATGATAGGCTCACATCACGACGAACTTCGTAAGTCTTGTTCAACAATTTCATTGTATGTTAAAGACGACCACTACCAGAAGTCTAATGCTCGTTGTAACAACTAATGAATCTAAACATTTCCTGCGTGGTGAGTTAGGTGACGAAAGAGACTAGTTGTGCGGGAGGGATCACAGTGTTGAAAAGAGGTTGTCAGTCAAGTGGCGACGTGGAGGAGTTCTTCTATGTGTCGTCGGGCAATTCGGTGCGACGAGTCGATTGCATTCAATGGTAGAAGGATCCTTGTCTGAAAAGGCATCATGACCGATTCAATTCATGCTTTGGACCAACTACATGTCATTCATTCATTCATTTACCTGTTCTGGAGGTATCTTTTGACGCTTAAGCGACTTTTAACTTAATTATTGCTTGCATCGAAATGAAGATCGACCTGCAAATGACAAGAAGAACCGACGAGTAAATATGCTTCAAAGATCACATTCGTTGCAAATCTCGACACTGATGCAGGATTAACTTGGATCGGAGAAACACAGGCCGTCACTTTGACATTCATCGCCACGCGGAAAAAGAGAGAGAGAATACGATTTAAGCATTAAATTCCAAACAACAACCGATAAAATTTCTTGCAAGAGACAATCGATGATCCCTTTGTGTCGACGCTGACGCTGAAACAAATACACCATCGACTGCTAGGGGTAACAGACGTCGGAAAAAGAACAAAAGACATCCGATCACTGTTAGCCTCTACAGGTCCCTGCAACAGGAGCGAGCAAGAGACCTGCGGAAAAAATGTATATTTCTTCGCGATAAAGTATCGAATGCAGACGCCACTCGGGCACAGAAAGTGAAAAAGAACTCATTTGCATTGCAAGTCATTGAAATACTGCTTCTCGACATCGATTATGTACTACCAGGGCTATGCTTTCTAGGGTTACCTCCTGCATGATCCTCCATCATCCTATATATGATTCATAAATATATCTTTTTTCAGCAGTTTAGTTCGCAGAGAGTTTCGCGCTACTTTGGCCGACCTCTTGTAGAAATTAACATCTGCTTGAAAGGGTTCAAAAGACATCAGAGGTACCCGATTTCAATTTCAATTTCAAAGTTAGTTTTGTTCTCATCAATTATAAGGATGAGACAGTATCACATATTGTATCGGAAAAATACTTATGTTGTATGACTTCCTTCGCCCTGCACGTGCTCGTCTTCATAGTACTGCTGCGGAACTGACAGGCAGACCCAGCACTTGTCGGGTACTATGCTGCGACTCGTCAATCATTCGCCCCCTCCGCACTGGCTTAGGCACCGCCAAGTCCTGAAATATGAGAATATTCTCTTCAGGCATACATAGAAATATGGAAATAAATGCTTTCTCATCATGTGAAGAACTGCTAATACTGATGTGGTCCTCGAGATGAACAGTGAGCATCGTCTGATTTTGTTGAACATTCAATGTTTTTCATTTAGATATAAGCTGCTTCATGCAAAACATTCCATACTCTTGCTATGGAATCTACCAGACGTTGATGTTAGAGAGAGAAAAAAAATGCGGGCAGAGTTATCCGGTTCAAAGCTCCGACCTCGCCGTGAGTTAGGAACCATAAAACCAGGGTAGTTCTAGAAGTGTATACTTCGAAATTTTCTCATGAAAGGTCCTGCAGGTGAGAGATACACTAATTTTTCGTTTGATCAAGGAATTTGAGTTTGGCAGGATCTTTTGAAACAAGGGAAATTCATCACAATGTTGCTGGGTTGATTGCTAGCTTCTGAAAATAGTTGACGAGGCTGGACATGCGTGGCTGCATGTAAAAAGCCACTATTCCTTGTGTGAGAGATAAATAGCGGACCTTCATTTCGGAAATCGAAATGGTGTGTTGGAGAACGTGGTAGTTTAGCTCAAAGTCAATAGCCCAGACGAGGATCACCCTCGTCGTTGTATTATCATGTATCAGTCGTAATTTTTTAAGTAGATTCCGAACTTCGCAGAAGAAATGAGTTTGAAATGGACAGCAAAGCGACAGGCACAGAGAAATGAAGGTGGGCGGTGGAATCCAGGCACGGCCATTTGTCTTTGTAACATAAGGTGGGCTAAGCAGCGAACGTAATTGTGACAGTCATTATACTTATACACGTTGCGTTCCGATGTACTAGCTATAAGTCTCAACTACGTACGAACTGAAAAGGACCGGAATTATTTTCAGTGAGATGAAGTATAGTGTTGGTCGTTACTTCTCAGGAAGTCTTCGATGATGACGATGGGACCAAGACGAAGTCGCGCGGATCGCGTTCATTCCCCTTTGCCGCAGAGCAGTAGTAAGCGCTGCACACTAGACTGAAAAACGGCTCTTCGCATTTGTTCCCCAAATTATAATCGTTCTTTCAAGAAGATTAGTCCATACGCACGTATTCAATCTAGGCGTTCCAAACGAGAAGAAAGGCAGGATGGAATAAGCGAATTCACGGAATCGTTGCTGGAACTCACACGCTTCTACGACTGTGAAGAGTTAGACGGAGACGATTGAAGAAAACTGAAATACATACTCTTCACACGCCATCTCTATATTCATCGATACTAGCATCAACCACATGGAGAGTCGTCAAAAAAACATCGAAGCACAGAACAAGATTGATAAAAACACATAGATATCTATGCACCCATACTCTAAAGGCTCTATTTTGCTAACTCGCATTCCTGTGAGAGTCATGAGGACTACATCGTCGACTCTACCTCAGCAGCAAATAATGAGGTAGAACCGCGACGGAAGCAGGACTAAATGGGCTTTCTCACTTTTTACTTTCATTTCTATTTCGAAGATTGAATGTGTATTCAAGGGGTCTATGTGTTGAGTTGTTTCTATTTTTTACTTCGAAGTTGCGGACGAATTTTACATCACTAAGTTAGTAGTGTGAACCAGAATTACAAAAAAAAATGAAATTCTTTTGTACAAGAAATACAAAGAGCTCCCCCGTCGTGTCAGTAACTGAAAAAAGTGTGCCAGCTATGCCGAGTTGAGCGAAATCTCTTCTCAAGCTGCAGCGCATTTCCTTATGCTTATGCTATTCGCAAAAACAACAAGTTGTGGAAAACCTAGTTATCAAATTTCAGGCCTTCCTTTAGCTAAGCCGCAAATGTAGTTCTATGTTCATCGATACAATTTCGTTTACATCATCATAACTACTTCGAGTTCAAGTCTTCAAGACGAGTGCTTTCATATTTAAAAATATTGCTAACACCATTCACATGAGTTGTTCTAAAAAACATCAGAATGGCTATTGTGTAAGCCCACTCATTACGAAACTACGTTGCAGCTCCAGCCTGCTCAGTTGTCTTACATCTCGTTCCACTCACAGGCTTGATTCAGCCGCAGCCTGCGGACATGCATTCAACAACCCGTCAACGAAACATCCGAAAAAAAAGGCCCAGCCACTTTTTCAAACAACGTTCATAATCACATACCACACGTTTTGACAAGTTGTGATTAGCGTTGTCATGTAGTGTGTGCTACGTGATATTATTCTACAGGGTTAGGTAACGATCCACGTTAGACATAGAAGGTGAAAAAGATTGACAACACTATCATACAAATAACGCATCCTCAAATTCACATGAACACACTAGAAGAATGCAGCATCATAGGTTGAATGGAAGTGAGATTCGCAAATAACACGTAAATCGCAGGTAAATCAGGTCCAAGACGACGAAAAGACTGTATCCTCATCGCATACACAGACGCCCCGAAGATAAATTGTATGTCGCCAAGTTGCAACATACAAAACCGTCCTACGTGAAGCAAAAAGAATGCTCGCCTTACCCACCAGTTGTCTCATAGCTCGCGCCCACCCCCCTATCTCGTGTACGTACTAATTCAACTTTTACAACAGATAAAATTTGAATACTTCATATTCAAACAATTGCTAGACTCTCTACGAAAAAAAAATCTTAAGAACAAAAGAACAATGACAAACACGGAGTGCAGCTTGGTGTCGTGTAGTTCGTCTAGTCTTACTCTTTAGGACAACTTTTTGTCCCATCCTGGAAGTCCATACTTTTCCCACCACTCTGACCGACGACTTCTTGCTGGCAGCTTCTGTAATACCCATTCTCCAACGCTACTCTCCTCTGGCACTTTTTTTAGAGGTAGTTTTTTTTCTCCGTCCTTTAGTGAGTGGCTTATAATTTTGTCTCTTATGCTTAACAACAACATCCCCTTACTATTTTTAGGAAGGGGTTAGCACTCGGGATAGACGCCTCAGGTGGTGGGGGCATGAAATACTAACCTTAACAATTGACGCACTTGACGACCAGGTCCGAGGAACCATGGCTGATCCTTCATGATCTTGGTGCGCGCCTCCGCGTTGCGCCCTGTACTATGCCACTTCTTGAAGGCATCAGTTATCATTTCGGGTAAACGCCCCAGGTCGACATCCTCCACGTACCGGTTATGCCGAGGAACATGCGGCTGCATCCGAGCCCTTTCCATTTGCATGTGGCCCTCCTTGGCGATCATTTGCCCCTCATGCAGTGACTTCAACACCTCCTTTGTCTGCTCCTCTGTTACAACAAGCTGAATGTGAATGTGCTCCGCCGAGGCGTTTCTGCTCGACGCATCACTAGACGAACCAACAGCGGCACTATGATCGTGCTGAAAATGATGGTGTTGAGTACCGAGGGGGGGCAGCTGTGGTGCGCTATGATCCGATGAAGACACGTGCTGTGCTTGAGCACTGGCTAACACGCCGCTAGCAGATTGCGAAACTCCTATTTGCGATGAGTCTGAAAAAGCAGAATAGGCGCCCTCGGAGCTCCATTCCGCAGACTGACAACTCGACTGACGCCCCGAAGGCGCGCTCGCTTCCGAGGAGCGCCTCGATTGCCATCGCGGTCCCTCCCCCGCTTCTTTGTCCAAGGGCTTTCCGTCGTCACCCCGGATTTCTACAGTGACAGCCGCGAACGCGGACGGCTGCTGACCTGGAATGCTGTAGGTTATTGCTCCGACCGCAAAGGGCAAAAACGTTCCCCTCGGTAACAGCACGCCTTGTCCCCCTGGTCCGGAGGACGCGATGCTACTCTCACTGCCTGCTACTTGCTGGTGTGGCCTTTGATCGCCTGCAGAACTAACGCCTGATTTTCGACAAATTTGAATATGAGGCGGACAAAAGGACTGTAGTTGCTGAAGTGCGATACTAGCAGCATTCTGTAGGCCGATTGCATGCGCCATTTCGACGTTGTAGGCCTCACGCGCGGTAGCTCTCTCCCGCATCCTCCTCCTTCGCACCGAAGACATGGCCTCCTCTGCCGACGCCGCCAGAGGCGCATCGGGCCCCTCTTGGCTCTCCTTCAACGCCCACACGTGTATCAATGCCGCTTGGCAGAGTTCCACGCTGAGGAAATGAGGACACTTTGAATGCACGCGGGGAACCAAAATGCCAATCTCTTCTTTCATGTTAAGCAAGTCGTAGTCTCTAACGACCTGCCAGGCGACGAAGTGCTGTAGAAAGGCGGACTCGTAAGCAGAAAGACGTATGGTATTGGTAACCTGCATCTGGTACGCGCGCATCTGATGCAACCGCTCGACGAGTTCCTTGTTTTCGCGCTGCAGCCGCCTATTCAAAGCAAAAGGGCTTTCTGCACTCTCACCGCCAGTGCTCACCTCTCCTGCTGATCTAGTTCCAGCAGCCCTCCCAGAAATACTGGGATCAAAAGTTGCAGCTGCCGGTGGCTGTGCAGCCGCGACGGCGCCTTGCTGATCATGTTCCGAGCAATGAGCTCCACACTGCCTCTCCATCGCGATTGCGCGTTCCATGGCTCCACCTTTTCCAAGGTCTTCAATGTTCGGCGTTCTGATGCCGGAAGAAGGTTTACCCGCCGTCTGAGGCGACGGGATGAAAGATGGCAGGCTATAACCTCTTGGATTCAGTGGCACTACTCGGCAACTTGCGTCCGCGCCGCAGGCTGTTCCGTACGCCGTGCCTCCGCCTGGTATAGCTTGATCAAACATGCTTGGTTGTTGGTGTGCCGTTTGGTGGAACCACTGATGTTGCGCAGGGTTGGGGTAGCACATAACTTGCGGCACTGCGTGCTGCTGCACTTGATGGGGAGCGTTGCTTATCAGCGTCGCGGGATACTGCGCAATCGGTACAGCGACACCCGTTGTCGCATCTGCAGCCACTACACTATGAAGCGGTCCAGACGCCGTGGGCATGTAACAAGCGCCACAGCCACTTGAGGGTGCACCACACGCCACAGGGGCTCCTCCCCACTGCACGACGTCCGGATAAGCCATAAGTGCCGGCGCCAGTACCTGCTCCTGGCGCATCTGTTGGGCAGTCGGAGAGACGCCGCAAGAGAACGGAGCAGAGGGCGCGCAGGGAGCCGCTAGCACAGGTGGCGCTGCCACCGGAGGCGCTACAGGAGGCACATGAGCACGTGGATCCGGCATCACAGTCGAACCCGTGGACAATGCCATAGGTGGTGTATTGGGTCCAATATGCCACAGTCCAATGCCATCACCCTCGAGCGTCAACCCACCCGTGCGCAAGACCGACTGTTTTGAAGCATCCGAGGGATGAGACTCTGCAGCTGCTGGGTTCGATGCATCAGCAGATCCTCTCGCCCCCGCTGCTTTTTCAGCTGCATAAGAGATCGAGGCCGCCACAGTTGCCGCTGGTTGTTCAGCCTGCCCAATTAGTACATCACCAACTGCTGTGTGGTTTGGTGATAGAGAATAATAAACAAAAGAAGTGTTCATCCAGGAACAATTTTCAGCAGACGCTCCTCCTGCCATTCTTCGCGGCGGCAAACCCGGTGACGGGTCACGATCTGGCGTATCCGGCCAGCCGAAGCCAAAACTGGAGGCACCACTTCCCGGCTGGCTGCAAGCTGCTGCATTTGACCCTGGAGGATGTTGTGTCACCTGCTCGTCTCCCTGTAAACACGATCCGGCAGCCACGTGTGCAAAAGGCGCAGACGTTGAAGCTGGCGTGCTACCACAACTCGGTACCGGAACCAGCACCTCGGAAGCCAAAGCCGCTGCGTATTCTGCTTGTCCGTACACTGGCCATCCACATGCCTGCTCCACGGTCGCTGACGGCCCCGTCATGTGCTGCACCATGTAGGTCGTGCCGTTAACTCCACACTGCCCTCCAGTATGCACGAGAGACCAAGCCATGCCTTGAATTGCTGAGGCGGGATAAACACAATCATTGAATTGATAGTGGCGACGCCCTCCACCAGCATGTGGTGCTCCTCCCGCTGTGGCATCGTTCTCAACAACTGGCTCTTCTACATCTTTACCGGTGGCACTTCCACCTCGATGCTGCGAAACGCCTTCAGCTTGATGCCGCGCCGTGTTTCTTTCACTCTTAGGACTCCGCGAAGTGCTCGCTCCCGTTGCCCATAGACCTCCCGCACTCGGTTGCTGCCCCGCCTCCTGCTGCGGCACGTAAGGTGGAGCGCATGCCCACCCGTCGCCCAGTGGCGCACCCTGCATTGTCCCGCAGTGGTAAGCCATTGCACGAAGTCCACTCATAGAGCCAGCTTGCTGATTCACGCAAGGATAGCCGGGTGGCCAACATGCGCTAGTAGCAACGTACATCATGTTGCCGCTGGCCGGTGAAACACCTGCTCTAGAAGGGGACGCTTTCCCTGCTGCACTTTTCCCCGGATCGTCCTGCCAAGCGAAGGAGATCAACGAAGAGCCATGATCGCTCAAATCACTGCCACCCGGCAGCGTTCTGTGCCTGCGGTCACCGGCATGCATAATAGACTCTTGCTTCGCCGTCGAGCTGAAAACTTCTGCAAGCGGTGGCGGCTTTGGACGCCCTTTACTACTTAGAAGGGGAGATTTCTTATTGGCTGACGATTTTGCTTCAGCTTCTTGATTCTCGGAGGAACCTGAACTCGCTGACGATCGCTTTCCATCAGATAAATGTTGATCGTCCCCTACGCTTCTTCCTTCCATTTCTTCTACTATATTTTGGTCTTCTTCCGTCTCCTCGATGTGGCTGGCGCAACTGTGCGGCACCCCTCCCGTGGTCAACGCGACCGAGTGAGTGCACTGTTGAAAATGGAAGGGCCCAGGCGGTGTAAGTGGTGTTGGATGCTGCAGACTACTTTGCGGCGTTCCAACATTCATTGGTGTGGCGTACGAGGTATGTGGCGAAACTGCATGGGGTGAGGCCTGAGGATTGTACGCATGTGCCACAGGGCTGTGGGGATGCAGCATTGGACTGTACTGCTCCGCCGTGGGAAGACTATGATACTGCTGCGGCGTCGGAAGACCATGATACTGCTGCGCCGTCGGAACACCATGATACTGGTGTGCCATGGGAGGAGCGTACTGGTGAAAGTGTGCACAAGCGTAGCTTCCATCGAAAGCTGCATTTTGTGATGATGCGCTATGCGTGGGGCTTAGATGTGGCACAGCATTCAACATATGGCCAGAATGCCGAGGCGTGTGTGGATGCGAAAAAGGTGTACCCTGTGAAGAGCCCTGCGGCGACAGCGTCATCCCTCCTGCTGGTGACGTTATCCCACCTCGAAAGAGACGCGGATCGACGATCTCAGGCGATCCGTGGCCTTGATAAAAGGCGAGTGTGCCAGCAGGATGCCGTGGCGCTCTGTCACGACGCGTAGCATCGGTTTCCTCCGCGCGCAGAGTGATCGAGCGATCACTAAGAAACGATGATTTGGAACTCAGGCGTGAGGACTTCGAATATTGTGCGGCCCCAACATCGCTCGATGTCCACAGACGATCCTGTAGTTGTTGTAGCAAAAAAAAATTTTCACCTGTCAAACAAGAGAGTGCTCATACACACGATAGCACTAGTGCTAGCAGCCTATTTTTACGATTTCGGCACTCTTCAAAGTAGTCGTTCTTTTTCGAAAATGCGACCATCAAGTTCTGCGTAGCAAACAAAACTTCGCTTTGAAGACTCTCTAAAAAAACCCCGCTCGCCACAGCACACACCACGCACGGGAGAAACGCGAGAGCAGCAACGAAAAGCATCATGGACTTCATTTTTTCGAACACTGTGTTGCTGCTTGAACAGAATAGAAGTCTACTCATCTTCAAACAAATATGCAGAGTAGTCACGCTGGATCTCCCACTCCGTCGAATGAAAGTATACGTCTTTGCATTAAAGATATTCCATGCAACGATCCATCGACCTAAAATTCAAAGGATAAATCAACCAAGCGACAATTTCAGAAGCTCTCCTGATGATGCACGGATGTCCTTTACATGGACAGTGTACCACCTTTTCTCTAGCGAAGTCCGGCCCTGCTCTGAAGCAGTGGCTCTGACAGGCGGAAGTAGGATATTTGTAGCATGAAAAACCGATTTTCAAAGACATACCGTAATCCTGTCGTGTGGGAAACGAGGTCCGGGAGCAGTCTTATGGAATATCATCTGCGCAGGAATAAATCAACATTTCAGTATTACATCCTCTAGATCACGACAGAAAACGTGCCACATACAGCATGTGACCAAAGCAAAGCGCGCCAAGTCCGTGATATCGTTATTAGTTGAACACAGACAAGGGAAACACGCTACCTTGAAGACGACCGCCATGAAAAGCATTGGCTTTATGTCGGGGAACGCCGTTCCTCGACATTATGATCGATAACTTTCCACGAAGTCTAAATCTCCAGGGTGACTATCATGAATTTTAAGAACCGAGAGAGTCTACATTGCCACTGTGCATCCATTGAATAGAGTGATAGGCGAGTTTACGCCAATGAATGCTCCATAGATGTTCTTTTTTGATCCTGACGGCAGGATTCAATAGATGCAAGGTTGACTTTTTGGTAATCACATGTTAACATGTCGTTAATGTTTCTTCAATAGACCCACTTCATGCCTATCTCGAAAAAATTACGTGTTCCTCATCCTCCTTGGATAAATATAAGTACTCGTCATGCATGTGCTTACGAATGAAACGAGTGTTGTCGAAAACATTTGCTCAGTTGATTTTGCCGAATCCAAAGAACTAAACATCGGTCAGACAAAAACCAGAGGGAGATGTATATATATATATAAGGCGCAATCTGATACGGTATCCCCTTCGGCTTCGACGTACCTAAATACCTAAGAAACGCTGTCCTTCTTGAAAACATGACTTGGTGTCTAGTATATTGCCGCTCCATCAAAGACACTACTAGCCTCGTGCTCATCAATTCATTTTCATTTTATGTTTCAGTACCCACTGGAGCAGCCAGTTTCATATTCGAATAAAACGCAGTCAATTACGGGGAATTCCGTCAGCGACGTCATGACATGTGAACGTTGCTCATGCCGCCACTCGCGACGAGCGTCAGCGACATCATTCTAACATTATAGTTCATCGTTGTTTAGTTACGAAACAACTCAATGAAGCTTGTTGCCATGCAATAATTATCTTGAATTGTTTTTACAACGATATCTTTATTACACTAGAAACTTCGAAACAAGTTTTTTCAACGGACATGCAGAGACACAATTCTCATCTTCTCGCGAAACAAGAGCAGACACGCATACTGGGGTGCATGCCGTACATTCTTAAGGGGATGAAAAACCCAAGTCGTGTTCTTACGCATTTGCCGTTGCCCATAAATGAAATATAAAACAAGGAAGGTCTTCAAAAGAGTAGTTGGCTTCGTCTTGGTCTTTGGTCATTTCTAAATTGGCTTTGCGGGAGGAGGCAGCATAAAATCGTCATCGGACGGGGACGACGCAAGGGGCCCCAACGGCGTTCTTGGGCTAGGGCGCGTTCGAGGAAGAGACGCCGACACCTCGCCTTCCAACAACGGTGAACCTAAATCTCCTTTCATGCCTAGCAACCTCCTTTTTATATGCTCCGCCTGCCGAGAAGCATCAGCATTGGTACCCTCGTGACCGTCACAAGAGACGATGGAAGGTGAATCGCTTCTAGTCGGGTCATACATTCCAGTGAACTGAAGCCCGCCGTCGAGCAACGAGCCATCTGACGAAGCATCGTCGACACCATCTGCACCGCCGCTCGATGCAGCCGCCAGTGGATTTAGGTTCCGCGAGTGAAATACCTTCTGCTTCGCCGTCGGAAGCAATATCGAACCAGATGTGAGATCTGGAAGCTGGTCTTGATGCGGGAGTCCTTGTCTGCCTTGCCGTTCCCGCAATAAATCATCAAACGAACAATCAGATACGGAATTTGGAACCTCTTCTGGACTCAGTGTCAACGCTGCATGAAAAGCATCACAAACACGCCTCAGCTCTTTTCGTGACGGCGTAGAACGTACACGTCGCGGAAGCTTTGCACCCGTCTTCGGTTTCGGTTCAGTCGAAGAAGATGCTGCTTCTGATATAGAAGCCACAGAATCGTGTTGCACTTGTTCAGGAGTAGAAATTTTCGACACGACTTCGGGCGGAACTTTTTCTTGCGAGGATGGCTCCTCGCTTAGTTGCTGAAGTGCTGAGGAAATCCCTACGCCTTGTTGGAAATGTTCTGCCTCTGCTGTGGTGTCTTCTTCACCCACGACAGATCGTGAATTATCCTTGTCTACTAATTCTTGTGGCACGAGGAGCATCATCGCATCCCCGGACATGTCTCCCATGCTCACAGATCTGTGGATCCAGTGTTCACCAAATTCATCGGGATCATCGGCTTTGGAGCCGCCAACTACTTGACTTGTGAATGCAGCTGGCTGTGTTGTGCTGCTCGCGGGAAGTCCCGCATTTTCTATTCGAACCCCAGCACTCTTTAGAAAAGGAGATGCTGCACTACCGTTCGCTCCTCCGTAAATGTTGCTGTGTGCACTGCTGTGTGGAGAGCTACATCTAGACGTCGCAGCAGAGTGCACACGAGATCCAGTGCCGGAAGGCGCATGAGCTCCTGAGTGTCGCTCTGTAGGCAGTCGAGCTAGGGGCCCTGGGGGTCTTCTGCTAGCACCATGCCGGCGCATATTGTTCGGGACACGCTTTCCGCCAATTCTCAGCACCGGTCCTGCGAATCTCGCAGACGCTCCTTCAACGAAAACGCCACTGAAATTCGTTCCACTATCGATGCAGGAAAAAACGCTCAGCAATGCCATGCCCAATAAGCGCCAGGATCCCGCATGAGTTCCCGCAGCGCCTCGCGAGGCAACAGACGAGTTTTGCCCCGAGAATCTCATCCTCTCAGCTCTACAACGAATATTCGTTCACGAAGAAATTTGAGAGAGAAAATATTTCTTTTCACAAGAAGATTAATACCCTTTTTACACAATGATTTGTCCTACATACTGGTCACGTGTTGACGTGATAATTGGGTCGTACAACATTCATGAAAACGTTGGTTCTTCAACAGCCGATTTGAATAGGATAAGAAGGAAGGCCTTTTTTACACTTAGTGACACACAAGATAGGCATGAAAAAAGTCGGGGAAAAAGAAAACACAATACTCTGATAGATTCAGCTTTTCAAAAAACGTGGTCATAAATTCACTTGTTGGAGACAGATCAAAAGCGAAAAGACCGGATCCATTTGAGTCAAGACCAGCGTCACACTAACGTCCCCCAAATGAAACTTCTTGAGATCTTTCTCTTTTCTGAGATCTGAAGTTGTTTCTTACCATCTTCTGCAAAACCGGGAGCATCCCCCGATGGCAAACGAAATTTGAATTCATCGATCTACTGTATGTTTTACTTTTAACTATAACCGATCGTCCCAAATCATCAAATGAGTCTCTGGAGATTGAACG
Source organism: Amoebophrya sp. A25 (assembly GCA_905178165.1). NCBI lineage: Eukaryota > Dinophyceae > Syndiniales > Amoebophryaceae > Amoebophrya > Amoebophrya sp. A25. Next base: position 1,054,189 of record CAJINU010000002.1, on the reverse strand, counting down.
GGCTCATTTCTATCGAAACACGCAGATGAGAACGAGAACCATGAAGCGAGACCTAGTGCTGCCCACTTTCAGGCATTCGTGTATCTGCTAAGAAGTGTCATGCTTATGTATACTTGATTCTTAGCGGAATTTTCTTCATCAACATCAGAGTCAATCGTACATCCACCATTTTCCTGCTGTTTTTGAGTTGATGTCTTGTGAACTGGTGTCACGCCATGACGTCAAGTACATACCACCTTCTCTTGCGTCTTCCTCCTCATTGTCTATTAGAACATACGTTTCATCATCATGATCTCGTCCTAGACCCGCTGATGAATCAGTCTTGGTCTTACTCGCCCATGTGGTTTTCATCTGATGCTGCTCGTCAACTTTGTGGAAAATACGGTTCCGCCGTCTCTCCAAGCGCCGTCGAGTTCGCCTTATTTCATGTGTCAGCTTTCCCAACGTCTTCAAACGGTTACCGATGCCATGCAACCCCTCGTTCCGACGCACCGCGACCCAGTAAGGCACTGGACAAGTTGATGCCGTTGTAACTGACTCACTTTTTCCCATAGTATTCGATTCATGAAACTCGTTGCGAGGAGCATCGTCTCGCAGAAGCCGTGGCTCTATCTGTCTAACTTCTTCGGCATCTGGACAAATCATCTCTTCTTGTTGGCCACTAGCGTTGGATGTCTTTGCTCTCATCTTTCTACGGACGATCTTCCAAACTGCCCTATTCCTTTTCGTTTTGTCACGAGCGCGCTGCACAAGACGATGTTCTTGGAGCTTTGACCTCGAATTTTCTGGGGCAGCTTGACTTTCAATCTCAAGCTCATCTCTCCTAGAAGTAGACAGACCCGAAGCCGCCGCGCGCGGGCAAGTGCCGTAGGCCAGATGCCCGGGCTCCAGGGTGTCGTAGATGCCAGGAAAAGTGCCCGATTTCAGGTCTAGCGCACGGACTAGCAGTCCGAGCGCCGTCTGGTCTGTGAAGGGCATTTGGAGAAGCAATTTGCGATCCAGAAGAAAATCGGTCCACAATTCCAGAAATTCTCGTGTCAACTCGTCGTTGCGGATCAACATCCACGTATCTTGGATCATAGGTGCTTCGCTGCTCCAATAAGCCTCGCAGCGTATATGCGCAGCAAAGAGCATATCGTCTAGTTGTTTCGAGTTCTTGCTGGAGCTGAAAGACGGACTTCGTTGTTGGCTTTGTCTTGCTGAGCGGGAAGAGGTCAATCTCCGTCTTGGTGAAGTCGTTTTCATTCCCTTCTTCGCTACTTCGCGCTGGTGCAGCGGCATCTTCTTCATCTTCGTTCGTAAAAGAAGCTTTTGGAATTTTGTGGTGTCCGCCGCTCGTTTTCGGGCAATTTTTTGCTTCAGCTCAGCCGCGCGCATCTCGGCTTCCACACAAAGGCTGCGAAAAGCGTCTTGCGGTTCGATTTGTAGAGGCTCCTCGCTGTAGGACAGAGGCGTAAGTGCACTGCCGTCGTTGCGCAATGCTCGTAACCGCTGCAACAGCATAGTGTTACCTGCCTGGAAAATGCGCTCCCCTTCCGTCGCAATTTTAGTGGAAGCATGCTCATTCGCGGCTCGTCCCTCGCCTGACCCTTTTTCGTCGATGTCTCGACGCGCCGCTTCCAGCAGGCGCCACTCGTCACGGCGCTTGATGATGTCGCGCACGATGCAGTAGAAGTCTAGGTGCACCGGGTCCTGGTCAGGGTGAATGCCCAGTCGGCGCAATTTCAATATCGTCTTGCGATAGCGCAACAGCCAGTCCGTGTCCGCAAGCGAGAAAGGTCCGCGGCCATGCTCATCGGAGTGCCGTAGGGCTCGAGTGAAAATCCCCTTTAGGTCTAAATCGAAGTCACCCTCAACAGGCTGCGTCAAGGCAGTCAAATCTGGTGCAGGCAATATGCCGGTCCCGAGTTGTTGGTCGATGGGTAGGGCAGCGTCAATCTGCGCTGGTACCAGGGACGCAAGCGAACCATTTGGATGAGTACGAACCTCCCGCTTGACGTCGATCTCACGTAAGAACTTCTTAGCTACCTCCTGCAACTCTCCACGTGAAAACCATCGCTGGTAAGTTCCTTTAACAGCACCGCGAAAACTATTCATGGCTTCGTCGTGCCTATCATCTCCGCTTTGCTCATCCCGTTGTCGCGTCTGATGCCGTTTCATCGCTGCTTCCAAAACTTTTCTACCCGTTTCTCCTGGCGGCAAATAGGCATGCGTCAGATTCAGAGGCGGCCTTCGCGCAGTCGAATCTTCGACGTAGTCGCGCAGCTCTTGTGCGCGCGCCGCCGCAACCGCCGTAGAATCGCCTCGTCCGGTTGCGTCGTATCCCTCGTCGCCGTTCCACACAGCGTTCAGTGCTCGCTTCACAAATCGTAACGCCTTTGACGCCTGCTCTGTAATCTTCCCAAACATGTCCTCATACATAGCTCTGAAAGCACTGCGGAAAAACCCCGAGATGAATTCTCGGTGCACTGAAACGGGCATGCGCGTTCCGAAAATGCCAGGCATCGGACCGCCCTCTTCCAACGCCACTTGAGCTAGAGTATCGACATCGCGTGCAATGATTAGAAAAACGCGAACCAATGGAAAAGACATCAAACCTCATCAAACCGACCCTCTTCCAAGATTTCTGAGCAAGCACAATCTCACTCAAAGATCTGTTTTCAGAATGGAGATTTCATCTAGTACAACTTTTGGATTCATAAATTCAGACCGTGGAAAAAACTGTCGTTGCGAGCCCGAGACCCTTGCTGACTCGGGTCATCGTGATCATCGGGAAAAATACCTGCATACTTGTTTGGGTCTTGGAGGAGCAGAAAATCGTTCTCAGGAAGAAAGCGCAATGTCTCGCGCATAACCAATGCCTCGAAGATGTAGACAGGCCGCAAGTAGTATGCACGCAGTGGACGGTAATCTTCTGTCAGAGACCGAAAAAAGTTCTTGTTCTCCTGCCACCAGAGTGTTTTTGACAAGTCCAGCGTTCGAGCGAGAAAGCGGTCCCCCTCATCGTTCTTCACGTTGTCCCTATGCTCTGCATCTTCATCGCCGATGGATACGCCTTGATCATCACCGAGTAGATTCGTGGTCGTGTTTTTTTCTGGCGAAGACCAATTGTGTACCACAATTTCTTTCTCCGACACAATAACATGATTAGGCTTTATTTCATCAAATTTGTCCCTCGAGGCGGACCAGCCAGAGCGCCGAAGGCAAAGGTTGCGAGGACGTAACTGAAAGTAGACACGACGTTCCGCTTCGCTCAGCGGTTTTGGGCCGTCATCCTCTACTGCTGCAATAAGTGCGTCGCTGTCATGGGACACCTCCGGATGAAAGCAGAATCCCGAAGACGTTCGCGACAATGCATCAACTTTCTTGTCATGATCTTGTTGTCCCTTGATGGAAGACGGCTGACCTTGTTGCACTTCCGAGACGCTAACCAGCGCACCACCGGCGTCCAGGACACGCTTGCCTGCGCGTAACGGGAAGTGCTCGTCGCGTGCGGGCACCGACTCAGGCACATCCCAAACGCCTGGCTCTGACTGCATGAGCCAGCGCGTGTGCGACTTGAAACCTGCATGGTAGAAGGATCCATCAATGATATCCTGCGTCTGCGTGAAAACACCATGCGTGCCAAGCGTTACGACGTGAACTCCAGGTTTGTCAGCAACGCTGCAGCCAGTCGCTGACGAAAACTGCGAAGGCACGCTGCCATCAAGAACGACATTACCCCCTTGATCTTTTGATACTGCAAGGATTTTTACAATTATTGACCAGAGGAACAAATTACAGGTCTTGCAAGCAAATGACAGTCGGATTAGCTGTCCAAGCGCGCGCGCACTCGACCTTGCGCTCCACGCATCAGAGTTAAGACCTACCATTGAAGTTTTACCTGTGCGTCTTTACGTGTCATCCAGCGTTCCAGAAGCACGAAAAAGGGTACTCTCAGCTCTCAACAACTCTTTAGCCAAGCATGATCGCAATGACAAAAAAAGTTCTAGACCGATCCAACAGGCATCTTAGATAAGAATGCTACTCTAAACCTCCACCCTGTCTTTCTAAGACGTGCTGTACAACATGTACAACAACCTAAGCACACTATGAAACGCAAGACAAACAGATCAGAAGCCTAGAATTACTATAAGTAAATTACGTTTGAAATGGCAGTTGAATGAAAAAAGGTGTTCCTCTGGTCGTGCAATAAGAAAGTAATGAAGAAATCCGTGGTGTAAGGAAGTCTTGGCGAATATGAATGACGATGAGAATTGGTGCGCGTGCCTAAGTGTCTTCCCTTTCTTCCGTCCTAGAAAAATAAGAATGTGCTGGTGGTGGTGATGAAAAATAACAAGAGTAAGCTGGTGGTGGGTGTAAAAGAACTGGAAGAAAGTCTCAACAAGTTGTCTCACGTCTGTGGATATGTGTAATAAAGGTGTAAATGAGTGGTGGCGTGCCTTCTGTAAGTATTTGAGTGGCATGAGCATGCAATCTGCTATTAAGCATCATTTCCACCTGATCCTTGTTTTGTGTTTAAGTGCATTAAAGTCATGGCGTGTCTCATAAGCGTCAACTCTTAACACCTCCCGCATGACAATTATTTTCCGTTCATATGTCCCATCTTCCTACTAAGTGTTTAAGTGTACTAAACTTGTGTTTCCTTGTATAATTGTTCCTTCTTAGCACCGACATAAGTTTGGTTCTCCTATGACCTTTCCCTTCTTGTGAGTTTTCTTTTCTTGTGTTTAAGTTAACTGAACAAGCAACATCTGGAATAAGTGCTGACACTTAACACGAGTCCTACTTGAACGGAGAAAATTCCACTCCGATTTTCACGGTCAAGGCTATAACCTTGATCGCATACAGAAACTAAAACCTTCCTTTTCATGAACTTTAGGGTACATCCGTGAAAATTGAGTGTGGAAGCAGTAACCCAAGCGCTTTGTTGGCTGTTTACAACTGCTGGATAAAATAAAAAGGCCTGCGGGGAGATCAGCGATAAAACAACAGAGCACTATAAAAAGTGAACGAGTCATCTCGGTTCCAACACTAAGTTGTGCATGTGTTTGATAGGAATACAAATTCGGGACGATAGAGTAGATAAGTGCGAAAACAATCTGCTCCGGGGCCACTGGAGGGAGTTCGGGTTATTATTTTGGGAGCAGGAGTTTTTCAGCTCGTTTGCGCCAATCGTCGACTCGGCAGCCTCCAGCCATCATTGCATTTTGGAGAGTCAGTTTTTTCTGTAGTTCCTCGTTATTGGCTAGTGCTGTAGTGGCAAGCAAGTCCATCTCATCGCCGGCTAAGTCCACGTCAGAGAAATGCGCGTACTTTCTCAGCAAAGATGCGTGCTCTTGTCGAAAGGGATGCTGGTAGGTAGCGGCTGCACTTTGTTGCGGATCACTGCCTTTACCCAGAATTCCTGTGCTAGCTGAAGATGATGCGCCTCCGTTGCCCTTCGCTACATTGTCGAAAAAGTGCTGATTTGGATTCACAGCTTTTCTCCGTTCTTCCCAAGGCCGTGCAAGAAGAGTGTGCATCCTTTCTCCTTCCTGAATCGCCCGCCGAATTTGCAAGACTTTTCTGCGTTCTTCCCGAAGCATCCGCTCAGTGAAGCTGCTGCCCGTCGTCCCCTGCTTTTCGACCCCCTTTCCTCCCTCAAGATCGGAAGGTGACTTATCAGCGGAGAGCTTTCGTTTCTTAGCTTGGTCTTCGTTATCACCACCAGAACTGGCATTTGCTCCGGCTTCAATCGCTCCCAAGGTAGCAGCAATCTTCGAACTATCTACTTGCTTTGAAGATCTTTGTATACGCAAAAACCGGCGTTTCCACAATTCCTCTTTCTCGGCTGCATCCCATATCATAGGTCCATATCCTGGTCTAATTATGTTACCACCCCCAAGATGACTGGGAATAACTTGCTTCATGCGCTGCAGCTCCTCCAGCAAGAGCACGTGATTGGCGCGAAAACTCAGCGTAATCGGATAGAGGTTCCGTCGCCGCACGGCTTCGACGCCGAGATTATTGCTCGCAACGAAATCTGCGGCGGCTGCCGGCGTGTCCTGGAATTGCACCGAGTGTAACCAGAAGCCCTCGCGCACGTCAGCGTAGTCGCACAAGCTGCCCGGCTGCACGTGCGTAATAACCACACTTGTTGCGTCCGCTGGTGCGGTACGTGCGGCGGATGCCGCATGCTCGTGAGGTGGGAAAGCTTTTATTGCCGCAACGCGAATTGTCGCTGACTCCATGCCTGCTAGTACAGGAGGCACCTCTGCTGGTGTGGTATCTTTATCTCCAGTACCATCTTTCGGAAAAAGCTCTTGCATCTTCCCTTTTACTGCTGCCATGGCTTCTTTTCCTTTCTTGCCCTTCCCTTTCATCTTGCAAAGCATTTTTCCCTTGATGACCATTTCCTCTTTTGAATACTCTCCTTGTTGACTCCCACTGCTGCCACCAATTTGCTCAAAGCGACTACGAAAAGATATTTCGTCGGTGAAGGAGGAGGCGGATGAGTCAGCAACACCAGAAGTGCTCGGCTCTTCAGGTTCCACGAACGCACTCCATGCTCTATGGTACAGGTCTATGCTGTCTGCTTCAGTGCCTACGACGCGCCAAGTAGGTAGGGTATCCGCAGAAGACCGGAGAGTGACACGAATTGTGGCTGTAGGATCATTGAGCCAACTGACATACTTCGCTTTCAATTCCGCATAATCCTCCGCCTCCTCTTCAGTCGCAAAATCGGACCTGCGTTTGTTGAACGCCTTCCCGACCTCGACGCGGACGTTCCCGCCATCGCTGCGCAAACTCATTTTGGTCTAACAAGAAATAGAAAATGCGTAGGGAAACGGGTCAAGAAGTAAACGTCGAAGATGGAGGTAGAACGAGAAAAAATGTAAGGGGAATCGTTGTAGTAGTTGTGGTAGAGGCACCTCCTGTAGATCAATTCTTGATGCAATGGCTGTAACTGAAAACAAATACCCTAGTCAAAATGGCCGCAACACCTCTATGAAAACTAAACGTACATTTTGCAGCAAAGAAGCATGTGCATTCTCATACTTGCGCTAGTCTTGAGGGAGCGGTATCGCGGATCATCGTACTAAGTGAGAATTGACGATCCGCATGCTGCAATTATTTTTCTGCAAAGATTAAGATTATACATTTGTGACTTCATTTTTTATCAGTGCTACAGGTGATCAGTCCAATAATTCCATAATGATAGAGTCTGCAGCACCTTCTTTGGCGTTCACATGCCGGTTCTTGCCAACATAAGCAGTACAAAACGCAGAACATGGCCACGCACCCGATGGGCTTGCACGAGTTGTTATCTATGAGCGGGATATCCAACCCTGTTGTGTCTGTATTGTTTTACGGCCTACTTGCCGAACAACTCACTAGCAAACAGCAGTACAATTGCGAATCTCTTCCATATCTTTTCTGTGTTATCCGAATTTTAGATCTTCTTGCATCAAATACACAAATCTACAGGCCCGAGCAGAGGTTAAAAATATCGTCAACGACGCATAGTGCACGACTGAAACTGAATGTGATAAGTATAGATATATAAGTACAATCCAACTTTTCCGATTTCAATTCTCAGCCTCGGAGCATCGATTCGGCGGAAAGCAGGAAAAAGGACCAAGAAAAATCACAAAAATACAATGAGTACCTTCTGCTTCTTAAGTAACAATCGCATCATCAATTGATTGTTCACACCATTTAAATAATCCAAGTGGTGACGATGTATCACAAAATTAACAGAAAACAAACGCGTAACTCGAGTCATCCGTAGATAGGCGGCTATGGTGGGGTAGGGTCAGCAGGTGTCAAGTTGTATTTTCATTACAAAAAAATTGTCCGAGTACAGCTTCTTTAAAATGAAAAGCTCGTCGTGCAAGCACCGCGACATATATCGCACATAATCACCCTCTATATAAATATTGGATATTGGAGCACACCTGTGTATCAGCCTCATCCTTCTCCTTCAACACCACCTCAATTCTAGGAATCTTTGTGGCGTCGAATCATAAAGCCAACTGCAGATGCGCAAAGGATGGATCCAACATTTTTCGGAAGAACCATGACGTTTCCGATAGTCATGATTATTTCACAAAGTCGATCTGATACATAATGATGCACTATAACAGTCTTCCAACACAAGAACAAACGAGTGAAAATCGAAAACAGAATCTACACATTAGAACGTCTCCAACTTCAATTTCTGAGAAATATTATCACGATGTTTTCAGGACTAACGACATGTCAAAAAGCAGCGGGATTCGAGGATCGATGACTAACGTAGAGGCGGGTTAAACCACAATCGTCGATTAGCGCCGGCGGAATAATTGCGAAAAGAATGATTGAGTCAGGGTACGCGTAGACCGACTCTACCGGGCTCTCCAAAATTCTCATCTGTCACGCCCAAAATGTTGGAAGAGGGCGAATTTTTGCCACCCATATCCAAAATTGCATCCTGTGAGAGATCCTCAGATTCGAGGAAAACGACTGCAAAAGCTACATAAAAAACCGCAACGAGGAGGAAGCTAACCACAAACATCCAAAACCCCTTCCACAACGCCACCATCATCATCTGGTAGTTGTATAGAGTCAGAGATGTTGACCACAAAAAGAAGAAATAGACGCCTTACAACAGATAGGAGCTAAATCATAGATTTTCTTACTGAAATCAGCTATCAACGCCAGTACGAATTTACATTATATCGTCGCTGTAGTACGAGAGTCTACAACTGTAGAAGATCTCCCAGATGTATTGACTATGACCTGGCTAGCCTTAGACTATCTTTAAGCCACCAGTTTCTTCATTCAAGTGTTCTAGTAGATGTAGATGAATGTATTTATTCTCTGTAACAACAACATGTCTGTCAATATTAATGGCACCTCAGACGTCGTTGCGGGCTCGGGGTCGCGAACTCGATACAGCAGATAATTATTGGCATCCCGCTCTGAGGCTGGTGGCGGTAACGTCGTACTGACATCGGCTCTTGTGACGGTCTCCCACACTTGTGAACTGGAACCACGACCGACAGTGCCGGCTCGCCCCCCAAATGCTGACGGAGTGGAGAAGGGGCTATCCGCCGTATCCGGTGCACCTTGCTCCTGGCCGGAATTTCATTTCTTAGATGGAGAGCGAAGGATTCAACAAAAATCAGTTCACTGCCTCTCCCCTTTTCGGAAATGTTGCTGTACTATCTTGGATCTTTGACATTGTCATCTGTGTCTCAGATCTTTGTTGAAACAAGTTTGATTGAATGAAGATCAAGATTGGTTCTCGCCATGGTTTTACGCTGTTGTTCCCTTGCATGATGAATAACACAAAGAGTACTCGGAATTCACTAGGTATAAAAAATGCCAAGAACAGCTGTCTTAACATTCACCACGCTCCACACCGGTCGCGCTTCAGAAAAAGTGGCAGGCGGTGCCCCATTGGGTAGCGTTTCTGCTGGTGGTGCGAGTAGTGGAGCAGAAAGACCGAGAAGCCCGGACGGTGGTCCCCACAGTTGAGAGCGGGACGAAACGGTGGCCATATTCGTAGCGAATTTAAGTCAGCCATCAAGCATAATAAGCGTGCTCATCTCAGTCTAACATAATCTCCATCACCGGGAGAATCTAGTAGACTACTACTTAGTCAATCATGACGACAGACTCACTTAATCGTCAAGATTTATGACAGGCCCGTAGAAACAAGAGATCGGGTCTTCCTACCTTCGGAGTTATTACAATCATGTGCTTGACGTGAAAGAAATGTCTCCTATATAGTACACCAGAGAATTTGCCATCTAGGCGACCAATCGATAAAGTGAACCAAGACCTCGGCTAAAATCGAAATGCAACAAAGAAGAGACGGGGACTTCTTTTCGCTCAACAATTGCAATTCATGTGCGCAACATTTGAGAAACCTTTTGCGAGGCGCGGGGAAAAAATTGTAATTGTAAACAAAAAATTTTTGGAAATCAAACTTGCTGCGCAAGTATTCTTGACATTGCGAAATGGGGGCTTTCTCTCATATTTCCTGCGCTGTGAGCATCACTTGGTAAGATCGACGTCTTGATAAACACTTCTCTCTCCTCTCCGTGTTTTGAAATGTCAAATAAATCTAGTATTCACGCCTCGCAGCAAGACATAAAAAGGAAGCTGTATTCTTCACTCGTCAAAGTAAATCTGATAACTGATTGATTGTCCTCTATCATCTCTCTTTAAACGCTGAACACCATGACCTACGTTGAGGAGACTTTTCTTACCAAGGTTTGATGTAGTTTGTGCGCTCAGGGGCTGAAGGGGACCATGGAAAATTCTTACACTCTCGTGTTGGGTTCAAAGATATGCGGGGGGTACCGGACTCAAACGCTCAGTCTTTTTTCGCGCTTCAGAGCATGTCTCCTCAAGCCGAGATTGGCATGTCTCTTCTTGGTGATACGAGGCATGGTGTGTGGGATAATATACTACTTACGACGGCGTTTATAAAATTTGGAAAACCGTCATGTAGGGTATGAGGCATGAAGGTTTCACACAGACTTCGAGAGTGTCTGTATAATCTTGTCGTGTTTTTGAATCGTGTCGCAATGGATCACCATGACATAATCATGTTAATCAATTGCTCCACCCACACGTTATCATCATTTGTATGTTGATGAGTAAACCACGTTGCTCTTCTGTCCTTGCATGTGGCCGCTTTCCGTGATAGTGCCGGGCTTGAACCGGCTTGCCTCGTGAAGCGAGAGTTCTGTCGGCACCGGCTTTTCGCAAGCGATCAGGTATTCCTTCAATTCGAAGTAGTGAGTTTCGTCTGCGGGTGTCAAGAACGTAGTGGCGACACCCTTGCGTCCAGCACGACCGGTTCGTCCAATGCGCTGCTTGTATTCTGCGAAGTCCGTTGGCATGTCGAAGTTCAAAACATGCGGCAAGCCCTCGATATCGATACCACGAGCGGCCACGTCTGTCGCCACCAAAAAATCCAACTGACCCGAACGAAACTTCTCCAGAGCGGCTTGCCTGTCATGATAAGAAATTGATAATGATAAAGAAAAATCATTGATGTTAGGAAATTCGTCAATAGACGACAATAATCGTCGATACAAGGTATAACATCAGTTGTAGTTGTCAAAGAACAAGAAGAAGAAGGGGCTCTTGTCTATAAAATTAGCAATGGAGTTTCACCCAGTATTGGATACATATTATATTATAATTTGTGTATCATCATCGACGCAGTACCTGTCACTCGAGAGCTTTCCACTATGCATCGTTGCTGCCTTGTACCCGAGTTGATCGATCGTCTTGGCCAGAAGCTCTGCTGCTTTCTTCTGATTCACGAAGATCATACACGGCGTCTCCATCTCTACGCTGCCAATAAGGCTTTCGAGTTCCTTCTTTTTATCAGCCTCTGGCATCATCTTCACTCGCTGTTCGATGTTCTTATTGCCCGAACTGGGATCGCCCACACGGATCACGGCTGGGTGGCGGCAGTACTTCTTGGCGAGCCGTTCCATGGGGGCATTGATCGTCGCGCCGTACATTTGGGTAATGCGAAAGGAGCGATGGCCGGCAAGTCCCTCCAACTCCTGCTTATAGGCATGATCCTCGCTTTCAGCCTTCAGATTCGTGCTCGGAATCGCATCCAACGCTTGATACAGAAACTCCTGCAAACCTTAGCATGCGAACAAAAAGAAAAATGATGTCTGACGTCTGCATCTTCAAGTTCAACGCCTGTTTCATGCAGTTCTTGTACAAATCAATGATAAGTAAAAACAACGGAATAGAGAAAGTAAGTAATAAGAAGAAGAGGAAACATAAATCACTGTACCCGGCGCCAACATTCGATCTGCCTCGTCCAAGATAACGTAGTTGCACTGGTGTAAGACCGTGTGTCGCTTGTTGATCGCATCGACTAATCGACCTGGAGTGGCGATAATAAGCTCGACGCCGTTTCGAATATCGAAGGCTTGCCGTTCCGCATCACGTCCTCCCTGGCCACCGACCAGGGTCACACGTCGAATGTGGGGAATAAAATGCTTAAATTTGTCCATTTCCTTTTCGATCTGAAACGCCAATTCGTGCGACGGGCACAGAATCAGGGCATAAGGCCCGTTTTGTGCTGACTCGTGGTCCAGCTGCGGCAAATTATGCAAGTACCTGCAGACGGTGGCGGTAGTGATGAGTCAATGTTGAAACCAGAAAAAAAAGAAAATGATGCATTCACAGGGCACGATTGTGCGAGCACTTTTTCGTGAGTAGGAGTGCCAAAGAGTTCACAAAGTTATCAGGAAAAGTACGACTCTGCCATACACATGATGTAAACGAAGACTCGAAGAACTATCCTAGATACCCTAAAAAAAGTTGTAAAGTACTTCAATAGTGGAAGAGAGTAGGCTGCGGTCTTTCCACTTCCGGTTTCTGCGACCGCGATGAGATCTCGCAGCGCACACGCAACTGGTATCGCTTGCATCTGTACTGGCATCGGTTTTGTGTAGTTACACCTCGAAACTGCTTCTAGCAGCTCAACCGGAAGCGGTGCCTGTGTTGATTGGGGTTTGAGGAGGTTGATCGGTGTTTTCGTCACATCTTTCAACATGGTAACAAACGCACCAGAATCTCTTGACTCTTAGGCTGCATGCTCCTACAAAAAAAACTAGCAAGATTCTAGTCCTAATATATAAAGCATCTATATAATCTACTGAACATCATAACAATGGTACCTCCTGCCAATTTCGGAGTGGAGGTGGCACGCGACCACCCTGCAGTTTGATCTGATGATCCTCTCTGAAGATCATCCAATCGCGAGATTTCATCTCATCCAGAGACTTGACAGTCCAGTGACGGCCGTCCTCCTCTCTGCCCGCGTTCTCTTTCTTCTGCGCGATAGCCTCGCGTGAAGACAAAAAGTTGGAAACCTGGTTATTGTAATTTCGGTCAGGCGGTCGTGTAAGCGCAAAGCATGAAGAATGGTTGATGAAAAAATTACAAACATGGTTACAACTAGACTACGTCAACAACTATCAGCTTTTCAAAAGCATTATTAATCATAATGGGTGGGATCCAAGTGTTCTTATTCTACGACTCAAAACGAGATTCGACAAATCAAATGAATACATCTTCGCCTGTTGCTTCCGCTCTCGCAGCGACCATCTCCTCGTAGAAGCTGTTCGCTTTTCGCTGTTCTCTGACGTCAATTCCTGCACGGTAGCCTCGTCCATAGAGAAGTTGGGGCTCGGGTCGCTTTGTATAGAGCTCGTTTGAATCACCCCTGAAAGTGTCGTCTTCGGCAGCCCACTCGAAGTTGAAGATATTTCGAAACTTTTCAGAGGGTTTCTGCAGTTTTCTACGCTCGTCGCGAAGACCCAAATACTGTTTCTTTACCATGTACAGTTCCTGCGCAGACATCTGATGTTTGTTTCAGAAAAAAAGATGGTATCCTTCCATGAGAAACAAAGAATTCTAGAAACAAAGTAAGTACTTAGTACGTGCAATCAATTATTTCAACATTTGGTCATAATTCGTTAAGTCGTTTTCCGCATTGGTAAAATACAAAATTGAGTACAGCAGAATCTGCGAACACTTTGACTTTCTGAATTGAATATTCTAAAGGAGAATTGTAAAGGTACAGATGTCGATTTTGAGTTCGCCTTCTCCTGAGTCGAGACTTGATCGTATTTCTCTTTCGACAAGAGACCCAGATTTTTCAAGGAGGAGACTGCTGCTACGTTTTTTATAGCGCCGCTGGACGTCGCTGCTCGGCTGGAACTCGAGGAAGAGCCGCCTGAAGTCGAATGGCTCGTCCCGTTGCCCAGGGGAACCATATTGGCATTCCCGTTTTCGGCGCTGCCATTCGCACGTGCCCGCCGCTCCTCCTCGCGCAGCTTACGAGCATACTCTCGCTCGGCGCGCTCACGATTCCGCTCCGCATCACGTGGATCTTGCAGCAGAAACTGTTTTCGCTTGCGCGTCGCTTCGACTTCCCGCTTTTTCTGCTCTTCTTTTTGCTTCTGCACTTCCTGCGCTTCACGTTCCTCCCTCACCTTCTTGGATACAAACGAACTAGCCTTGGCACCGCCAGCCACCAGCCGTTTCTTGGTCGCCGGAGCGATTGGGCGGTCGTGCTCGTCAGCGCTGCTGTCGTTGTCTGAGGAAACCAACGCCATTTTTGCTGATCTTTGTCTAAAGAGAAAGACCAAAAATCAAACTAGAAAAGTTGTAGAAGATCACCGCAAGGAGAAGAGTGCGGTCTGTCGGAAAAATCCGTCAGGACAAGAAAAACAAGGTGAATACAACCAAAAAAAGTTATCGTTACTTCTAGGAATTCAAACAGAAAAACATCAACAAGATCCACATCTTCATCCACTTTCGCTGCCTTCAATGAGAATGTAAGAACGAAATAGGAAGATAAGAAAGACAGCTCAAAGTTCGTCCAACATACTAGTCCATATTTCATGCGATGGATACGTACAGTAGTGTACTAAGAGCCAGTATGTTTGGCAAGTGAGGATGATCCAACTACAGAGTACCACAAGACCGTTTCAGGATCAAGAACTGTAGAGGTCTGGATAGTGCTTCATTGCGTTTACGTGAACAGACAATCGAACAGCTTTAGGCGCCATTATCATTCCACGGCATTGAAGCCCAACGGGCGGCGAATTGCGATTCCATTTTCATCAGACGCATGTGATTTTGTCAGGCATCATCAATATCGATATCCCAGTAAACGCATTTCCATTTCAAGGAAAATCTTTCGTGCCAGAATGAGGCTGAAAATTTGCATTCACCTCCAGCAGTTCCAATTACAACTCGACGACTATGTTTCTAGTTCAGGTAACCATTTCGAGGAGCAGAAATCCTCTAGCAAACCATTATCTAATTGAAAGCGCAAGGACCTGAATACACAGACAGACTGTTGGTGAAAAAAAATCACATAGCAAAGGTCAACGTTACATTTTTTGGCAACATCTTGCCATCATTGTTCGGCCCGATTTTCATTCAGTTATCAGGAAGAGCACGGTTTTCATTCCTCCTGATACGCTCGTTGTACTGTTTCCTATCAGCCGTTATTAAGGTCGATCAAATGGACAAACCTTGATAAAAACATTCATGTGTAGTTCTAAAAACATATCTTGCTTTATACATCTCCGGAAAATTAATCACCACGGACTAGTGTCATAAAAGTGAGTATATTAAGAAAGCAAAAATAAAATATCTAATGCATTCGAACATAACTACCAAAGGAACAATCTACAAACTTTCTCAACGAATATCGGAAAAATCGAAACATCGGCATCAGAAGGATGAGGCGCACCTTTGGGACCATTGCCGCCCGTGCCTAGCGTTGAAGCTACCACGGTGGCAATCGGACAACTCCTCCCCTGCGGTCCTTCGAGAGCCTAATCGATAACAACTGCCGCATAAAAAATGTCCACAAATTTCCGATTCCAACGTCTAGTTGATTATTCCTTGCTCCGCGTTCCTTATTGTCAAGCTAATCTATAAAATCAGAATCCAAGTAGACTACGTTACACTTATCAATCTGTTATTTTGAAATTATACGATCGGAATTGTCCTTGCTTTTTGTTCCGATCCCTACGTATTCGGTATCAGCTTCTTTATATTTGTCTCAGAGATTATCAGACGATGCGGCATGTGTCGGTCTTTTCGGTTCTGTTTCGTCCAAATATTCCTCTAAAATTCTCACAACTTCAATCGCGCTTGGCCGATTCGCAGGGTTGGGGTCCATCATGCTCTTGATAAGTTCCACTCCCCCGTTTTCTATGAAAAAAGAAATGGGGAATCTTCGCTACGAACTTTCTTTTGCATTTTTCTAGACACAAAGAGCACAAACATCCATACAGGAAGAGTTCAACTGGGCAGAAAGTAGACGTGATTCGAAGCTTGACTGAACACTCGGAGACTTGACACTAGTCGGAGCGATTCCAAAACCTGACTTAACCATAAATACTTACCTTGTAACAAGTAGTCTTCCTGATTAAGTACCAAATCTTTTCTTAACATTACGACCCATTTGGGGTGTTGGCTCTACGTTAATGGGCCTTTTCAGAACACGTAACCGGCGGTCTCTTTTCACGTCTGGATTAGCGTCCCAACTTTCCTCTGGGTCTTCCGGCACAAAACGGAGAAGCTGGCTCAACTTGCGCACCGTTCTTTCATGGGGCTCTTCTTCTGCTTCAAGAACATGTTGATCCTCGGTCACGTTGTTCACGACTCGCATGTCATCTGCAAATACCTCCCGTTCTGATTCAAGAACATCTTGATCCTCGCTTATGTTGGTCACAGCTCGTATGTGCTCTTCTGAAGATCGCTTCAGTGGTGTCGGTCCGTAAGAGAATTCATCGTGATCCCACTGAAGGAAATCCCAATCTTTGTGCTCGGTCACTTCTTTCAGAGGCGGCTCAAAACCATACGCCTCGGGTCCAAGCTCGAAACGAGGCGTGAAAAAGAGCAACTGCCAAAATAACTGACCGGCAGACCAAATGTCGAACTTCGGGAGGTGTTTCAAATACATACTGCGCTCCACAGGATCAAACGGCATCTTCAACAGGGTCCATTGCTTGCGCCCCGCATATTTGTACACCTCGGGCGGCCCATATGAAGTAGTGAAGTCGATGTTGTCCCTCTCGCAGTTTCTAGGGTTTCTTTAACCCAAAATATTACGGATTTCAATTCTCATATCTTTATTCTTGACTCTTCTATATTTGTATTATGTGACTCTCTTCTATAACGTAGACTATGTAAGCAACAACAACAAGCAGTCCTGGTGATGTGGTCATAAAATGTAGCCGTGTGTTCCGACAAGCTGCTCCGGTTCAGACTTGCACTTGTCTGGCGTCTGCGAATTCAGAACTCCCAGGTCCATATCAAAAATTTTCAACGATTTCACTTCGACCTCGCCATCCGGGTTTTCGGGATCAGCTGGAGAAAAAGCAACCTTGATATTTTCCGGCTTCAAGTCTCGGTGCGTCACATCGTGGTGATGCATAAAAGCAACGCCACGCATCAGAGCAAGCATCACCTTCGCCACTAACCGCTCCCGCTGTCGAAAACTGCCCAGAGCTAGGTATGAAGGCTCATCGATCTTCGTGCAACATGATGTACTTACCTACGTTACTCAAGAACCTGTATGTTAACCAAAAAGTTCAACTCACTTTTTACTGGATGGGATGGGAGCGAGAGGACGGCATTTTAAAGATGAAAAAGCTAAAAAGTAGCACAACACAGCTGCAAAAAGATCTTTGCACGAGAATGAACAAAAAAAAAATTTTCGTCTTCATACAAGCTTACTGACTGCTGCGCGCACGTAATCGGATGGTAGACCTTCTTTTTCGTACCACCCATTCTCTAGAACAGAGTTAATTTCGCCGCGCAAATCCCTTCCCTCAGCCTTTTCCAGGATCAGAAAATCTTTTTTGGAGTCTCCGGCTGCATCGAAACTCACTTGCCCTTTTCCTGGAACAAGACCAAGACTCGGTGTGTGGTAATCGAGCATGTGTGCAATGTACTTGCGGCCCCATTCTCGTAATTCACCCGCCGTAGCTGCATCACCCGCGCAGTCGACTTTGGCTTTGTGTTGATCATCTTCATCTAATCCTTCTCGATTTACTCTCGTGAGATTCGTTGATGGTCCGACGTCAACATGCTGATGAAGCTCATTCAATTTCCTAGTAGTATTATTTGTAGCTCTTACACCTGATAAGAGTGAAGAAGAACCAGCCGCCACATTTCCTCCTCTGCTAAGTAGCAAAGGGGCGCCTGCCGGTATACATCTATCTTTCCGCCTGCCATCTGGCAGCAAAGGCCCTTCGCCAAAGTGCGCGCCACGTCGAAGCTGCTTATAAACGTCAATTTCAGCCAAAAGATTAGACCTCTCCACTCAATAATTGTGGTGGAGCCGACCTAACTAGAAAAGAGACAGAACTGAGGAAGATACAAAAGAGAAAAGGGTAACTATCAACAAGTATCCGGCTAACTGCTAAAACTAACTAAGCGCCGGCGCTATCGTCGTCCTGTCAGCCCCATAGGTCTCACCTAGTATTCACCAATAATAAAGGGCATAGTAATACCTCTCCACTCAATAATGAATTTATGGACGCTCTTGATTCACATTTTCCGCACATCTTGTTCCTAAAATGATTTCCGCAGAAGGAAGCTGAGGACTCAAAGCTCTCGCTTGTATTCATTTTCTTTTTGGATGGCGAGGTACGAAAGCCCAAAAATAGTTAAGCAAGTACAAGACTGACTGGGACTGCCCATTAGGACTATAAGACAGCTCATTATAAATCATGAGCCTTAAGCATGGAACGTTTCCGCCTTTCTTCGTGGTCGGTCCGCCGAACTCCATCTGCATCAGGACTCGTCCCCACCAATTCTTTCAGCACTACCTCGTGTGGATGCTCTGCGACATATCGTCGACCATCCTGCTGCACCAGTTCGTTCCAGACCTTCGCCTGCTCAAATTCAAACTCGCCATCGTTCGGGACACCTTTTCCCTCCCACACTCTCCGCTTGGCCCCTTCCGTTATACTTGATGTAGCAGCAGCTACAGGGACTTGATGTGAGAGCACGGCTTTGATCACTGCAGGAGGCGCGAATCGTGCTTCGTGGTAATCGACTCGGTGATACGACACTTGTCCAGTTCTTCTGTCTTTGACTGCTGTTTGAGACAAACTTAGACCCACCTAGTGCGGTTGAGTACGCGCCCCCCAGTTGGTGTAGTACATGTATTTCTGAAGCAGGTTGTTTCTCTTCTTTACATCATATTCTCCGGGAAATGGTAAATGCAAACAGGCGTTGAAATCTATGAGGAGCCTTCTTAGACTAAGGACAATATTATTACAAATAATACTGCGCAATAAAAAAATGTAGTAACTTTTATACCACCTTCAGATGAAAATTCTTCTTTTCTAGTTTTTCCATAATCTATATAAAAATCTTTTGCGACGCCACAGTTTGCCCGTTTCCGTCACTCGAATTGCATCGTGCACACGCCCGAAGCCGCCTGATCCCAGAACGGCTGCCGCACCGTCTGTCTGTCTCTTGCGCAGGTAACAGACATGATGGGGGCCCTGCTTCATCGTCTCTCCACATATCAGGTCCTTCTGCGTCCAATCGCAAATCTGTCTATGAAAAAACATCAAAAGTAGAACACAAAAATGAAATTGCACTGTGAACTTCAAATGCAGCCCTATACAAACCCTACGACCTAGGCATAAAAATCAGATCAACCGCATCTAGATGCTGCCATGCATGTAAGTTATGCAAATCATTTATCAAGCGTGTGAGGACGTGCTATTTCTGATTCTATCAATCATAAGCTTTCTCCTCTTTCCCTTTTACCGCTGTGTGCAGTTGCATGACCAAGGCTAACAGCTCTTTCAACTGGCTTTTTAGCGCGCAAGATATCTTTCCTGGTGCGCCAAGGTTTTGTCGCTGGATAGGTTGAGGAACTACAAAAGGAGACAAGCAGTCAAAAAGAGAAGAAGACGGACACTGGCCTGGGACCTCAGCAGGGCGGCTTGTATTATTGACTACCGCCTTGTTTACTTGGCGCTCCCGCTCTTGATCGAGTACCGGTCTCGTTGTATTGTTGTTTTCCCCAAGACTTAGGGGGGGCATGACAGGAGTTGTTACCTCGTCGGACGCAGTCTCGACGTTGGAAACACCAGTGATATCTTCGTATCGCGCGTTCCTGTCCGTAACCGTAAGACGCGCAGCGAGCGCTCGCCTGAGCTCCTCCGTCTCATGCGCATCTGTCCCTCCTTCATCATCGTCAACGCCTTCAGAGCGTTCTGCGGATACGCCGTGAGGAAGTTCATCCGGCCCATTAGCCGGGTCCGTTCGTCCAGAAACTACTGTGACAGCATCAACTGGAAAACTTCCCAGTAGAAGGGCCAGCACAATACCGCAAAAAGAAGCGGTGGCAACCACAAAAATCATAGCGGTTGGAAAAACAGGTTTTCCTGAGCTACTATTTCCCACCATTTTATTTTCCAAGGAAGAGTATAAAACTTCGACTACTGCCTTTGATTTGCCGACAAGAAAATTCCAGAATCAAATTTCCGATCTTTATTCGATTATAACTTCCAATTTGTTCTTCACATGTAGTCTCAAATACTTACTTCTTCCACTTCGTTCAATATAGACCATCATTCAATCCCACTATACCCTCTATCGTCAAATATTCGTCCTAAATATTCGAATCTAATCCACTTTTTCTATCTATGAATTCTTGAGCACCGATAATTTTCACTACGAGTATCTTCGACTAACTTTTCCCAGCGACCACACTATCATTAGGAACCTACATTTTAGGTTGAGTCGGAGTCCTTTCTCAATGAATTCCTCGTTTTTCAACAAAAAAAACATCCGATCATCTAAAGTACTTAAACGCGTTGCCTTTTCCGTGAACTAAAAATGCCTTTCCAGAATGTGTAGTAGGGTAACAAACTTAGAAAACCTCAAATTCTCGTCTTCTACAAAGAATGCTGCCGGTGTCATAGCACTTCCTGTCACTTAGGAGACACATGCACGCATGGGGCATGGAGATGAACACAGAGAACTTCATGGTAAAAAAAGTCACAGCAATGACTGTGCCTCCACCAGAAACGGAAAATTGCTATCGATTTAGCGATAGCTCTTATGAAGAACAAATATGGTGTGCCGAAACTCCACTTGCGTCAACGACATAAGAGCGTTCTACACGTCTACTTACTTGCTAGTACCCATGTAAATCACATGGATGGTGATCGCTGGCTTTTTCCAGTTGTAGTGGAATTGACTAGTACGCGAAGATCGACATGAGGTGGCGATCTTTCTTTGTCACAACGCAGAATACAATGCCATCACTGACTAGATACCGTTAACATTACCAACGTTTTGACTCTTCACTTCTCATTTATTGTACAACTTCGCGTGCACGTGACCCATCATTCTTGAACACCCTGCATGCTTTGTTCAAAGTATGAGCCGAAAATCCGGAGACAAATATCTCCTCCCAGCACAGACCCACACCCGTTGAAGGAAATGACGAAGTCGCCTGGCCGCCAAGCGTGATGCCGGAGAGCATGTGCCGTTCGTTCGACGAGTTCTGGAGGATAACTGTTCATCAGACTCTGTGGGATCACTCGGATATGCTGTGGATCGTAGCCCAACTTCCGATGCTCATCCGCCTTCATCGAAGCCGTATGTCGTCGTGCTTCTGCCTGTTGTAGCAAAGAATCCGCAGTGACGTGATCGTATGCGGTGGCTGAAACCTCTTCTTGTGCCGCTTTCTTTTGCTCCTCTTGTCGTTTTTGCGCCGCTGTGTCATCTGCATCCATCAACGTGTTGATGTCCAGAATGGACGGAACGAGCGCTAAATACATAAAGGGGCTCTGTTCGTGCCACTGGTTGTGCTGAAAGCTGTAGGGCATCGGCGCAGCCAGCAAGTCGATACTGTTGTTCAAGAACTTGCGGCCCCAGTTACTGTTTCGTAGCAGAAAAATTCCAGAATTGAACATGTTTCCGTCTTCGGCTATCACAAAATCCATGGCCTCACCCACGGTGCCAGTGGCACTGTCCACCAAGAGCATCTCCACGCGCTCCTCCGGCGTCATGAAATACGCGTCGCAATCGGCCCACATGATCCAGTCGTGGCTTCCCAAGAAGTGCCGCACTGCCAATAACTTGTTCATCCACGGATGGTACTGCTTTACGATCGGTTTCTCCAAATGATACAGAGCGTAGCCGTGGCGCTTTGCGTAGCTCTCCTTGTTGCGCCGACTCCACCCAGGCAAGGGAAAACTGCTATTGCCGTAATTGCAATACGAAACAATGCCGATTGACAATTTTGAGGGTGCCTGCAGGTCTGAGCCTTCCGCGACTCTCCTTCGCGTCGCAATGTCTGCTGCTGAAGCTAATTGTGCGTCTGGCCCATACAGTTCGTACACCTGACCACTGAGCATTCCCAAGTCTGCTCGCCACTTGCTTTGCTGCATCATAGTACCACGACTTAGAAGAACATGAGCTTCACTACTCAACAATTCATTTCCTGTAAAAACAAGGTGAAGGGCATGCCCATATGTACTCATCTTCAAAAATCTCAATGTAGAAGAAATACTTGGACCGGCATTCTGTGTCATCTTCTCTGGAAATGGAATATTAAAAATAGCCTCCTCCGTAAGTAATCGGGAAAATTGAACAGCGTCATCAGCTTCGCGAGCTGCAGCACCCGGACAGCGCGCTCGCGGCAGTTTTCTTGGAACAGGTGAAGGCAGTAACGCGCAAATTGGCGCAGTAGTGACGCAGTGCCGAGAGGACACTCTAGCGCAAACACGGGATCCACGACTTTGTACGGCACCAAAACATGCTCCAAGAGGCCACGCACGTGCATTAATCGCTGAAACAAGTGCTCTCCAGGTGCCGCTTGCGCCGCAGGCGAGGAGATGTCCGGTAGGCCAGCGGAGTGGCGCACCTGCTCGTACTCACGCGCATCGAAACTATCACTGTTCAAAGGGTCCAAGGCCGTTGTCAGTCTGTGGACATCACGCCAGAACTCGACGTCCTGTTCTTCCGCCATCTCACAGTGCATGTGCTCCACGAACGACCCCAAGAGCCAGTTGCCACCCTGTCCTGGGTCCTGTTGCGCGAGTCCCTCAGGCATTTGCTGCAACTGTTGCGCGTTCGCTAACAGCGTACTTGGCGGTCCTGCTGGAGACACCACAAGAGCAGAGTTTGAAGAAGAACTGCTGTGGGCACCATCACCACCAACGCATTGCTGGTCTTGAAGAGAGTACTGACGCGAATCTACTGTTGAGGAAGTTTCAGACCCATTGCAGCTACTCCTACTTCGTCCAATGGGCTCTAGAAAAGGATTACGGCCCACCAGGCTCGTCACTCCAAAGGAATTTCCGCACTGGTAGCGATTCCCGTAGCTCCTTGCATTCGAAGCTTCCTCCACAAACGAGGAGCTTGAACTATTCTTTGCTACCAGTTGTGTTAGGTGCATACAAATATCCACGCAGGCAAGCAGGAGTGTGATCCTTAGGAGGGCTCGGCGCGTGGGGTTTTGCTTTCCGACTTCCTGCCTGGAAGTAGACGAGGACCCGCCCATCATGATCGCCCCCGCCAATAAATTCAACATTTCGATGTCAAAGTAGATGTAGATGACTCTCGATTTCTCCAAACATCATTTGAAACTAGTTCCCACGGCAACCTACGCTATAGTCGAAAAAATGACAATACAAGGATCACGCAGAAGTGCTCCTTGAGCAGTGTCCGAGAAAAGCTTTTTTGGACAGAACGCGCAGAACCGCTATGGGTGTTTCATTCGCGTACCGCGAAGGCGAAGAGCCTCTCCAGACGCGACCAAAGGTAGTCCACGGGCGCGACGAACACATAAGAGAGTGTCACGTGATTCTGTTTCTGATAGTGATCCTCGAATGTAACTCTCATTGAGAGGACGTGTCCACAGTAGCTGACATTCTCACAGACATGAAATACTGTAACGAGCTCTGTCGATTCGATCCAAACTCTGTGACCCGTGACATCACCTCACAGGAGTCTGGTCGACAAAGACTGATCTCATATGCTACGATGGGCGGAGATGCCGGGCTCGACTTTTCGCAGAAAACACAAAGTAGAATCATAAGTCCCATCTAAACTTGCCTCTACTTGTGCCGACACAATGATATACCGTGCAATCTCATATTGTGGCTGTTACAACAATACGCTAATATGTTGGTGGAGCAGACCTAACTAGAAAAAACAAAAACCGAAAAAAGAAAAGTCAGGTAGGTACTTGTCTACTACTAACTAAGCGCCGGCGCTGTCGTGATCCTGTCAGCCCCAGCGGGCTCACCTTCGAAGGCACACCGGAGCCCTGCGCAACGCCTCCAGTAAGTGCTCAGCTCTATGGTTGCGTGCACAGGTCTATTCGCAATGAGGTACCGGCTCACCAAATAAACTCACAACCACAGAAAAGGACACTATCTACAGTGCGCTAATATGGATATCATTCACATGTTGTGCAAGGTTATGTGGATATTATGTATGATTCTTTTCTACACATTCACTAAAATCTAAAAACAACTCAATCCGGTCACGGAGCCACTGCGCTCCTTGAACCAATTTTTACTGCATCGACATCTCAATATTTTCAAACCGTCGACATCAGCATAAATTAGTTCCGCTTGTGATGTTGACGAGTGGCATCTCAAGCGTCTACGTCCCAAGCCGCTGTGACAGAGCAAAAATTGCTCCGTTTCCGGTTAGATCTACAGTAATAAGAGTGCACTTCCAAGCAAACTGTGGTTGAGGTGGCAAAAAGCGGCGCTGTCGCCGGCTCGGCCGCTGAAATTCGTATGTCACCCACCGATCCCCATCTTGGACTACGCTAAGAGTTTTATGGTCTGGGCTGATGTCATATCCTGAGAAGCTAACGAAGTCGCCCCCTCCTGGAACCGGAGCGGAATGGTGGGAGAAAAGGCTGTCTCTTATGGCTGCTATGGTAGCATTCATTGTAGTCCTTGCCGTCGTTGGTCCACTGCAGCTAGGGTCGCTGGATGAAGCGGTACTAC
Source organism: Amoebophrya sp. A25 (assembly GCA_905178165.1). Classification (NCBI taxonomy): domain Eukaryota; class Dinophyceae; order Syndiniales; family Amoebophryaceae; genus Amoebophrya; species Amoebophrya sp. A25. The sequence continues at coordinate 1,029,638 of CAJINU010000002.1, read as the reverse complement.
CGTTATGATCCCTCTTTGCTGACGTTCTTGTTGCGGGGTATCCTCCTGTGCTGCAACTGCCTCGGTTCGTCGTCTTCTCTTGCTCTTCTAGTTCTCCACTTCTTCGTGGCGTCTGCAGTCTTCGGCGGTGCCAGAAGGGATGAATATCATACCGTTGTCCGTGTCGTGTGGAGAGGTAAGGATCACCAATCTGGATCTCCCAGCCCTCCCGCACCGCCTCCGCTTGTACTTGCAGTAGGCCCTGTGACTCGGCAGACAGCATGAACGGTAGTGGTTGGTCTTGGTGGTCTCCGTTGTTTCTCTTAGGAAGACCAGCATGATCATTTTCGTCTTCATTATCACTTTGCTCTTGTTGCTGTTCTCTGCGGTGTTGATTTTGTTGTCTTTGCCCCTCGCGGGCGTCCTGGCCTGCCGCTCCCGCGCGGTAAGCGTAAAAAAAACCCGAACTTTGGTCCCGCAGATGAGCAATCCATTCTAGCACGTCCAAATAGAAATTTGTTTCACGCAGATCACCATCTTCGAGCTCGTCACTAACTTGCTCTTGGTAGCCACCTTGGTCCTGAATAACTTGATCTTGGTGCTGGCCACCTTCATCCCCGCTTCCTTGTGGTAATTGCCGGCGTTCTTGCCTTGTAGGCGGAAGCTTAAGCGAGCCGTCGTTGTTCATGTACGCCTCAAGATCCGAGCGCAGGGTTCGCAAGTGTCGAGCCAAAGGCAGATCTGCATGGCCGGCAAGCGTTAAATCCACGACGCCGACTTCAGAGTCTCCCTTCAGCACTTCATCAAAATCCAAGGGCTGTTGCGTACCACTATGATAAAGTCGCATGGGTCGATTACACGCCGCGCCACGCGCAGTAGTACAGCCACGGGGTGCAAAGATTCTACAAATTAGAGGTCTAGCTCAGGAGTCAATGAATAACACGATTTGACGACATTCTTCACCATTGTGACATTGACTTGTTCCTTGTACTCCCTGGAAAGAAGTCCTCCTCCATCTTCGCCATCCAGTATTACTTGAAAATGACGTCTCGTTTTCACTGAAACTGAATATCGGAGAAATTAATGGAAAAGTGCTATGATAACAGGCGGCTCTGTACTAGTCAGTGGACATATCAAAAGTCCTAGTCGAACAGGATCCTCTGGCTTTGCTGATCTCCACAGAGCACGCAGGCTTCCTCCTTTGCGAGACGCGATAGGGATTTCTGCATACGCATTGCCAGAAACCAGGTGGCGAAACACCACTTTCGGAACAACCAGCAACGACGAACCACCAGTAACTTCTTCGATCGCTGCTTGATCTTTATCTTTGCCTTCATGCAGTTTTGGTACAAGTACACCACAATAGGAAATTCCCTGACTAGTGCTAGTGTTGTGTTTTCTGCTTGTCGTAGTTGTGCCTTCTAGCATGCCACTGTCGTAATGAGCACACGAGGCCGTTGTATCGCTCGTGAAAGGAAGAACTCCGGAGCTGCTTGTGCTGCTGTCGATATCTGCTTTGGTGAGTCGCCTGTTCTCCACGTTTTTAATCTCTTTCAGCGGTGAACTACCACTTAAATATGTTGAAACGTCTTCAGGCAACGCTTTGGCAAAGAGTGTTTCCGAGAAAGAGGTGCATGGTGGATCGGTCGGAGTAACGTAGGGCACTTTGTTGTATTTCTTAGAATATTTTTTTTCCGGTCCCGATCGCAAGCCGCTGACTAGGTGAAGGTCGCCAGTGACGAGCGAGCACGATGCAAAAACACGCAACATCAACACCGCGGGCAGTATCATACTGGATAGTGCTGAATTTTTTTTACAACTCTACCAGCAACTGCTAGTCATATGTTGTTAAAAATAGATTAGATCTCGTTCCAGAAGAACAAACCAGCGCGTCGTCCGCGCAGCAGAACGAGAACCTTCTGTGTTCATCTGGATTCGAATAAAATGACGATGCAAAAAGAAATGCTCGCGTTTGTTTGGACTAAAATTCGACTTTTGTTTTGCTTTTACTTCGTTGCGCGTACCGAGAATTTTACACATTTTCTTACACGAGGTCAAAGTAATTACTCGCAAATTAATTACATAGTCATAAGAACCAACAAAGGTAAAGGTTAAAAAATACGGCTCGAGAAGATGCTAACAAGTATAGTTGATTCGGCCTCGGATACGATATGATTTACAGGAATGGTAAACAATTACTGGAAGAGTAAGCACCTCCTCTCATATAACAATCGGCAAAAGTCGAGGTCTAAAGTCAGGGCTTTAAGGAGTGTCAAATAGAGTCCCCGGGCTTCGAGGAAAGGAAAGCCAGGAGCAGCAGAGCCGGTGGGGCAGCCGCTAAGGTGGAGACAGTTCACGCTCGCGGAAAAAAAGCCAAGGGCTTGGACCGCTCCCAGAGTTTTGGCTCTCAGGGTAGACCAAACAGCGGAAAAAACCCAGCGCTTCAGCCTCAGGGTTTGCCTCCTCATTTTTCACCTCAGGGCTTTAAAACTCAGGGCTATGCGATTCATTTTTGCGATCTCAATTGTAGCGGGCCAAGGTAGACCTCCACCGGCGTCCTCCGGGTTTGCCTCTCTCGGGGTTTGCCTCTCTCGGGGATTGCCCCTCTCCAGATTTGCTCGTTTGCTCCCCTCAGGGTTTGCCCCTCTCAAGGTTTGCCCATCTCAAGGCTTGGAACACGAACAGCCAGAACGAGCCAGCCGAGGGAGGGCGAGAAGAAACACGCCACAAGGCCGCAAGCCATGCAAGGCGGGCGGCGTGACTCCCCTGAGCAGGTTCCCAGGCCGGGAAATTTGAAACCCCCCCAGAGTAGAAGCGCTGCCGGCGTCCTTGTCCGCGGGCGGGCTGGCGTGTTTTCCCCTTTGGGCCTTTCGAGGCGCTAACGGGATAAAACGCGCACGCGCACGCGGTGCGCGTTTTGTCCTTTTAATGGCTCTCAAAATGCAGGAAAAACTGAACGGCGCAGAAATTCGGTGCCGCGCCCTGCTCGCGAGGAGCGTCCCGCGGCGGCCACTTTGCGGCCGCTGTAGCACTTTGTCCTCCAGCCTTCTCTGCATTTCTTCCAGTCCCTAGCAGTGTTGCCCTCCTTTCTCTGTCATCTTCGCCTTTCCTCTTAGCAACTAAACACTCGGGTCACGAAGTAGTTACTGGAAGAATAAATACAAACATCCTATGTATCTCGTTCCGTTGCGTAAAATTATGCAGAACGTGGTACAGACGCCTAAGCATATCGGTAAAAGCGCTACTCCTTACTATAGTTTCAGATTCAGTTTCCCCGACAACAAGGGACGAGTGGAAATGACACAGATTATTTTTAGCAACACTCGACATCTACGTGAATACGCTGAACTGGTGGACCGATCACTCGTTTTTCGATGTATCTTCAGCCGCCTCTGAAGGTCATGTCATCTTCTTCGATTTTCTGTTCTTTTTTCGTTGGATATGAGTTTGCAGGTGCGTCCTGGACATCTGAGGAACACCTGACTTCGCTTATCGTAAAGGTATGCGCGTCTGCTTTCTCATGATTATTTCTTCACATATTTTCACAATAATGTTGTTCGCGTCAGTTAGATGTAGAATTTCTGGGTAGACCTGTCTGGAATATTGTTCACGCGATGAAGAATTCCGAGGTAGAAATTTCTTACATATTAGCGTCCCAGGATTTACAGACAATACGAAGACTATTTAATCAACCTTCTCGGAAAAATTGTTACGTCTCTAACAGAAGATGATTCTGATCATCATTTATGTTTAGTTTGGCGACTTCTCTACAACAGCCCTCTTCATCACCTCGTCGTCGTCGTCAATAGAGCAGTCTTGCAACTCAATCATCATCTGACATTTTTCAGAGCCTCTTCGCGTTTTCGATATCTTCGTGCATAATTTTCAGCGAGGTAATGAAAGGGGCGCAAGAGACTGTCGTCTTCCGCGAATATGCTCGTTTCAAAGTATCCAAAACCTGCGGCCTCCGCCCCTTGCCTTACCTCGGGTGGCGTTTCGGTGGTAAACTTTTTTGCGGATGGATCGTAGAGCTGATCCAGTTTGTTCCCGAGTATTACGCCACTCGGCGTAAGTTGCAATTGTGGTAAGCGAATTTTCTCCAGCATTTTCTGTACGCCAAAGCTCTTGGGCTGCATCAAATCGCACACGCAAATCACGGCGTTGCATTGCGTCAGCGAAAAAGCCTTAAAGAAATGGTCAAACTGGGCCATGCTGTTTGAGCTGGCGCCCAAATCGTAGCAGTGGAGTTCGACCAAAAGATTAGCTTCTTCGACGAGCACAGGAATGGTGTAACAGGAAGGACCCGTGGCTTCGGGACCCGAAAACACGTGCATGCCAGTCTTCGGGTCTACTGCTACGGCCCCCGGCTGTGTGTAGAAATCAGAGCTTTGTTGCTGATTCTTTTTCATCCCTGTTGCATTTTTATCATCGTCCAGGCTACACCGCAGTCCCATCGTCGGGAGATAGCTTTGTTTATCCAGTGTAGCGCGCTTTTTGATCTTTGGCCGATCCTCGCATTTCGGAATACTACCAAACGTCCGTCCGTCGTGATTTTTCATGCCCAGGGCACGACGGATAATCGACGTCTTGCCCGCGCCGGCGCTGCCGATCACCAGACAGCGCATGCGCAAAACCACCGCCGGATTGATCCCAGTCGCTAGTTCGTCAACTAGCCGCCCAAATTTGCCGCGCTGCAGCGGCAGCGGGACCTTACGTAATGACGTGTCCTCGGTATCAGCGTTTACGCCACGTTTGCTCACTCCACCATTCAGATCTGCAGCAATCGGTGAACTCTCCATCCTCTCTTCATCGGAGGTATCCGACAAACCCAAGCCCTCGAGCTCTCGCGCCACCGAGTTCACCTCCGTAACGGTGGGCGAATAACCTTTCTTACGACCGCTCATTATATACTAAAATTGTGGTTCACCTTCTAACAGTCGTACTTATCTTCAGCTTAGTCTTCGGAAGCAAATGATGATCAAAATGTCACGAGGATCACAAGGAATCTATCATCAGCAAGGCAAAAAGAACCAAATTTTGACCAACTGTTCGACAAACAAAAAGCTGCTTCACCAAGATATAGAGTCGATATTCAACAGCTCCTTGTAATGACGCTAGAGCAAAAAAGTTTTCATTCGAGGACATGAAAACACGCGGGCCAACGCAAAAAAAGAAATTGCTGCACCAATAATATCAAGTACGCAATTGTTGCCAAGTCGTGTTAAGGGGAAAAGCTATTTTCATAGACATGAGTGGATCAATTGCCTCGTTACACCAGTCGCTCGATGGCTCCACCGATGCATCGATCCGTCAATACCGAGAATATTGACAATTTTACTCTTCCATCCAAATTTCAGGACTTCCTGAAAATTCACTAACTAATTAGAAATGTTACACTCGTCTGTTTACGTCCTCTCCCTCAGCGATAGCAATAGAGTCCGCGTCTTTAATCTCGTCGCGACAACTCGGGAAAAACAGATAAAGCTGCGCTCAGCGAAGTGCTCTTGGTCTCTATTTTCTCTAAGATTTGTGCGACCGGCAAATAAAACATACTATACGAACCGATTTTTGCAATAGAAAGATCGTATGACAAAAACACACTCACCAGAAAATAAACATATAGAGCGGTCCGTGTATCGATAAGATGAAAAACTTTTCATGTTGGTTCGCATGGTCGTGCAAGACACCAACATCCATGATTCCCTACTCGCTGTATAAAAGGAAGGAGACGAATAATTTCACCTTACAAATCTTGTCGAGGAGGTTTCTTCGAATTTCTCTTGTTCGGATCGAAGAAGACAGTCGGTATGTGGGCCGCTTCCGCACGGCGCCAATGGTCGCGGACAAGTGAGGCCCAATTCTTGTCTCCTGCATCTAAAATTCGATCTCCCGTTTCGTGTGCTTGCTTCTCTGGCATTCGCTCTCGAAGAAGCGGCGCTGCTAATCGGCGTCGCTCCAGGGGAGGAACCATCGGGTGCCAAATCGGAATCAACAATGCGGGCGAATCCTCAGCGACTGTCACAGCTGGTCGGTGACGACATGTGTCCAGAAATGCCATGAAAAAAGAAAAGCCAGTAAGATGTTGTACGAGTGTAGTCGCGTACAACAGCAAGTAAATGCAAAGTTCTAATGCAACAAACGACCAATGAAAAAGAGAACACACACAAGCTAAAAGTTGATGGAAGAAAAACTATTTTTATGAATCCAGACTAATTCATGAGAGGATTTTTGCTGTGAGTTTTTGGGATCTCGAGATTCTTCTTGTTCTGCGTCGCGACGGCCGCCAAGAACCTTCTGCACCTATTTGATCTTTTTCTATGTTTCTGAAACATAAGAACTGCACGTTGCGGTCGCACTTTCGTTTCGGTCCCTGCGTCCTGGACAACAACTTCCATGGTGTAATTACCGCCGTTGTACAAGATTAGGAGACCTGCGTTGCTGCTACACCTACGCAACTCGGTCCAGCGACCTCGCTGAAAGTGTTGTAACTTAGTAGGCTCAAACACAAACGTCGTTGCCTCCTCCGCAAACGCCAAGCCTTGGTCCGCTTGCGAAGATTTCACTTCAGGCGCAAGGAGCTCACAGAACTTCGCAGCAGGACCGGCGGCATGACATCCAGCAAGCCCTGACGTGCGCCCCGCGTGCATGATTTCCACGGTAGCGGGCTGAGCTTGTGTTTCCAGTTCATAGGACGGGATATCAGTACCATGTTCTTCATTCTGGTGTGAAAGAAGTGGCCCTATTTTGCGCAATGGTTTTTAGACCTCTTCTACTCGTATCTTCTGGGCCGCGGAGTCACACTTTAAATTCAAAAGGGTGAGAAGTGCAGCTTTTCATCAGGATGAATGAGGGATGAAAAAATCTTAATGCTTGAGCAACGGATGCCCGGACAGCGCTGGCTCGTGCATACCCGGGAGGGATGTAATCCAGTAATCGGACTGCCGGTTGAGATTTGTCCCCGTGTACTCGAAGCGCTGTTCGATCTGTAACTCAACAGTTTGTATCTTGCGCATCTTGGCAAATACCATCTGCATTATGGGCGATTGCAACAGCGCCGCAAAGTGCGTCTGCTTCGCCCGGGCGAAGGCGCGACTGCGTTCCAGAACGTCCGCGTGTTCGCATCCTGCGAGAAACAATCCGCGCTCACGTTCCGAAGCGAATGACGGAGCAGAAGTATGAACAAGTGCCCTCGACGAAGGATTCAATATCGAATACTAGTGTCGTGGTCTCACGTCAACTACTCTGCATAGAACCAGGTTTCCAACGTCATGATGTATCACCATTTTCATTTATTCGCAAATGCTCTGTGTTAATTTTGTTCAAGAGTAAATTTCAAATTGATGATGCCCGTAATAGCTTTTGTCCGTCGTAGCGTTCTCGCCCGCCGTGGTTGGGGTGCGCACCGTGGGAAGGACCGAGGCAGGAAGCGCGCCTGATTGAACCAAGAGTGCGTGCGAAAGCGCGTTGCCCACTTTGGTGTGAAACAGGGAAAGAAGTCGCAGTGCAGCACTCAGTGTACCGGAAAGTGGAGCCGAAGAATCGAGCAGCCCCGGCTTGACAATGCGACTTAGCAAACTTCGCAATGCTTCACTCCCGTGCGTTGCCACCTCCTCTGGACGAGACCACGACGCAGCCCTGCCGGCATCGTCACCCGAAGCTGCCTGCTGCTCGGAAAAACCATCTACAAGCGCCTCCACCTGCGACGTCCATCCACCGCCTACAGCCGATGGAAGGCGAGAACCGCTACTATCCGATGAAGAGAAAATGTCGGACGCAAATTCTTTCGCGTATCCGAAGAACTCACACTCGGCGTCAGATATATTAGGGGACTGCCATCGACTTCATGTCGATGAAAAAAGCTAAATCAAATGAAATTTAGCAATGGGCGATTCTTTAACTAATCTTGTATTTCGCTTACCCGTGCCTTGTTTTTCCTTCTTGCAGAAAAAAGGCTGACGTGCGCTGATTAATGTGTGACATTAATACTCTATCATACCTGTCGCAGGATCCTCCCCGCAAGGCACTTGGTCATGTACACGAGTTGGGCGCTCGGAGGTTTTCTCCACTGTTGCGCCCCCAGAGCAGGATGCAAAACTCAAGAAGAAAGCGACACAAGAACGGAGCCCTATGATAACCATTGTTTCGCGATGAATTGCTTGCTGAATGCGCGACGCCGGATTTAAAGTTGTAAAAAATGAGTATTTGCTGAAATGAGAAATCATAAATGCGAAAGCTGTGAATGTGTTTAGAGAAGTACTAAGTGACGTGAAAAGTAGAAAATAGCTAAGGCTTGTGTTGTGGATACAAACTGACGGCGCGCATTCCTACAATCGATGACGCTTTTCCGACTAGGATTAAAGGAACGATCTGCTCATTTTTGAGTTCCCAACTTTAGTCAATTCACAGGAATTGCTACAGCCCGATCGGTTACACTCCCCTCTTGGTCTCTCGCACTCTCACAACGAGGCATTCGTCAAGTCGGCCCAAGGCTCATTCCAAGAAAACATTAACATCGCCCCATCATACGATATGCAGCACGCCCTGCTCCTTTTTGCATGTTTCCTGCCGGCGTGCATTGCTCGACGAGAGAGACGCTGCTTCCGTATGCACGGGGCCTCCTGCTGACTCAGTGGCGCGATTTCTTCTCCTATCACAGTTGCGGGGTAGGTAATGTCTTCCTTGAGCTACCAGTGACCGCGGGGAACGTGGCACTGAATATCGGAAGCGAGGACCCGTTTATCACACCAGCTCTGGTCAGCAAAGCCTGCCGGTAATGGCCGACGCCTCGCCGAACGAAAGAGCCCGCCGCAGGTTGTCGACCCTAAGCGGGCCCTGCGCCAGGCGCGTGAGGCCAAAGGCAGGGATCTAGCGTCCGGGCCTATGGTCCTTTGCTCCCCGTCCGATTCACTCTTTTTCCGGGTTTTGTTTAAAATATTCCACAAAGCGCGCCTGCCGTGGAACTTTTTTGGGCGCAAGCAAGCGAAAGCCTGGCCGCGGGGTCTCGACTTATCGCGAGGGAGATCCCATAGCCATGGGTTCAGTAAGATGCCCACCAGGTGGCGAAGGGTTTTGGCGTGCCGTCAGGGAAACTATTGGACGGCAATCCCCGCGTGCTTCCGAGTCGCGACTAGTTGGAGCAAGGGAGCGCCAATACCCACCAGTTTCCGAGGGGGAAAGAGGCCTTCAGTAGATTTCCCACGGGCCTCCAGAGGGGGCGGCGCTACCCTCAGGCCACCGCCTGTATCCGGTCGGCCGCCTGCGCCCAGGGCATCGGTAGGAGTGGCTATACCACCCTCGATTGCGGCCTACGGGAAAAAAAGCTAACTGCGTGCACTCGGGGGTGGGACTTCGACCCCCGGTAAGGCGAAAAGCTTCGACACTAGAGAGAGTTAGCCGGAAGAGCTGCAAGAGGGTCGGGCCCGTTTGTCCGTTGCGGCGCTGCACAGAACGGCGCAAAGGGTGCGGGCGGCCTTTGCTCCGAGTCCGGCCCTTTTCCTGGTTTTCTTTAAGATATGCCCCGAAGCTTGCCAAAAGCCGACTTCGGTCGGGCCGAAGCCATGGAAAGGCGGCCCGCTGGTCATCAACCCAGCGCGGACCGGCTTCCCGGCTTTGGGCAACACGTCCGGAGCAGCGCCCTTGCGTGCGGGCTCCATGTCCTTTGCCCCAGCTTCGGCTCTTCCCTGGGTCTTCTTTGAGAGCAGACACACCCGCACACTCACTTGCCACAGGTCGATTCTTTTTGGCCAGAAGCCAGAGGAGGCTGGCCCGCTACTTATCGACGTCGCGCGGGCCGGTTGCCACGCTTGGAGCATCAGGCCAAACGCAGGGCCCCCGGGTGCGGGCTCGTGGTCCTTCGCTCGAAAGCTTGCTCTCTTTTCCCGGGGTTCCAGGGGTTTTGGCCGCAGGCACACCAATAGGCGACCGCTGTTGGGGCGAAGCCAGGCGACGGGGGCCCGCGCAAGTCGTCGACTCATCGCAAACCGGCTGCCAGGCTTGGAGCATCAGGCCAAAAGAAGAAGCCGCGGAATCCGGCGGGACGGTGGCGCACTCTACGCCAGGAGCTGCCTTATCACTTTGCCGCGGACGGGGGTCTAGTGGAGTTGTGGCGCGATCCCTAGCAGCTTTCTAAATTGATTTTCGGAGGGCGGGAACCTATCGGGGCACCGGGGCCAATCTCGAGTAGGCTCCGCAGGGGAAGCGTAGGCCAATCGGTTTGCCGGTCCGTCACTAGAAGGGGCGAGGCTGCCTCGAAATCTCCCCCCGCCAGTTTCCAACGAAGGCGCGAAGGCGTGGCCCCCCCCACGCGGTCGCTTTAAAGTGCGGCGCCTCCCCACAGGCTGCGATGCAGTTCAGGCCCAATTTCGGCTTTCGCTCATTCACAGCTCAAAGGCCTTAAGAGTTTAAAAAGATTCAAACTCTTCGAAAATTTTCACGGGGTGCCCCGGTTCAAAGCTATCAGCCAGACAGCAACACCACTAAAACACTTCCAGGTCCATTAGGTGGCCTTCTTTTCACTTTCTCATAAATCCAAAAAAGCGCAAAAATGATCATAGAGCCGCCGGGCCCTCAGTCTATACTGAAAGCTATCGCGCCAAATGCAATAAGATGCCACCCCTTGGCAAATGGCTTAGTCTAATTGGGGTAGCCTGTTCTCTTGTGGGTTAATCGGACGCGACGCACGCCAAAACGGTACCCAGTCCCAGGCTGGGAACTCGAGCACTTTTGCGCGCACGCTTCGGCCAAGCCACCGGGGCCTCCGCGTCCCCGCGCTCCTCCAAAACCCAGTACAACACACACGAGCGGCAAACGCGCCCGGGGATACTGGAGGGGCGCGGGGACTCGGCGACGGCCATGGACACCGCACCGGCTGGCGCGGGAGCGTGGTCGCCCTAGTCCTCTTCCAGAGCCAGTACACCGAACCGCGGGCAGGCGCGTTGCTGTGGCGGCAGGCGAGGCCCTTTTGTTGGTGTTGGAGTACTTGGGAGCGAGCGGGCGCGGGCTCGTCGGGTTCTTCTCGAAATCGCTCCCCAAATTGGGGGGACTCTCTACGGTGTGCCGCGTTTGGTTTCGAAACCCTCTATGCCGTCCTACGGGAAACTAAGAGGGAAAAGCTTGCATTGGTTTTCTCCATTAGTTTCCACCAAAGTCGCGGCTTTCTCGCTTCTATCAGGTGCTTGCAGCGAGGAAGCCGGAGCTTTCCAGGCAGTTGCTGACCGGTGGCAGCAGACGCAGAGAAGAGAAGGCGAGCGGATGGCCCCAACGGTGGCGGCCCTTCTCACAAATCTGAAATTTTTAGGGCTTAAAAGTCCACGGATTGCCTTCGGCTTCTCGACTTATCGCGGGCAGGCTGCTAGGCTCTCACAGACCTGAAATTTTTAAGGTTTAAGAGTCCATGACTTTTCAAATCCTGAGGGCTTCAGACTTACAACGGGCCAGCCGTTTTCGGCTTGTCGGCTTGTCGCGGGCAGGCTGCTAGGCTCTCACAAATCTGAAGCCCTTATGGTATAAAAATCCACGATGTTCCGAACCCTGAGAATTTCAGAACTACAAGGCGCCAGCCGTTTTCGGCTTGTTGACTTATCGCGGACAGGCTGCCACGTTCTCCGAAGTCTAGAATTTTTGGGGTTTAAAAGTTCGCGCTTTTTTATAACCTGAGAACCAGCTTCAGACTTGCAAAGGGCCCGCTGTTTTCGGCTTATCGCGGACAGGCTGCGACGCTCTTACAAGTCTGGAGCTTTTGGGGTGTAAAAGTCCAGGACTTTCCCCAGGCACTCCACTCGAAACCGATACCCGCACGAAGTTCGAAACTGTTAAGGGACAGAGCTCAGGCAAGCCGAAACCGCTGAGGGACTTGCAAAGCGGTCGGCAGCTTTTTGCGTTTTGTCTTCGGTTTTTTGGCCTTTTTCCCGCGTGTGTGTTTTGCGTTGTGGCCCTTGCCCATCTGTGAGGCCTCGCCGCGTGTCTCGCCTTTTGGCCGGCTTGCTCCCTAAGTGTTCAAAAGTCGAAGCCGATGGATAAGCGACCCAGGCGAAACCGATAACGGCACCCGGAAAACCTTCGCCGCCTTGGAGGTTTTGGACGCGCTTCGCCACCCACCACAGTGAGCGCACAGGCCACAAGCGCGCAAGCCTCCGGGGTTACTATGCACCCCGCCACCGCGTTGCTTTGTCGCGGTGCGCAGGTGCGTCGCCACTTTGCTCCGCTTGCACATCGGCGCGGCGACTGAACAGACAAGACAGCCGAACAGGCAGAACGATGCAGCAGACAGAACGACCAGCGGAACGGACAGAGTATCAAAACAGACAAGACGACCAAGCAAAGAGAACGACAGAAGAGGCAGAAACATGACCAAACAGCCAGGACGACGGAACAGACAGAACGGCAGAACAGAGAGAAGAGAATGGCGGCCAAACAACAGGTGGAACGACTTAGCAGAAAAGACGGGGGAAGGAACGCCCTCAGGCCGTTGGGCGGTGCGTGGCCATGCTTCAGCCGCAGCCACCACGGCGCGCCCTCGAATCGCAGGGAGGCGAGACTGGAGCGTAGAGGGGATAGGGAGCCAGAGGAAGACGAGCCAGAGGAAGACGACAACCGGGGCAGCTGGCTCTTCAGAGAGCCCAGCCCTGCAAGCTCTGCGCGGGTTGGCTCGCATGTCGCTGCTGTCTGCTCCTCTCTCTTTCCTTTCTCCTCCCCCGGTGCTTCGAGGGCGCGCCGCGGTGGCCGCGGCTGGCGTGCGCCGTGCTGTGTCTCTCAAGCGGGGCGAAGTCTTTGGACTGGCTCCGCCCTGTGTTTGAGGGCGACAGCTGGCAGCTGCGGCTGGGGTGCGCTTGGCGGTGTTGCGGTGTGGTTTTTTCTTAGCGTAACCGATGGCGCAGCCTTCAGGACTTGAGGGCGGGGAAGACCATGGGCAAACCCTCTACCCGCCAGGGACGAGGGGGCGACGCGTGACAATCTTGCCCGCCGCACCCCCCGCCCCCCTTGTACAAGGTTAAACGCTTGCGCGACTGTGGACCCATATAACGAGCCTGCGACGAAGAGCGCACCCCCGGACCGTGCCCAACCATGTAACCTTATATAAGGGGGGCGGGGGGCGCGGGGTACAAGGGGGGCGGGGAAATGCTCCAGACAGACGGCCGCGTAACTGAAGGACTAGCCCACGCCCCATCTTCCCCGGCGGCCTTCGGCCGCCAGCGGGGCGATGCGCCAGAAAGGGCGTCGCGTATCTCAAGGACTCGCGCACGCCCCCCCGCCCCTGTCGGGACGATGCGCCAGAGAGGGCGCCTTACCAGGCTTCTGCGGTCTTATCGGAGGACGTTTGTTTCGTTTGCGATTGAGGTTATCTCCTTGGCCTTCTTCGTGTGTGTGTGCCTGTGCTACCTATACCGGGCGCACTTCTGAGAGCTACAGGCGCGCAGGCTTTGTCTTTGCCTTTAATGGTGTGCCGGACTCTTAAAAAGGAGGGCGAGCCCATGCCTGACGGTGTCGCCTGTCGTCTCAGTCGGTTCGTATCGGTAGCCGGAGGGATTGCAGAGGAGACGGGTACGCCGAGCGAGCGGCGAAACCGATAACAGATAGGCGGAAGCATCTGAAGGAACAGAGCCCGGAAAGGCGGAAAACTGACCGCGTGATAAGGGGCTGACGTGTTAAACTGTGAAGAAAAGTGGCAAAATATCGAAAACGGCCCAGAAGTACCGGCGTCCCTTAGCGGTTTCGCTTAAGAGTTTCGCGAGGAGTGGGCGCAAGATAATTACTCGGCTACAAATAGTACCATTGGCCGCCGATTAAGAACCTACTGAAAACCTTTCCAGTCCGAGGCTGGCAAAGCATCCACCACCCGGGCCACCCCTGCCCAAGGCCTTCGGATTGTAGTGAGTCACGCGCAGGACCGAGGTGGCAAGGGATACCCGCTCTGTGTCCCGGGATCGCTGCCCCGCCGTAGCGAAACCGATAAGCAGACGCCAGAAAAGAAGAGAAGGCAGCACGCGAAACCGATAAAAAAGCGGACGGCCCAAGAGCAAAACGCGGCCACGCCTTGAGCAAGGCCAGGGGAGGCAAGCGGGGGAAAAAGGGGGCAGAGAGATCGACAAGGGAACCGAGACAGCGCAGCCCCTTAACGGTTTCGCCTAAGAGTTTCGCGGGGAAAAGGGAACCGAGGCAGCGCTGTCCCGTGGCGGTTGCGTCTAAGAGTTTCAGGGAGGGGGCTCCGATGTCGCGCAAGTGTGTCAGAAAAATGAAGGGCAAGAAGCAAGAAACGCAAGGACCGAAAGGCACTGACAAGACCATCGCTCCATCCTGTTTCTCCTCAAACCACCGCGCCAGGCGAGAACAAAATACATACATCCGCAAATTCGTGCACTTAGGCAACTTGTGCTTTATTTTTCCTCCTCTCCGGCCCTATGCCTCAAACTAACAGCAAGAAAGATGATTTTTGGCGCATGTTCTTCTATTTCGCTCGTCATTGTTGACGCCAAAAGCACCGGGGGCTTCTTGTCATTCACGGCCAAGAGAAGAGCGCGAACAACTCACGGACTTTCGGCCCACTAGAGGAGGTCTCCTTTCCTACTCTTCTGGGGGGTAACACTCAAGATGACAACAGAGGAGCATACCTCAACCAAGATCGGGGCCGAAATAGATACTCACTGAGAGAAAACATAGGCCCGGAATAGATACTGAGTGAAAATATCGACCGAAAATATACCCTACTTTTTTCGGTCGTCTTTTTTAGGGGCTTGCGAACGGGGTCAACTTCCTAACTTGGGAAGACTAGACTACTGACGTTGTACTTCTAAAGACGGAGAAAAGCTACGCGGGTGCTTTGCTTGGAAGGTGGCCACAGTGGGACCAGGGTCGGCCTGGCTGGTCGATACAGCCACGACCGCGCGGCTTCTAGTGGGGAAAGCTAACTGGCTAAAGGCCTACTGCCTGAGTTTTCAAGTGGCTACTTCAGAGCCTCAGCGGGGAAGGGCGTGGGGCTAAGCTAGTCAAGAGGTCAAGCCTACCTTCGCGAAACTCTTGAGCGAAACCGCTAAGGGACGGCGGTACCCCTGAGCCACTTTCGACATTTTGCCACTTTTCTTCACAGTTTGGCACGCCAGTCCCTATATAGCGGGGCCAGTCCATCTCTCTCCTTTTCCCATTTCCTTATCGGTTTCGCCTCAGTCTCTGTCCCTCCGGGCTCTGTTCAGATGCTTCCGCTATTCTCTTATCGGTTTCGCCGCTCGCTTGGCGTACCCGTCTCCTCTGCAATCCCTCCGGCTACCGATACAAACCGAATGAGACGACAGACGACAGACGACAGGCGACGACATCCCCCAAGGTAAGTGCTAAACTTGTGCGCCTGCAGATCTCAGAAGTGCGCCCGGTATAGGTAGGACACGCACACGAAGAAAGCCAAGGGGATGACTTCAATCGCAAACGTCTTCCGGTAAGACCGCAGAAGCTTGGCAAGACGCCCTGTCTGGCGCATCGTCCCGCTGGCGGCCTTCGGCCGCCAGGGACGGGGGGGCGTGCGCTAGGCCTTGAGATACGCGACGCCCTGTCTGGCGCATCGTCCCTGGCGGCCGAAGGCCGCCAGGGACGAGGGGGCGTGGGCGAGTCCTTCAGTTACGCGGCCGTCTTTCTGGGGCATTCCCGTCCCCCTTGTACCCCGCGCCCCCCGCCCCCCTTGTACAAGGTTACATGGTTGGGCACAGTCCGGGGGCGCACTATTCGGCGCAGGCTTGTTATATGGGTCCACAGTCGCGCAAACACTTAACCTTGGACAAGGGGGGCGGGGGGCGAGATGGTCACGCATTGCCCCCTCGTCGCTGGCGGCCGTAGGCCGCCAGAGGGACAGCGCGCCGCGCTGCGCTGGTGGGCGCTGTTGGGCGCGTGGTGTGCGCCGCATAATCCAGCGCGAACAGCCCAGCAAGGCAACCCTCTGCCGCCTCGTCCCGGGCGGCCTACGGCCGCCAGAGGGACGACGCACCACGCTGCGCTGGTGGGCGCGTGGTTTGCGCCGCATAATCCAGCGCGAACAGCCCAGCAAGGCAACCCTCTGCCCCCTCGTCCCTGCCGGCCTACGGCCGCCAGAGAGACCAGGCGCCACGGCGCAGAGATTAGACACACGGCAGGAGCACACGAGGGGAGCACATGAGAAGACGTAGAACACAAGAGCAGCCAGGCCAGAAGAACACAGACCGACCAAACTGGAACAAAGACGAGCCAAGCCAGGGGAACACAAGCCGACCAACGCGAAACAACCAGACGGCGACGACCTCGCTCGCGTATCTCGCGAAATGAAAGAAGTGGAAGCAGATGGAGGCGCGCGCGGTTTTATCGAAAAGCCGCCACGCGGAGACCGATGAGCCCCCCCCGCTACCGTCTGTGCGTGGCCAACCTTTTGGAAGAATATGACGAAGCGAAACCGATGAGGAGACCCGGGAAACCCTTGCGGCGATTTTTGTCGGAGATGCTGCGTCTTACCAGTTTACTTCTCACGAATTTTCTACCAGAAACTGGCACACAAGTTCCAAGCTTTCTAAATTTTTCAAACCCAAAACAACGAAGGCGAAAGGCCTAAAGAAAGAAAAAAAGCACCCCACGAGTGGAAAAAAATTCCCCAACTCGCTGCCCGTTTTGCGAGTCCCTTAGCGGTTTCAAATTCGTCGAATGCTGTCCCTTAACAGTTTCGAAGTCCATGCGGGTATCGGTTTCGAGTGGATCCCCGCGAAACTCTTAAGCGAAGCCGTGGAGTGACAGCGGCACTTCTGGGCCGTTTCCGATATTTTGCCACTTTTCTTCACAGTTTGGCACGCCAGTCCCTAGATCGCGAGGCCAGTCCGCCTCTCTCCTCTTCCCCTTTCCTTATCGGTTTCGCCTCTGTCTTCCCGGGCTCTGTTCAGATGCTCCCGCCATTCTCTTATCGGTTTCGCCGCTCGCTCGGCGTACCCGACTCCTCTGCAATCCCTCCGGCTACCGAATGAGACGACAGGCGACACCGTGAGACACGGGCTCGCCCTCCTTTTTAAGAGTCCGGGACATCATTACAGGCAAAGGCTAGCCCTGAGCGCCTGTAGCTCTCAGAAGTGCGCCCGGTATAGGTAGCACACGCACACGAAGAGAGCCAAGGGGATAACTTCAATCGCGAGCGTCTCTCGGTAAGACCGCAGAAGCTTGGCGAGACGCCCCGTCTGGCGCATCGGCCGCCAGCGGGACGATAGGGCATGCCTTAGCTCTTCAGTTACACGGGCGACAGTTTGTCTGACGCATCCCCCCGCCTCCCGTTGCACCCCGCGCCCGCCGCCCCCCTTGTACAAGGTTACACGGTTGGGCACAGTCCGGAGGCGCACTCTTCGGCGCAGGCTCGTCATAGGGATTCACAGTCGTGCAAGCATTTAACCCTGTACAAGGGGGGCGGGGGGCGAGATGGTCACGCGTTTCCCCCTCGTCCCTGTACAGAGAGACGGCGCGCCACGACGCAGAGACTAGGCACGCGGCAAGAGCACACGAGGCGAGCACAGGGGGAGACGTAGAACACAAGAGCAGCCAGGCCAGAAGAACACAGACCGACCAAACTGCGACGACCTCGCTCGCGTATCTCGCGAAATCAAAGAAGTGGAAGCAGATGGATGACGGAGGCGCGCGCGGTTTTATCGAAAAGCCGCCACTTGGGGACCAATGGGGCCCCCCGTCTGCGGCCAATCTTTTGCAAGAATATGACGAAGCGCAACCAATAAGGAGACCCGGGAAACCCTTGCGGCGATGTTTGTCGGAGACGTTGCGGCGGTCTCCTTCTTTTTTGTTTTGCTAGATAATGTCTGGGAGTATATGAATACTCTGCAAATATTTGAGCATATTTTAGAATATTCGCCGAATATTTTAAAGCAACTCCCTGCGTGCTCGAATTGTTTTTGCGTGAATATTTTGCAATAAGATGAGCGACCGCGTACCCAGTTTGTGTCGTGCGGGAATCGAACTCGATGCGAGGGCATGGGCGTGCTCGTCGAGTTCTGCGATGAGTTCCCCTCGTGGGGCTACCTGGGCGAGCATATGTCAGCACGCTTCTCATTAAAAAGAAAAGCTTTGAAGTTTAAAAAAGAAAAAGACCGCCACAGCGTCTCCGACAAAAGTCGCTGCCTCACTTAATGGCTTCGACTTTCGTGCAGGTGTCAGCTTTGAGAGGAATACCCCACAAGAAGACGAACCGGGCGAGCAGCGCTCTCGCCTTCAAAAAATGGAGCGGGGCTCAACGCGTTTGCCCTGCTTTTCCCCGTCTCAAAAATGCAGAAAAGCTGGCAGCTTTCTCCATTGTGTTACCGGTTCCACTTCTCTCGAATTTTCTGTCGGAAACTGGCGCACAGTTGAGTTCGACACTTTCTAAATTTTTCAAACCCAAAACAACGAAGGTGAAAGGCATAAAGAAAAAAAGTACCCCACGAGTGGAAAAAAATTCCACAACTCGTTGCCTGTTTTGCGAGTCCCTTAACGGTTTCGAATTTGTCGAATGTTGTCACTTAACAGCTTCGGAGTCCATGCAGGTATCGGCTTCGAGCGGTACAGCTTGCCGCTGGGGAGGTTTCTACACTAACGACACGAGTGGGGCCCTTCTTCTGTTGACTCCGTAGCGCCAAGCTTCTGCCCCGCGGGAAAAACTTCAGGCCATGGGATATCTTCTGCCAGGCCTTCGCCTGTGCTAGCGCCTGGCCTGCTGCATGTTTTTCCGCAAAGTGCTTCCCAAGATGTCACAACAGGACCGCGGCGCAGTGGTGGCCACCCCGTGGCATAATATAGAGGGAGGCGCAAGGAACAAACGAGCGAAGCAGCGGACGCGAAACCGATAAGCAGGCGCCAGAAAAGCAGAAAGAAGAAAAGAAGGCAACACGCGAAACCGATAGCAAAGGGGATGGCCCAACAGCAAAACGCGGCCACGCCTCGAGCAAGACCGGGGGAGGGAAACGGGGGAAGAAGGAGGCAGAGAAATCGGCGAGGGAACCGAGGCAGCGCTGTCTCTTAACGGTTTCGCGTAAGAGTTTCGCGGGGCCTGAAAGCTACAGACTTACAAAGCAACAGCTGCCCTCGGCTTGTCGACTTATCCCGGAAAGGCTGCTAGGCAACTTCCCGCACCAGCGCGCGTCTGTTCTCGTTTTTTCGGTCTATCGCGGACAGGCTGCTAGAGAGCTGCGCGCTCCTTGTCTTTTACTGTCCACCCGTCGCGGGCTCGCCTCCCAGAGTCAACCCAAAACCTCCCAAACTGTGACCGAGGGCATTAGTGATTATTTTCGTTTCGTATTTTTATGGAAAAGCGTCCCCCCTAAACCTCTCGGGTTTTCTTTGACTCTCCCAGCGCTGCTCGGTAACTTTTCTGCGCGCAACGAACTCTTTTCAACTTATCGCGGCCAGCTACTTGGAATCTCCACGGCGTGCGTCTGTCGTCGACTCCTCGTAGGCACTCAAGGCCCCGAAAAGAGGCGACTCCTTACAGGATCACCTTCCACACTTGAAGAAGGCCACACGTTTCAGGTAGTTGCCAAGCTTGCCCGCGGTCTAATGGCGGAGCCGAGTTTTTGGCCATTGCCAGCCGATTTTAGTAGACCTAAAAAAGAAACGACGGCAGCAAAATCGGGGCGCCTTTTCGCACCTGAGAGGGGAGACGCCTACCGCGTAGGTATACTCTCACACGCGTGCCAGCTGCTGCCCAGTTCACAAAACTCAGACGGGCAGTCGGCCCGCGATGGGTCGATGACGTGCGCGGGCCGCCTTCGCTTCCCCTGCCGGCTCCCACGAAGTCCGGGGCGTTTCGAGATCGCTTGGAAGAGCGGGGCCTTTGGAGCAAAGGGCCACAAGTCCGCATCCTCAGGCCCGGCTTCGGGCCTGATGCTCCAAGCCTGGCAGCCGTTCCGACTTATCGCGGGCCCCCGCTTCGTCCGAATTATCGCGGGCCCCCGCTTCGCCTGCTGTTTCCCCCGAAGTCCGGGACACTTGCAGACTTTCCCAGGAGAACGCCTAGAAGGGCGAGGCGTATGGAGCACAGGGCCACTAGTCCGCGCCCTCGGGCTCGGCAGCTCGCCGCGCTCTTGCAGCTCGCGACGGCTTCCCCTGCGCCAGCACGGCGAGCTCGCTGCTGCTGGGCTTCCTTTTTCGTTCGCAGTGGCTGCGGTGCAACGACCAACAGCGCCGGGACTCTCTGCGACTCCACACTGCAAGAGTCGCGAAAAGTCCACAGTCTTCCTTTTTCAGTCAGGAGTCTCACGCCTCCCGATTGAAAGGCCGCGACCTCGGGCCCCGTAGACCTCTACAAAGGGGGGCGCTGCCCCGTGGAACCCTGCGAGCGCCGTCTCCGGCTGAGGAGCGTGACGGCGTGACGCGCTGAGGGACGTGACGCGCGTGGGAGCATTGGCGAGGCGCGTGAGGGTGTGCATGATCTAGAGCTGTCCGACTTACGCGATGGCGCTGGCCCAAGAGCTCCGCCGTAGGTCTGCTCATCGACTTGCTGCCCCCGCTTGCTCCTCATTCGGTGGACCCCTGCGGCGCTAGCTAACTAGTTTGAGACTGAGCGAGTGACAGAGACCGCCGCGCGCGTCACGCCAGGCCTCGCCCGTATTCTGAACCATCCTGAGCGCCTCGCCACGCCCTGACAAGGAGCACACCCCGCACAGCTCCCGCGTTGTCCTGAGTAGTTTCTCCAAACATTCGGCGGGGCTCTTCTTGTAAGCCACTAGAGCCGAGCACCCGCGCGCCTGCGCTACCTAGTGGCCCACAGATCGCGGGTGACTCGACTAACCACGGCGACCCACTTGGGATGGCTGGCCCGCTCTCGGTTCCTGACCCGAGCCCCCTCAAGATAGCAGACAAGTGCCCAAACTGCATCGCTTACCCGAACCCGCTCGAGATAGCTGACCAACGCACAGCATGGATAGGTGACGCAAGCCCACCCGCACCACGACCGCCGCAAGATAGCCGACCCACGACACAGCCGGGGCCATTGCGTTTAACACCGCAAGCCGCCTGCTGTGGGTGGCTCTCTAGTTGTTCAGTGGACAATACAAAGAAAGCAAAGGAGCCGCGGAGTCAACTTGACTCAGATCATAAGGCCGCTCACGGATTTGCCTCAGATCATAAGGCCGCCCGCGGATTTGTCTCATATCATAAGGCCGCCCGCGGATTTGTCTCATATCATAAGGCCGCCCGCGGACTTGTCTCAGATCATGAGATCGCCGCCGGATTTGTCTCAGATCGTAAGGTCGTCCGCGGATTTGTCTCCGATCAGAAGGCCGCCCACCGATTTGCCGCAGGTCCTAAGGCCGTCCCCGGATTTGTCTCAGGTCGTGAGGCTGTCTGCGGATTTGTCTCAGGTCGTAAGGCCGTCCACGGATTTGCTCCAGATCATAAGGCCGCCGCCGGGCTTGTCTGAGATCACAAGGCAGGCCGCGGACTTGTCTCAGGTCCGAAGGCTGTCCACGGATTTCCCCCAGATCATAAGGGCGGCCACGGATTTGTCTCAGATCATAAGGCCGGCCTTGGATTTGCCTCAAGTCATAAGGCCGCCCACGCATTTGCCTCCGATCATAAGGCCGCCCACGGATTAGAGTCGTCCCAGATCATAAGGTCGCCCACGGATTTGCCTCAGATCCTGAGGCCGTCTACGGATTTGCCTCAGATCTTGAGGCCGTCTACGGACTTGCCTCAGATCATAAGGTCGCCCGCGGACTTGTCTCAGATCATAAGGCCGCCCACGGACTTCCCTCAGATCATAAGCAAGGCCGCGCCTGGGCAGCTCCGTCGCGCTCAGTTATAGAGCGTGGCGCATAGGAGCAACCAAGCCTGCCGCCCTATAATGCGGGGGAAGGGGAAAGGGCTTAGGTCTACGATCTATACGGCGCTCGCCAGGTCTAGCGGTGTAACCCCTACGGGGCTTGGCTGCACGTTCGGGGCCGGGTAATGATTGGGCCCCATGTCCCACCTGGTTCCCTTAAGAACTAACGGAGCCCGGTCGAGGTGTCACCACAAACCCAACGAAACAAAACATGCGAGCTCAGTCCCGTAAGCCTAGCCCGACGAAACTGCCTCAGCCAAACTCAGCTCGCCGGACTGAAAGGAAGCCGAAAGCAAAGAGGCAAACGCGACCGACCGTGCTCAGCTGATCTAGACGCACGCCTGAAGCCAAACTACCTGCACTGGCCTTCGATTAATGGGTGCGGTATCTATAAGGCGCGGGCTTCGCTTGTGGAGGGAGGGCCTTTTTTTTCTTGCTTGTTTGATTTCGCGGACAATCGTGCGCCCTGGACGCGGTAGTTGTATCAGCGGCTTCGCCCTTCCTCGCATTCATGGGTACACCACCAGTCGCCTCGTTGCAGAGATATGGTCGGAAAATAGAATCGCGCTCCATCTTTCGGTATTCATTGCAAAACTTCAGAGGAAGCAGAGAGATCGGTATTATTCGGGAATTCCCAAATTCGTTGTTTCGGAAACAAAATGGAGAAAATTGCAACGACCGCATAACTCGATGAGAATCCATAGTGTTCCCAGAGAACAAGTTACATATCCCGTGACCGACAGATAAACGCGACAGGCAGTGTCCACTCAGAGGAGGAGGATGCAACAGAGTTGGTTGCAACAGGCGCGTTTGAGCAAGAAGCAGTTTTTAGAGAACAAAATATGACGTCGCGGACGTCTGCCGCCGCAGGAGAGTATCTCCATGGCGTAGCGGACTACCTAGAGCGCGTTCAGCTCTACCCATTTTTTCACGGCCTGGTGAAGGAGCTGGCCTCGCGGCAGCCCGAAGACCCGGTCGCCTTCCTCGTCGACTTCATCTCAAATTAAGGATACAACTAATAGCTTTTTCATCGACATGAACACCCCACGTGGGGCCCCCCGCTTGAAATTCCGTGTGTAGAACACGTAGCTTCGAAGGGGACAACTACTCAACAAGAGACGAGACAGCGACTTCGCGTCGGGAGTCAGGATCATAATGAGCGACCATCTCGTCTAATCAGGGCAGCCGAGCGCCAGCGCCACCGCGCGCAACCGCAACAGCGAGTGTTCGGCATCCGTGCCAAGGATATTGGTGATTGGTGAGGGGAGTGAGCGCTTAGCGCAGAAGCTCGTCGCAGACGAAAGCATATTCGGCCGGGGAGTCACGCCCGCAGTATATGATGGCAAGAAGGTACTACTTAACCAATGTTACTTTCATACTAAAGTCATAGCGAAACTGTTTCATTTAGAGGATGCGACGTCGGTCTGTACATGTCACTTTTGCGAATTTACAGCCTTTTTTATATGCACCAGCAGTAAAGCAACAACCTGCGAGTAACTACAGCAAACGAAAAATAGATGAAAACAGTCGGAAACATTTTGAAGAATGAATGTAGTACCTTCCGACTCTAGGAATTTTCGGACGGGTCGGGGTCACTTGTAAAAATGCGGCAGACAGAAAACTGGGTGTGTTATGATTACCCACGCAGTGCAGCAGAGGCACTTGCGGTAGAAGAAGCACGCGTGTTGATTTCTCTCGTGGTTATTCTCCAAGACCGATCCGAGCGAGAAGGTATTTGTTTTTCTCCTAGCAATTGTTCGTTGTATTAGGCCTAGTATATGGTTGTATAAATCTTCAACATATCAAGCGGCAACACGAAGAACCTGTCTGAGGCGCCTTGGACGAGTAGGTTCGACCCCGGCACTCACTTCCATAGTCGCCAACATGTTTCTTTTCCATCTTCGTGATCATCATCCGTGGTCATGTTTCTGACGAA
The DNA here is from genome assembly GCA_905178165.1 of Amoebophrya sp. A25. NCBI lineage: Eukaryota > Dinophyceae > Syndiniales > Amoebophryaceae > Amoebophrya > Amoebophrya sp. A25. The sequence continues at coordinate 1,005,930 of CAJINU010000002.1, read as the reverse complement.
CGATGTTTTTTCTTTTCTTCTTCTCTGGATTGGTCGTCCCTCATTGGATTCAATCAATCGGAAATAAAGGTTGATGACCGACGTCCTTCCAGCACCTAAAAAAAGGACTTAGTACACTGTGACTAAATAGATTCTCATTGTTCTGAATGAAGAAATGCTTCACATAGCAACGGCGGCGGACCATGCTCTGGCTGGTGTTGTAGCGCAGCTTCCCGAAAACCTGATGTGTTTCGTTGACCATGACGAGGCACTCGACGAAACGAACCTTGCCATAATAGCGAAACGACTCAAGCAGAAACGCCTAGAGAGTGCACCGACCGCAGCACCGCAAATAATAATACACTTATGGTGCCGCGAAGACCGCTTCAAAAGGCATTGTAGATTTATCATTTGAGTATTCCGTCGATGTCAGAAGATTAGCGGCCCCTATCTGCCGCAACTTCTAGCCTCTACCATATTCAGATGCATACTATCCTGACGAGAATGCTCCAAACGAGGAAGTGATTCTTTGCTAAAACTAAATGGAGTTAGAGACTTATCTCTAATTGATGGACCACGAGGCAGTGGTTGCACAACGCAGGCCGAACTTCTCGCCAAGAAACGAGGGCTGGTAAAATCTATCCTGTTCCGCGATGAATTAGAGCATTATACCACTCCTCCTGATGATGGTGGTGTGAATCTACTCGGCAATCTGCCTCGGATTTCCCTGGAGACTTCTACCCGCTAGGCTAGCCTGTTGCTGGGTTGTCAGTGGTCTTGCGACTGTTCCCGTTGGTCCTGATATAGAACGATGGGCAGGCTTCTCTTTTGCTACTTGTGCCCAGCGGCTTCCTCCTATTTCACGAAATTGATTACCTGGCTCATAACGAGTTTCTATCGATCAAGGAACTTCTAGTAGGTGACTTTATTGCAGACCTCACAACACTATGAAGAAGTCACAACACGAGAGATTAAAAATGAATGAAGAATGTTGTAACGACACGTTACAGCGACTGCTCTCGAGAGGGTATCCCTTCATCCTCGACAAACGTTTATAGGTGCTGGTGGATGCGCACAGGCTTTGCGCGGGTTCGAAGACGAGCGAGGAAAGAAAGAAATTAGTAGAGGCACGCTTGGCTCGAAGAGACGCAAAACAACAAGGGTTCGTACTTTGCCATTATCCAGCAGCCGCTGAAGAGGCCATGTCGCTCAAGAAGTATTTGAAGGGTCTCTATCCCGGGGAGCCGAAATTAATACATCTCCAGGCAAATGGATGGAGCTGCGGACGCAGATTAGCTGCGCAGATGTACCGGGACGCCGGAAGCGGTAGAAGAACTTACAGCAACACGATAGTTTTTTTCAGAGAAAAGAATCTTGTTTAGCGCAGTAGTTGTTGTAAAGATTCCAGCGAATAGTTCAGGATCTTTTATCAACTCAAAAACTTTCTAGGTCGCATCGCCGCACCTTTGGAGGCAGGCCCACGGGCATCAATCAGTGGACCAGACTGCGATCATGCAGCGCATGAAGCGTACGCTTTGCTTGCTGTTATTCAATTTGACTGAGCAAAAAATGTTCTAGGTTTAACTCCACGATTGCTTGAATTCCTACTACTTGTTTCCTCACGACAGAATACAACGAAGCTCAAATCAATCGCTCAACTTCAAGCCCACGAGACACCGACCACGACTCGATAGTCCAAATACTGAAATACTCTACCAGGTACATTACATATCGCCAGCACATTAGCGCAATGGCGTATCAGTTTTCTGACTGGACAGACATCGATGCTGGACAATCGATACAGCATGTCAGTGAGGAAATTGCTGAGGCTCTCGATTAATTACCCGATCCACCGCCATTTACGATGGAGATTGGATAAGTATGCTTGTAGCTGCGCGACTGCAAAAATTACTCCCGAAATTCACGATACCGATAACAACTCAGTTTAATAAGTTTGCAAAACCGAAGATACAGGTGTTGTATGGAACAGGTAGTACAGTGTGAACAGCTTTTCTCCCTCTGCGTTTCAAATGATGATTCGTTTACAACTCTCTAAGATTCTTGAACAGTTTGTTTGCCTTTGCGCATCTAGCCTCCCATTGAACGATGAGGCTGGGTTATTGAAAGGCCAATGAAATTTAAGATCGTATTAATGCTGCATGAAAAATCCAAAAGACAAAATAACAAGTACTGTCGATTCCTGCTTATACCCAAAGTTATCTTAAGACGCGATCCCCGTGTACGTGCAACTATTCAGACTGAATTTTTTTTACAACTTCATGACGTTAAATGACTAAGAGAAATGCAATTCAGTATACGGGTGGACCTGGATATTTCTTTTTGTTCAAGTGGGCTGAATTGGAATCGACCCGATTTCCGATCTCTATGAGAACCTGCTGTCCGCTTGTAATCTAGTCCGAAGAAAAAACTCGAATTTGCCCTCTTGGTTCTTTGACGGCGCAGTAGATTGATTATTGCTTCAAAACTTTTGCAGGTCCATACTGCTCTGGGGAATGTTCCTTGCTGGTTCTCTCTGATCTTGGAAGAACCTGTTCCTTAATAAAATACATTGCACGCCACTAGAATCGCTACAGTGTTGGGCATAATTTTTCGAGGACCTGTGTCAGTATCATAACAAACGACAGAGACCACCGGCTAACGAAAATTATCTTCAGGTTTTGTAAATACAATCAACTCGTTTTGTGCCTTTGTCAATATTCCTTCTACAATCACTGGGTAAGAATGTTGTGTTGCTTGTTCAGCTCTGATAGAAGAGGACAATCCGGGTTCCCCTCGTTGTTGTAACGCTTGGTACTTCTATGGTGCCTTAGACTGTTCACATCTGTAAGTAGTACGTCAAGAACCACCTTAGCTCAAAAATCGTTGTCCAAAAAGTGCATATTAAGCTGCTATAAAAGGAGGTAACTCAAAAAGATGGCGCACTCTCTAGCGTATGAGATCAAGAAGATTAACGAGCTGAACGAAGCGGAGCTCGCAAAGGGTCAGTTTGATCTGAAGGTCTCATGGCACCGCGAGTTCCGCGACTCAGCGTACATTCGGGTGGACCACGTGCACGCGCAACTGACGGAGGGGGATTTAGTGGTGGTCTTTTCACAGTTCGGGGAGATCGCGGATGTGCGGTTGATTCGGGACCAGGAGACCGGCAAGAGCCGTGGTTTCTGTTTCATCTGTTACGAAGATACGCGCAGCGCGGTGTATGCGGTGGATAACATGAACGGGTATTGCTTATGCGGCAAGCACATGAAGGTGATGCACGTCCTCAAATACGAAGTGCCGATCTTACTCGACGAGACGCAAGTAGACGAGGACGGAAATTACGTGCAGCTGGAATACAAGCCGACGGGTCCCGAGGGCTACGGGGTGGGCGTCACGCAGCAACTCCCGTCTGTGAAAACATCTTCATCAAATGTCGTTGCGGATGGCAAAAAGGATAAGAAAGACCGAAAAAAGGATGGTGGAGGTGATAAAACTAGTACCAGTAGAATGCTCACCAACGGAGGCTCCGCTTCATCCAAGCAGAATAAGATGCATGCACCTCCTGGAACCGTTGGCATGGACGAGGATGACGAGGATTTGGCGGCCTTCGAGCAGCATATGGAGGACTCGAAAGTAGCGGAAAAAGAACGTGCAGAAAAACGGGAGCTCGCAAAAGAAAAGGACCGTCTAAAAAAGAAGGAGAAGAAACGAAAGAAGCGCGAAAAGAAGGAACGGAAAAAAGAAAAGAAAGCTGCTAAGAAACAGGCCAAACGTGAAGAGCGAGAACGCCGTGAGAACGCAGAGGGCACGCGCGGCAACAAAAACACCGCGTCTGCCCTTTTAGGTCTGATGCGAAAGGGCAAGGCCCCAACAAATGCGCCAGGAGGTGCTGCTTCACGAACAGTAGCTACCACAAACGAGGAAGCATCTACTGCTCGGGAAAAATCAAATCAAAAGAATAGTATGGCAGACAAGGAGCAGAGTGAGGGTGAGTCATCGTCCTCATCGTCGTCAGAAAATGACGACGATCCTTCGAGTAGCGAAGGCGATGATGCGATAGGCGAATCAGGCAGAAGACCAAACGATAACACATCGACGAATCGACGAGCAAGATCACGGGAGAGACGTCGATGAAATTCATTTACCAATTACAGTCTCTCTTGTGTTGTGAATGTTATTGAACTACGACATATTTTCCATACAACGTCGTTTCAGTCCAATCTACCCTCCCCTTCAGATCCTCCTGTCCCCCAACGACGAGTTCCTAGTATATCCGTGTCTTCGACAAAAGGTTCTTGTTCAAGAACGTGAAAGAAAAATTAGGAGAAGATTTTTTTCTATGGTGTTCTTCAAAATCAAGCTGAGGTGGTTCTCCTTAGATTCACACGGCCACCGGCACTTCATTTCCATCCGCGTAATTAGAGCGGAGTGAAAAGGTGGAGTTCAGAATTATGTTTTTTGTAGTGTTTTAGACTTACTTATCTCCAATGTCCACAACAAGCGGGATCAACGAGGCGGAAGATGAGAACGATGGACTGACCGAATGGCAGACGAGGAACCACACTGGATAAGCAAAACCTAGGGTCAGAATCTTATTTAAAATGTTGACCCGGGTTAGGAAGGGTGAGTGGGTACTTATTTGATTTTTGGTTTCCAGTTCTGCGTCTGGAAAAAAATGGAAGTAGCGGCTGCGTCTGCGGCATTTCAACAAATATTTGAAATGTTGATCGATCATTCAACACCACACGACCACGAGGTACTAATTACTTAGCTGCGCATGATTACGATTACGAAGCGCGCAAGAGTTTTATGGGAAAATACAGATTGAAGACCTGCTCCACCGTTTCCGTCGTGCAATGCCACCATCATCGGAGCGATTGCTTTTGGAGAAGGATGTGGTGGAAGATTCCGCGGGACAAGATCGCAAAGCACTTGCGCTCTTCGCCGTTGTGGCAGTGGTCGTAGTTTTTATCTTATCAGAGTCAGGCGTTTTATCTTAGGCCCATTTTTGTTCAGAGCATGGATCGTTTTGATTGCTGTACAGGTTTGAAGGGACACTTGCGTGTTGTTCCTCGAAAAAAAAATCTCTAGTGGATAATCAATTCTCACGCGTTAGACTTAGATTTGGGGTTCAACCTAGTTGTAAAGTAATTGCATAGCATAGCAGTTGGGAGGACGCCCAACAGGACTGCCAGTAGAGCGAGCACACCTGCTCTTTCGGTTCCATCGTGTTCTCCAGAGATGCGATTAACAGATTAACATGATGTGGATACAAGATAATCTGTGATGGTTGAAGTTATAGAGCGCAAAAACGTGGTCCATCCTGGCGCAATGAGAGGATCAATCGAGCGTCAAAATCAATGCATGATAGTCATATAATGGAGGACGAGCAATTGCAGTGAAATATAAGTTTCAAAGGAGTAGAAATCAAATCTGTTTGGACCTTCTTCAGGCGTGAAATGCCGATGTCGGAAAACGTTGTGCAGACCCCACGACCCGCTTTGTTGTAATTTGTTACCAACCCCTGGTTTTTTCTTTAAAGAAAATCCCAATTATCAAACAACGCTATTACTGGCCGTGTAAATGTAACCAGCTCAATTTTTGCTGTACTTAACATATTTCCGCAAAAAGTTTACTATGGGTGTCTGCGAACACATACTTAGCATCAAAGTTTCTTAGCTCCATGATAATTACTATGTCATGTGTTAACAAAAATCTTAAACGGTGGCCTGTCTCTCTACACCTCGTGTGAAGGAGATAGAAAGGCAACCTATCCTATCCTATCCTATAATCTTAAACGGTGGTTTATTTTTTTTCCGCATTGAATTTGAAAAACGTGCATAAAAACGTGCACATCCTGAAAACTAATCATGGATTTTTCGCGCATCTCCATCGGATGACGATGTTAGCATCGACGGCTTCTGGGGAGTCTTGGCTCCCTGCGCTACGTGGTTGTTCGCAGGCGCGACGGCGAAGACGAGCCGGGTCGACACAACGAATTCCACCGCTGCAAGTTCTTGATTTCCGGGCACGCGGTGGCTTCCTTCCTCCACCAGGTGCAATAGCAGGCCGCTCGGCTACTCCATGTTTCATCCTGCTTTGTGCCTTTTTGCTCCCTCTGCCCGCAGCGGCACAGGACAAGAACACCAGCGAAACGGGAATACTATTAGTGGTGCTTTCGTTTGCAGGAATCATCCTTTTAGGCGCCTGCATTGCAGCCAAGAGGTACGTGCGCACCAATGTGGTGGGAGATTCAAACGCGGATAGAATGTTCCAACTCGAGACGAAGCTGGAAAATATGGTGATGCGTTGCGCGCACTTCGATGCGCACTACGATGTGGCGGTTGGAGCGAAAGGGCCACTGCAGCATCCGACCTTAGACTCGCTAGACAAAACCGTGTGGAAAACGAGGGTCGTCGACAAAAGGCGGAATTGCGGTAAAGCCTGGATGCCAGAGCACGTTGAATACGACAACAGCGGGAATCCAGTATTTGATATTTTTTTGCAAGTAGGCTCTAGTGTCGCTCCTAAAAGCCGACTCTTCGAGGAATTATCAGTTCGCGATTGTTTTCTACTCCGTACGATTTTCATTAACAGTTTTTATAAAAAAATGAGAAACACGTATAATTTGATATGTTACAACTCTTCTAAGAATCAGTCGAGCGAAAGCAAGTTAAGTAGATCGTCACAATGCTAGTCGATCGTCCTATTCTTATCCATGAGCCTAGTAGAATTGGTCTAAGAATACTCTATCACAACAGATTGTCTCTGGTAAGTTTAGCGGATCCTATCGTTTCGAGCTAGATTTCACCGCCGGGAAGAGTGTGAATATTTCGGGCATAGGATTTGACGAAGCCGACGGGACCTCGCAAACCAAGGGTTTCTACGACGAATCAACAGGCGTTATGATCTTCGAGGAAAAGTTTGAACGGACAGGCGACGACGGGGTAGAGAAAGTCCGGGCCATGGTGGAGATGGTTTTATGGGCGACTCGAAACTATAGCCTTTATATTTGGAGCAAAGTCGATAAAAAAACATTCCTTCTACCTCTATCTATACGACTTAGCGGAGTATCAAATACAAAACGTGAATTTGCTGTCTACCTTTTTCCTGTTATCTGCTTCAGTCGGGTACACCCGAAATATTGTTTGGAGATGAAGAGGAGCAGTTGTACTACCTAATATGAAGGCGAGATGGTCGGATGCAAAATATCTGTCTCTCTCTGCTCTAAGATTCGTTCTCGGCCACACTGGGCAGATTCGTAGTATGCGAGGCAAGGCAGTCCCGTCCACGAGAATAAAACCATCAGTTTTGCAGGTCGTAGAGATCACGGAGGGCGACACGTATGTGCCTCAGGAGCGTGCCTCTGCAGAATGGGCCGCCGAGCACAGAAACACTTCTACACCGAAACGCAAGGGGCGTGTACCACCGAAGACGGCTGCTATGCTACGGGGAATGAGCACTGTCTTTTCTGGAGTGCCAATTACAGTGGTACCTCTTTATTCTACTCTCGTAAGTAGTTAGAGATGATCTAAGAATTGTTTGGGGATTTTGTATTTACTCGCACTCAACATTTACATCTAGTTCAGCTTCTTCTACGCACAAGCAACTGCGTCACTCTTTCATGCTTAGAGATGAAGAGGCAAAAAGCAAAGAATCCTTTATATATTCCTCAACTTCAGGGTCCAACGAAAATTACACCTGAGAATGACTTCGCGGAGCGTGTCAAACGGGAAGAGAGGAGCGCTATTCAAGTGCAAGCGGCTGCGCGGGGACGCATGGCTCGTAAGATGACTCAACCGCTGTTAGAAGAGCGCCGCGAGGCTGCGGTGAAAGCGAATCGGAAAAAAAGAACCGACATCAAATTTTTCAGTTAAGGCCAGAAAAGCACAAGTATCTATTGTTGAGGACGCCCCGCTTATTATTTTCATTTGAGTAATTGCGCAGTGGGTGCCTGTTTTTGCTTACAAAGCAGCTCAATGCCATTTATCTAACGCAAAAGGTAGGCGCTTCTCGTGCATGTAAGAAAATGTTTATGTTTCATCGCATCTAGGACGAGATTCTATCTTAGAAGCATCCTTATGAATTACTTACAAATCTGGAAGTCCTATTTTCTAATTCTCCGAGGATCTACAAGAAGTGCAAGTACAAAGAAAGAACGAGCCGAAAGTCCATGCAGCTATGCGCGGGAAATATGTTGAAAGCATGGGCTCTGAGGACACGTGTGCGGTCAAAATTCAGGCGGCGGCTCGCGGACGCATAGTGCGGAAGAAAACTAAAAGTATGGGCAGGGGAATGGCAACGGGAACATGATTGCTTTTTTTGAAATGTAGCTTGATGCTGGTGTGCTAGTACTAATACGATGTTGAATACTTTTACTTTTAATGCAGATCGACATTATCCTAATTTACTTTCGCTAATGAACTAAGTTGAGCTTTGTACAATGCAGATATTGCGATCGGGTGAGTCAAGTTCTGTGACTGACTTGCCTCGGATAAGTAGTGACTATGAAGTCACCACTTACCCGAGGCGTTGCGTAGGCCGCTCTGTGCTCGCGTTGCTTAAGCAGTGATCGCGTGTCGGTTAAGTAGCGACCGCGCGTCGCCTAAGTGGTGACTTTCGTTTGACCGCGCGTCGCTTAAATGGTGAAAGTCACCACTTGAGCCAGGCGGCGCGTAACTATTCGGTTACCCGCCTGTGTCGCTTAAGTGGTGACTTTCGTTTATGGGGTGACCATGCCTCGCTTAAATGGTGACAGTCACCACTTAAGCGAGACGGCGCAGAAGTGTCCGGCTTAAGCCTGGGCCGGTCACCACTGAAGCGACGCCTGCTCACCCAGCCTGAGTGTCTCGCGAAGCACAGGAAGGGTGCTCCCTTGAGACCTGCCCAAAGCCGTTAAGGGGCTGCCCCTTAAGTGCTGCGCGAAACCGTTAAGGGACTGCTTCTTAATCGCTGCGCGAAATCGTTATGGGGCTGCCGCTTAAGTGTTGCGCGAAACCGTTAAGGCGCTGCCCTGTTAACTGTTAAGGGACTGCTGCCTACGTGCTGCGCGAAGCTTCTGTTTTAAGTCGCTGCCCCTTAAGTGTTGCCCGAAGCCGTTAAGGCTCCGCCCCCTAAGTACGATACCGTTAGGGGACGGCTCCTTAAGTGCTGCGCGAAACCGTTAAGGGACGAGTCCTTAAGTACGTGCGAAACTGTTAAAGGGCTACGCCTCAGGTGTTGCGCGAACCTGTTAGGGGCCGGCCCCCGTGAAGTGCCTCGTGAGGCACCTAACGAACGGCCCCTTAAGTGCCTCGTGAGGCACATAGCGGACGGCCCATTAACTGCCCCGTGAGGCACATAACGGCCTGCCCCTTAAGTGCCTCGTGAGGCACATAACGGACGGCCCCTTAAGTGTCTCGTGAGGCATATAATGGACGGCCCCTTGAATGCCTCGTGAGGCACATACCGGACGGGCCTTTAAGTGCCTCGTGAGGCATATAATGGAGGGCCCCTTGAATGCCTCGTGCGGCACATACCGGACGGGCCTTTAAGTGCCTCGTGAGGCATATAATGGAGGGCCCCTTGAATGCCTCGTGCGGCACATACCGGACGGGCCTTTAAGTGCCTCGTGAGGCATATAATGGACGGCCCCTTAAGTGCCTCGTGAGGCACATACCGGACGGTTCTTTAAGTGCCTCGTGAGGCACATAACGGACGGCTCCTTAAGTGCCTCGTGAGGCACATAACGGACGGCCCCTTCAGCGCCTCGCGAGGCACATCACCGCCCCTCCTCTTTATGACTGACGATCAGGGCGGGTGCCGTTTAAGCGAGTGATGGTGTTCAGTCATTTCGTAGTCTCATTCGTAGCCTTGTGCATCAAAAGTTAATGATATGAGTCGTGACCTATCGCTTCACCTGTACCTGGTATTATTTCTGCACCCATAATTTCTGTTCCTTCTTCTGATACGAGAAACTAAGCACAGAGTAGCGCAGCGCTGATATTCCACTATGTTGTATCGATTCTTGGCAAGCAATTGTTTTGTTTTTTGTTTTCCAAGAACCGACACTGACGCTGTTTAGTACACTAACTATCGGTTTATCTACGCGTAGCACGTTGATATCGATTCATATATTTTTACCTAAATGTGCATCGGGGAGACATGTCAAGAAAACGCATTCCAAGATTGGTGTGTTAGAATAAAGACCAAAATAGAAGACGTTTAGACAGCGTTGGATGATTTCGAAGAAAATACTATCTCGCAAGAACCTCGACCGACTGTTCTGCAGACGCCATGCTTCAATTACCTGCGCTTTTTCTGGGCAGAGCTTGATCTTTGGGACGGAAGTTAAATACCGGCTCTGTCCTGGTGAGAGAGTTTATCGGAATCGCGGAAGTCCCGATGTGTCGGGTTGCGCCTTAGGTGTTGTACAAGGGCTATGCGCATAGTTCTTCAGATCATAGGAGCTGAATTTGTGGGCGTTTGCTCGCGGTTTGATGCTTCCCAGGGACGATGATAAATAAATATTTTTCCAAGCTCAAGAGCATTCTTGCGTTCGCTGTCTTTCCCAACGTCAATCTCGTCAACCTGACCGTCGGTTCAGTTTTTTCTTCCGACGCGTATTTGTTGCGGACGACGAGAGGTCCAACTACACCGCGTCAAGGTCATGGCCGAGGGGGCGACGAAGACCACGAATCACGAGCACAGCCACAACATCCTTCCGCAAGCAGTACATCTACTTATTTTAATACGACGACACAGCGAATCGACAACGAGCTATCTCGGCCTTTTCTCAATTGTGAAGCTGGGGGACGATCATTTGAAATACGTGCTGAAGAAAGCCGGGCAGATGAAGCTGTGAAAGAAGGTGTCGCTGTTGGAGATGTTGCTGGAAGATTCCTTCCTTCGTCTCCATCGACGGCGCTGCTACGAAAAAAAGCCATTCCGGCGCATAAGAAACATAGGAACAAGGTGTGGGCTGCTGCCACTGGATTGGGCGTTCTCACTGTCGTGGAATGGCTGGGTGTGGTGCATTTGGTTTCGGGAGGATATAGAAGCCTAGTCGAAGACTTTGCTACATCTAATGGTGCGAAGTCATCTTCCTCGATCGCCAGGTCGGTGCTGAACAATGAGGAGAGCGAGGCCTCCGACGTGATGTCGACGACGAACAGGATGATGTCTCTCCACATCGACGAGAACTACTCTTCACCTATAGCAGATCATGATACTGATCTTCACGAAAATGAAACGACTAGAGATAGATTCTCTGATAGCCCCGTTGTATGGAGCAACATTTGGGAGGCATCCTCGTTGGAAGCTGATGGCGAGACACAGTTCAAAAAAAATGGCAACGAGAACGGGTCCTCAAAGATCAAGATGATATCAGCAGCCGACCACTCATCTGCGGCAGCACCTGAACCGGGAATCTTGGGGACCCATTCCCTTATCAACGCGATGGGAACAGCCCTAGATGTACATCGCTTCGACGACTACCACGATTGGTCCGCGGAGATGGCGAACTATTTTCAAGATTTAGAGCCATGGAAAACCTATCTGGATATTATGCAAAATTTTTGATTTTAAGAAGAACTTCAATTTTTGGCTAATTATTCTGGCCAGGATAGGTTTTTTATGGCTTTAAAAAATGAGATGGTTTACGACTTCGTGGGCCCGTACGATCGCCCATTCCGTGGGATACGAGAGTGGTGGTTCGGCGAGCACTTGCCGTGGGACAGAGCGTTCCCCAAAGCAGTCTTTTCCACCTCCTTCATCTGTGCGGCAACGGCAGACTCGTTGACCTTGGTGGCCTACGTGAAGAGCCGCTTCGTCGCACCCATCAAGGGAATCTCGAACGTGCCCTATATTAGTCGTCATAAAGAAGGAAATCATACGAATCGAGAGAGTGACGAAGGTGAAATAGAAATAAGAGGTCCTGTCGAGATAATGATTGTTGATTTGGATTTCTACCAATTGTCGCCCGCCTCCGCCTCCGCCACGGCAGGGACAACATCATCGAAAACCTCAGTACTACCTTCAGCAAATAAGATGTCAGCAGAAACTAGTTCCTTTCTGTCCAACTCCGAGAATGCTCTCGGTTTCAAAATGCGCATAAATTACAATTGGTGCATGGCGGATCTGTACGGCTTACTGGTCCAAATGAATCGGCGAATTCTTCCAAAAGTAACCAAGCTGCGCGAAGGTCTCTGGTATCCACCACGCACTATGTCGGGTATTCCAGCCCCAAATTCTCGCTTCGTACTCCCGGAGACAACCGGGAAAAGCCAAGCCCTTGTGAGCAAGCTTTTGAATTCACAATTTTTTCGAAAGAAAGCTTCCTCTAGCTCTACATCACCATCCAGATCTACATTCCTGAACGAGCAGAACGACATTAACGGTAGCAACCACCAAAAAGTAGGCTTCCATCTTCATCGAAGCCAGAAGTATACTCAAAGAATGTGGTCGACCGCAAGCAATACTTCTGAAGATGTTGATGTTACAAGTACTGGCACAGGCAGGCATCGAGTTATAGCCTCTCCTTCTACAACTGAGGTGGATCCCAACGACAGAACTACGATTCTTCGCCGTGGGCGCAAGAACGACGACGAGGATCTTGTCGACAAGTGGGAAAACCTATTCACGGAAGACGTTTTGTTTTATGGGAATCCGTTTGGCATTGGGCGCGCAGAAAGTGTGGAAGAAATTCGAGGCGAAATATTTGAAAAGATTCTAGATCGTGCCTTCGATTCCTACTTCGTGGAGCCGGACATTGTCGTGTGCGAGGGAGAATTCTGCGGAATCCACGCGCACCTTTGCGCCTCCGTTTGGAGGAAGAGCTCGTGGCTGGGGGTCGCACTCGACTACGACGACCAGAACTACACTCGTAACCACATGAGCAGAACTACAACAGGACGTCGAAAGGCTGTTGAATCTCCCACCTCCTCGACGCCTTCCTGCATGTACCGGATTCGATTTGCGTTACACTTGAATATCGAGAAGGGTGAGAAAATTAAAGACGCCTATTGGTTAATCGATCTTTTGGGCGCTTTTAAACAGATGGGTCGGGACCTCGTAGCCGACGCGAAAAAGCTTGTTTAGTTGCTAACGGATGCTCTGTGAAAAAATTTGATTGATTCACTGATTGACGAAATTTTGCGTAGAGAGGAGCTCAGCTTCAGGCTTGAGTAGCCCATGAAGCATGTTAATGATTAACGAGGGTAACTATTTTTTGTTCCTGCTGTTGCTGTCATAATGAAAAAACTTGCTTCTTTTAGGGTATGAGAGATCGGTAAAAAGGTGTAAAAAGGGGTGAGTCGGAAAATGTATGATTATTAGCAGAGGTCGTGGGCAATCTTCTTTTTCCCGACAGACAAAAATTTTAGGATTGCTAGCCGTCGAAAGAGAACGGCCAGCACTAGCGGTCGTTGCAAAACCAGACCGGTGAAGTGAGTCTGCGAAAGTAACAAGGCCTTTCAAATTTGGCTTTTTGACTAGGCCGCTGTTGTTAAAAACATATATTTAGGCGAATGCGGAAGAAACACAATAAATGAACCCTCAACAAATGACTAATACAGGAAAGATTCTTACCTGTGGCCGTATACGATTATAGCAAAAAATGAACTCCTTTCCAGGTGCACTATAAGGCATTAGCGTGGGCTCCCCTTGTTTGGGTGCCACACCACAGAAATTCTAGGGAACAAGTCAATCTTGGCTTCATGGCTTCGTAAGCAGTCTGTGATTACCAGAACTTTGTTGTCCGCTGTCTTTGTTGAGCACTCTACCATATCAACCAGGCGGGGAGGACTACTATATCAGAACTTGGAGCGCGTCTATCTCGCGGGTGTGCGTGTCGTGGAGAGCAGCGAGAAGTCTCGACGTACCACGGAGCCTAGGAAACAGCCCTTCCGCTAACTGGTCGTCTGTGATGGGAGCCGCCGGCGAGGCTTCGTCACCGCGCGAAGGGGACAGCGAAGTTGCGGCACATCTGCGACGCCGCGAGATCAGGAAAACAATCGCCGCTTTGCAGAAAGAGCTCTCTGACCTGGAGCCACGGAAAGGATGCTGTTGCTGGGGCAAGGCGGGAGAGATGAAAGGACTGCCGGTGCTTGCGACTGCCGCATCCAAGGCGAGGGAGGTCGATGGTGTAGTCGCCGACGAGAGGCCGGCTGGCGAGTATCCTTTAGATTTCGCGATGAAGGTATTGCAGTTCCTGCTAACAAATTTGGCATGAAGGGTACTGTGAATATCAATGTCTGCTATTAGTAATTTCAACCATCTTCTATTATAATGCAGATCGTCCTAAAACTAAATCTGCTTCTGGTTTTGACGCAGGAGGATATCGTTGCCCCATGGCCTATGGTTTTCGAAGTTGCGTGTCGAAACTAATACGTGTTGAGTAACCCCTCTTACAACGACTTTTTCAGATGCTGCAAATCCTATGGCCGAATGCGGAGCGCGCATTCGCCAAGCGCATTCAGTATGGCATTGTGCCGATGCTTGCAAAAGACCTTCCCCCAGCTATGCAGGATATCTCGGTGAGGCGCATTTACCTGGGTAAAAAGCGGCCAACATTTGGGCCATTGCGGCTGCGACCACCAGTATATGTGAATGGAAGACCATCGCAGAACCTGAGTCCGAGTAAGGGGTTTCGACGTGAAGGTAGCCTTCGGATGGGGTCTCAGAGTCCGGGTCGGCTGCCGAGTTCGTTCTCATCACCAGGCGGCGAGCGGTCGTCCTCCTCGCGCTGTCCGCTGGGCACGGAGGGACTTCACGGCGCTGCGGCGCCGGGGTCGTCCGGTGGACCTCTTAGTGCTCGATCATCTGTGCTGCCATCTATTCCGCAAAAAAGCTGCGCGGCCGAACACGTGGAGACCAATAGTTCTTGGCTTTGCAGCGGTGGAGGATCGCAGGCATCCTCTTCCAATCCGTCTTGGCTGCTACGTTCCTGTATGTTAACGGATTCCTGTACGACGTCGTCATCAAGCAGTGGACCGTCAACAAGTAGTGCCGACGATACCCTGCGAGGACACGTGGATGGGGCGACGGAGATAGTTATGTCGCCAGTGTGGACACCGTCCAAGCGAAGTCGTGGACAAGAAGGACGAAGGAGAAGTAGGCACAATACTAGAGACTCGCGGAGTAGGGGAGATCGTGTCGAGTTTCGTCCATCTGCATCTTCTGACGATGCGCAGCAGACAACTGCGAAATTGTCGTATTCTCAAAAAAATAGGAGCAGCAGAGCCGCCGGCACCACTTCGTCTAGTAGTAGTTACAACGACGATAATTACAACAAAAGTGAGCACAAGAGGAGTAGTGCACGGCCATCAACGACTGCCAATCTTCCCGTTGAACAGCAAAGTTCGCACGTCGACGACGTCGAGGGTGCGCATCATCATGAATCAAACTCAGCATTCGACACTCTTCATTCGCGCAGTCCTGAAAGGTCTGATTATAGTGCTAATGACGAAGATCTTTCGCTGCCTTTGAGCGAAGTATTTGCAGAGGCTATTCAAGATGTTTTGTCGGAGGTTTTAGCCAGCAGTTTTGGTCCCGCTATGACACCCGATGAGCGCTCTCGAATGTCCTCAGCATCACGCAGTAGCGCCAAAAGAAGTTTTTCGGCTTCGGAAGCAGGAACCAGCCGTGAAACTGGGTCAGGTGTCACGACCAAGACTAGTCGGTGCAAAGGAGCAGTACGCGGTCATCGACTATCATGGGAAGAGACGTGCAGCGGAAGGAAACCGGACTGGGACTCGGCCAGCAGTTGCAGCAAAGGAGAAGGCTCTACTACTGGGGGAAATGGTCGCGATCGTTGCGCCGGCCTCTCAACACCAGATCAGCGTCGCATGCAAAAACTAGTCGAGAGGCAAAGGGTGGTGGAAGGAAGCCACCGACAAGACGACAGCAGCGCCTTTAGTGATGTCGTCTTAGACGACAAGGTCGCGCCGGAAGCGAGTTCGCCGCTCTGCTGTTCACCACAGGCGCCACATCCTGGGACGCCAAGAAGAGGGCGCGAAGACAGGTGAGATAGATCGGCACCTCCTCGTTTTTCAGTTCTTATGAATGTCCTTGGCCGAAAACATGGACGCTCGCAGATAGGTAGTTAACTAGGAATTATTTGATCAAAAGACAGATAAATGAAACTCGCAAGTGAATATGAAAGAAGAAATAGAAAGCCCAGGCCATTCACAATGAAAATTTTCGCCGACTTCCCACAGCCAGCAGTCGTCAACGCAAGGGGCGGAACAAAAAAGTTCTCGACCAGATTCGGCGAGAAGCGAAAGGCGGGAAAAACAAGAATGGCAGGAAGCCGCTGGGTACCTCGGGACGGCGGAGGTGGAGCAGCTGGCTTGGGAAATGCCGTTCGAGTGGAGAAGCGACATGGTAGTGGAATTCAGCGCATTAAACGGAATGGTAAGGTTTGGGTGCGAAGAGTTTTTTATGAAGGGAGAAATGCAGATAGTAATGCGGCCTATTTTGAACGAGTTGCCTCTTTACGGCGGTGCAACGGTCGGCTTTATCAACCCACCGCAGATGGATTTCAACTTTGTGGGGACAGGCGCTGGTCTTGCGCACGTCCCTCTTTTTGCTCGCAAACTGCGCCATGAAGCAGAGAGCCAATTTGCGAAGCGGTTCGTCTTGCCAAATTCCATGTTCATACGCATGGGCCCCGTGGAAAAGCTCGACCTGGCAAGTATTTGCTCTGTTTTGGTCTTACTTTACGTATAAATATGTAAAGTTTATCATCAATACTGTTATCATTTAAGTGACCCCATTTTCTTGTTGAACTTGAAACTACATTGCCATGCATATCTATGACTATGATTCAGGCCTCAAGTTCCATCCTCCACCGGAATTTTGCGCGCGCGTTGAAGTTCTAGAGGCGCGGAATGTTCCAAGCTCAGACTTTCATATCTTTTCGCAGGCAAGTAGCGACCCCTACGTGAAGTTCAAACTTGGCTCGCTGGGTTATCAAACAGACGTCATTCCAGAAAACCTACACCCAGTGTGGTCGCAATACGTGTTACGGCAAGCTTGATATCTTTACTTGCTCACTAGAATATGCTGGTACAAATTGTTGAGCCCTCCGCGTTGCTCTAGAAGTTTCATTTTCTGAGTTCAGCTACTTAAAAAGAATAACTCGTGGAACAGAGAACTTTGTTCTAAAGACATTTTTTCTGTGCTACTAAATCGGCGTAAAGTTGTCTCTAAGCATTAAGCGGTCTGGGGAGTTTATGATTTACAATTCGAAGCAGCGTCTGTACGTGGAGCTTTTCGATCGCGATGTGCTGTCCTCGGATGACTTGCTCGCGAAGGGCGACTGGGTAATCGGCGATATATTCGGCGACCATTGGCATGATTTAGAACCAGTTATGTGACATGATAGGTGGTAAAAGATGGCATCATGACTTTGAACCAATTATGTGGTGACTTTATTCATTGGCATGGTTTAGAAGAGCCGGCTATGTGACGCTGTTGTTCTGTCTTCAGTATTGGTGTCGCCTTCACCCACACTGTTCAAAAGTTTCTGCATGTCTTATCACAACATTAGAAAACGGCAGTTTCTCGTTCGAATTTACATTTTTCTTGAAAAAGTATCTAAAAATCTACTGAGTAAGATCAGGTAGCTAGTACAACTTCTACACGATACGTAGTGCTGGGTCAGGGCCTTCTAAGCCACTTGTGGAACCTAGCGGATCTGCAGTGTCGACGAAAATCCGCCTGCGTGTGACGAAACTACAACTGCAAGTACAAAGTCTAGAGATGCCCGAGACGAATCGTGCACGTCCTAACTTTAAGGGGTCTTTGACGCGAGTCGTAGACCCTTTTGCAGACGACCGGAATAGCAACACTAGTGCTGAGGACGACAGAGACGGCATTGACCCGATGGAGGTGCCGACACGAGTAATCTACGAATCAAAAAAGCCTCCTTGTCGTATAGAGTATGCTCTCTGCTGTTCCGCCTTGTTTCTAGCACTAAAAGGTGCTGGTGGTTTTACTAGAAGTACGTTTCTTGGTCTTGGTGTTGTACTTCTTCGATGATGTAGTATCTAACATACAATGTTTCTTAGCGCGTTTGTGTTGTTAACGCTTGTGACTGGCTTGAGTGAATGCAAGTCCTTTCTGTAACTGATGCTTCTCGGAGAGCAAAATAGCCAGAAGAGTTAAGACAAGCATGATGATGCAAACTTTGAAAAAGTGACTATTTTTATATAGGCACTTTTGATCATCTATACATCTGAAAACATGTGTAATTAACCTCCATCCATAACAGGACGCTAGTGGTTTCCCCTTATATGTGCGTAGAGGTGTGCTGCAAATCTTGATTGGATTTCACCTTTTGGGTGAAGGTTTAGGTCCCGCGACGCTCAAAGCACTAACAAGTAAAGCACCCGGCTAGTTTTCACCTCACCAAGTCTAGGCCTATCCCGTGCAGCAACATGCAATGCTTCTTAGAAGTACTAGATTCTTAATCAGCTTAAGGTGCCTCAACATGACAGAAACTCCGCGCACATGACAAGATTGATAGATGTAGTTCTAATAGATGCGTCAGTCGATCGCACACACAAAGTCGGTATTGGTTTCAATGGATGCCGTGCTTCGACCGGAGAAGCCGATCCCGCTCCATTGCCAGCCACACACGTTTTTACTTGAGGTGCGTGTCTGGGGATGCACCGGTTGCAAGGCAAGCGGTATGTCCGCCGTAAATTTACGCCTAGACATTGCGGGGAAGAACTATGACACGGGTCGCAGTTTGCAGCAGATCAGCGTGAAACCAGGAACGCTGGAAAAGGGAGGTGCCCGCGCAAGAGCCTCAGCAACTGCTAACGGCATTGACGAGCTGGTGGGCGAGGATGCGGAAAAGATAAAAAACATCGGTGTCAGCGCTGAAGTCGTGCAGAAACTTAAATTTGCGGGTTTTACGGGTGCAAAAATAGCGAAATTCCTCGGCTGCGATGCGGCGGACGTGAATCTACAACTGCGAGGGGCACACGAGGAGATCTGGTGCAGGAGTGTTTTTGCCTTCATCCGCGATCCGGAAGAATCAGAGGTCAAATTCAGTATCCTCGGCAGTAAGTCCGCGTTCGACCCATCTGCACGGTACAAAAAATACCACGACGAAGCGAAGAAGTCAATGCTTGGTGCGCGCCTCGTCACAGGAGCCATCAATCTTAAGAACTTCTCTGTTCTATCAACAAGCATCTGTGACTTCTTACTTTCCATCCTTAAGAGGTCAGGGATGCCCTGAAGAATGCAATGGGATGACCTCTAACACGTGTATCAGCAGTGGGGTAGCGGCAGTGACCCGCTTGTCGTCGAGTCAGAAGCGTCGCTCATCGCAGGCTTCAACTGGCAGAAAAGGTAACGGTACTGTGTCTTTACATTCGAACTAGCTTGAGTTGTAGAGGCTCTCCTAAATGAAATTTTGATTTTTCTTTTATTTGCAGGAAGCGGGAAAAATTTCAGTAATGTATTGGATTTTTGTTTTCCAGGAATCGAGCGTGCTGAGCGTGATTTCGACCAGCTGGTGGTCGACTCGGCAGGCACTAGCCGCACTGCCTTCGAGGGTGGAGAGAAAGCAGCCTCGGTCGAGGAAGACGTTTTTGTCGAAGAGGAATTTTCACTGCAGAGTTCACCCACGTTAAGGCTTCTGAACCTAAATCATATTAATGGACTAGATTCTTCTAGTAGGTAGTCGAGTAAGGACTACAACAGGGAGCGAACGCATGACATTCTTTTAGCTGGTGATGACTGTTCTTGCTGGTCGTAGTGTTGTACTTTTGGCTGGTGATTCTATGTACTTCCTAGATACGCGACCCCTCCTTTTTCAAATTTTTTAGAATCATGATGAGTGATGATGATGTCATAGTTCTTTGCTGGTGATACTATAGTCTGTGTCTAATGATCGAACGACCAGAAGATCCTGAGGATCCGGTCTATAGGGAAAATATCGCCAAACAGGCGGCTCCGAATGTGTACGAGCTCGCGAACTTACTGGAGAAAGACCATGGCGCAGACCGACAGATGCTGAAGCCTGGTGGCAACAGTGTGCCGCTGGAGGTGGACGTCTCGTTCCAGCTCTATTCTCTCGTGCACGCGCCTTAAGTTCCGCGCCACATTTCTGCTTTGTTTTGGAGAAGTCCTCGTCGCACTTTTACTTTACTGTTTACGATCTACTTGCTAACTTACATTAAATTGCTCGCTGGTGATCAAATGATGGTCAGATAGACTTAAACAACTTGTTAAACTAGCCCGTTATAATCCCGAAATCGATTACAACTAGTAGTACCCACGTATCTACACCCAAACTTACATAATCAAGTGGCATCTGGTCATGGTAGGGCTTGGTGAGCATAAAATGTACAGCAGCGTCTCTTCTGATGTTGCATCAATATCACACTTGCGTGCTGCATAGCGGAACAATACAATAGAAATGACAGAAGAACCATGTATAGTCAGAAGCTGGGGCCTGGATATCTTTCTGTCATCTATTCTTGGTTGGATCAATTACAAGCGTTTGCTGCAGAGCGGTTTTAGCCTACATGCACCTAGTATGTAAATACACTAGAGAAGAATCCTGTAGCTACCTAGTCTTTTATCTTGTAATCAATTATGAAGCATGGGGGTAATGCTAATATTTGTTTCGATTTTATTCAGACTCTTTCTTGCTGTTTTGCATCGACGCTCGTGTGAGCTTCGCAGTTCGGTCGTCAATCGATGTTTGCACTTATTGATCATTCTCATTAGCTGCAAGGAGTCAACAGGCACTTGGAACAGTTTAGGTCATTAGTTTTTACAGCTCAAATTTACAACGAACTGAGACAACAATGAGAATAGATCACCAATATCTTGCGACTACAGCCTTGTTTTCAGTTCACGTACGTTATGATCTTCGGAAGAACTCAGTCACATTTGCTTTGGCGGTATGGCCGTGTTTAGTCACATTTGCTTCGGCATTATGGGCGTGCTTAGTCACATATACTTTAGCAGTATGGCCGTGTTTAGTCACATCTTCAGCAAAATTTATGGTGTTGTCACATCTTCAGCAACAGTATTGTGGCAAGTAATAGACTCAGCAATAATATCTGCTTACTATTGTGGTCATAATTCCACTAGCTTAAATGAACAGTTTCCGATGGTAGATGTCAATCATGTCATATGAATCCTGCACCCCCAATCTCAAATAGAGTCCCCTGTCATACAAAGCGAGAAAGACTGACTGTGATTTTGTGATGTTTCGTAGTTATCGAAACTTTTTGTCGTCCATCCATCGGAGCAGGGCCTACGAGGGCAATTCATCGGAGCCGCCCGTTAGAGTAAGTAAGCGGGGTGGAGCATTTTTCGGTAGTGGCCAGTTGACGTTTGGCTACAGGCGAGAGCATTGTGTCTGAGCTAGGTCCCGTGCCGTGCGTCATTGTAAACAGACGAGATTGCGGAAGACGTTGAGCACGATGGGGGGAAGCGACTAAGAGGGTTTTTTTGAATACTTGCGCGCGGAGAAATGATTTTATCCGGAATGAATCAATGATGAGGCGGATCGGGTTTTTTCCTGCGAATAGGCATGGTTCGGTTGAAGAACGTTTCAGGATGAATACACTTGCTCTTGCAGGAGGACTGATACTGTGGCGAAGGAGCACTAGCAACGTTGCTTAGGTGCCGCAGTAAGCCGTGCGTAGAACAAAATCAGCTACAATTAGACTGCACTTGTCTATTGTGTCTTAGGTCGAAACCTTTCGCGTCTTACTTCTACCGTCTTGATATTCATCCTGCTCTCTGGACGTACTTGAGTAAGTGGTAGTTCTGTCTCCAACTCCTGCTTCCTCCACTACCCAGATGAAGTCTTTAAAAATCCATTACTTGGACCTACGTATGTTAGCCGTTACAGTCACTAGAAGAAAGAATTTCCAAAGCAAGCCGGAGAGTTCTTGTTTCGACATCTGTAGTTTTTAGAGATTCAATCAGAATTCGAATATAGACCTCCGTCATCATCTTCCCTGAGTGGTCTTCGTACGTTGCACACTTTTTTTACCGGTCGTCCAGTGCAAGTTTTCCCGGTCCAGCAATGTCAACGTATAACAGTAGTCACGGCTCCCCGGCCATATGGGATTCTGCCCTTTACACATCACCTGCGCAGCGCTTCGGTCCGCCGATTTCCTTCTCATCTTCCTCGTCGACCAGCGGGAGGCAGCCAGTGTCTTACAATTACCCAACCGCCGTGCGTTTTGGTGCGCATCCAAATTTCACAGGCGTAGTCGAGAACACACAATTGAAACCAAAGGACAAAGCAACGACATCTTCGAGCAGGTAATAATCTTCAGAGTTGAAACCACTGTCTGAGGAAGGGGCAGCACTCGAGTTGGACAAAATACCTTCGTCACTCTGGTTGAACTCCCACAGCGACAAAACGCAACAGAGAGTAGTGTGAATTTTTTTCTGAAGTCTTTTGTTTTCTTCCAAGATTTTTTTTTCAGGTGCCGTAGTGGCACACGCGCACCAGTGCGTTGGCAGCAGAGGGCACCTCGAGGAAAATACGCACACTACCCACACGAGATCGAGCAGGGACTGCTGAGAGGCGGAAGTTTAGGATGGAAACCCGATACCAGTGCACCCAAGAAAGACCTGTTTCAGGTAAGCGAGCCGGAAAGTCCAAGGGGTATAACTACTAATTACTCTGCTATCTATATACATAGAATTTGGTCTTGTTACTGCAGGAACAAACGGTTGAAGGAAGAGCAGGTTGAATTGCGTGTGTTTTTGTCTGTTTCTTGTAGATGATGAAATAGGTAACAACCTCTGATGTCTGTCGTTCTTCAACATAAGTTTCATTAGTATTTAGGTCTGTTTCATCTGTACAGGTCAGTTTCATCTGTAGTGCTTCATCTGATGTATAGGTAAGTTTGCCCGTGCAACCTTTCAACCGAAGGAAGAGTGGAAGCCCTATAAAGAGCACGAGCGGAATCCGCGGGGACGTGCGTCAAGATTTTCAGCGGAACTCGACCCGTTTCCTGGTCGATATGAACAGCGCAAAGACGCGGAATAGCAATGTTGGTGACGAGAAGTCACCCTATGTCTACATATGAGAAAATTTTTAGATGTAGAAGAGTTTCGCCATTTTCTGTTCTTGCTTCTAAGAGATATGCACCCACTGATACTGCAGCCGGAATACGATTCGGGGGGCAGAAGTGCACTGCTATGTCTGAATTGAATGATAAATCACGTTTCCCTTCACCTTTAGAAGATTGCCATTGCCGCCTTCTTTGCAAAAGCTTGTACAGTATAGATCATGACCAGCAAAGTTTCCCCTCTCGCGGTCATGATCTGCTCACAGCGACAGGTGAAAAATGCTTATATTGTTGTAAAGATGCCTCTAAAAACGCTGAGTAAGAGTTTGACCGGTGGTGCACTACTGAAAAACGAAGAGTCTCTGGCTTGCATCATTCGAAGTGACTGGTACTAGACGAGTGCTAGTAGTTTTTTACCTTCGTGCACACGATCCTACATCTAGAAATTCTGGCAAGTTACAGAAAAGGATCACTGCAATATGTTGTTACAGATCCTAGACCTTCTTCGCAAGATCAATTATCGTATACACCACAATCCGATCACAAAACGGAACAGAGTCTCTAGGACTCCGAAGATCCAACCGTGAAGAATCGTAGAGCAGAAACAACAGAGATTCATCTGCTCTTCCTTGCATGATAAGGGTCAGCAAAGAGGCCAAAATCTGGATCTACCATTCTAGAGGTAATGAACACACTACACGGCTTTTTCGACAGAATCACAAAGCTTACACATCAAACTACTCGACAGAGAATAATAAGACTTGAAGACGAGATCTTGCTTTTCGATTTTGTCTGAATTTTACGTAATTGAAGTACTAGATTCAAAAACTTAGTCGTATTTTTCCCTTTGTACACCGCACTAGAACTACAACTTATTCCCTACCCTTCGTCTTTCCACATTTATTGTTGTTTTTCATTCTTTGCAGTTTCTAGAATACCCAAAGATCTGCAGCACCAAAAATTTTTTATAGACTAGTTTTCAATCGAGCAGAAATTTTTAGTTCGTGATTTCTCCCACCCGGTGAATCAATTCTTAGAACTTTCGCAAATTACCCCTCAAAACTGTATCGGCAGCTCATGCATCATCGTAACAATAACTAACTATAAGTAGAATTAATACATACCAACCACCTATTTTTTTTCGGGTAATATTTTTTTTCTTCTTTTGCAGGAGAGGCAATACTAACTTCTCGTAAGTACTACAACTAGCTTTCTTGTTTTTAAATTGTATATTTTCTGATATCGATCGTCGATGATGTTGTCTACCCCCTCGCATGCCCGCTGCACCCGTTTGGGTGATTACAAAGGCATTAAGGTGTCACGGATATTCTTCTTGATCGGTTTCGCGTTAACTGGGGCTTGTCTTGGTGCGGATTCCGTATCACTTGGGGGAAAGATGGACATGCTAACGCCGAGAGGGATTCTACCACAAATACCCGACCTTGCGTTTGCTGCAGCATCATCGGGGTTACAAAATACTGCCGACAGCTCGAAGGCAACGGGCAGGCCAGGTACAACCATACGCGTAGGTGGCGCATTGCCAGTGGAGGAAGGCACAAGGATTCAGACGGATACCAGACCTACCCAGACTGCAAGTGATATGACAGAAGGCCCGGCGCAGGCGTGCTGGTCAGGGACAACCAGGGGCTTAGAAGATCCCAATGACCCGGGGAATCGGAGCTCGGAAATGCGTCGTGGCTGCTCAGAGGAGGCTTCGTCAGTATATGGATCAGTTCGAGAAGAGGTTCCGATCTCTGACGCTGCGGTTTCCGATACAACTGACGAGCCGATCAATATCGACCCTTGGGGTGTAGGTTCTGATGCGAGTACCTGCGGACCTGACTGTGATCTTTGTTCTCCCACAGAAGATGGTGTTGCAAGCACTGTGGGTAGCGACTTGGTGCCGCTGCACCCCCGAGAGGGTGACAGCCATCTGTCACTTACGTGTCATCACTATGTCCACAGGCGCTGCCTTTGGAAGGAAGTTGCCCGTCGACTCGTCTTGGGGACAAATTGGCCACTGCCTGCATCGCCCCGCGACCCATTGCCGGAATCTCGATGGAACGACTGGAGTTTACTGATGATGAGGAGAAATCCGACACTGAACGTTGCCGCTATGGGTTGCGGCCCGCATTGCGGTTCATCACTGCTGCATTGCCTCACCTACAGACAAACCAACGGGATTCTCAGAGAAGGTCTACGAGAAGGGATGAGCACCGATGACCTCGAGCTACTAAAAGAGGCGCTTCAAACGGATTCTATCGATAGAGTTCTAGGAGACCCAGCTCTGATGAATCTTAGTGTCGCAGAAAAAAACAGAAAACGGCAACGGGCAAAGCTCACTCTGGAAAGATTGGAATACCTTTTCGACCGTCCTGCAGGGGCCGGCGGCAAGGCAGAGCCTGAGACTGAAATGCGGAAAGAGCAGCGTTGTTTACTCGTAAGAAAAATATTTGCAGCTCCCGGGCCAAAAGAGATTCCGAGTTGTGCGAATCCCGTAAGGTCAGCCGTGGGCCTGACTGCTAAAGTGGTTCTCGTTGGCACGCTTGCTAGTGTAGCCGGAGTGGGAATTGAAGCTGTTGGCGGGAAGATCTTCCCGACTTGCTTGCAGGATGGCGCAGAAGGCGCGAGCACAACTCTTCCTCCAACTTTGAACCAAGCTTACGGAGACCATGCCCATGAGGAAAATGAGGCCTTCGCCACAGGTCCTGCGCATGAGCTGTTGTTGGCCTTGAGAGCTAACGATGGAACCGAGACCACGGGAGATCTTGCTACTGATAGTGGGCCGCAGTCGTCGTTCTTTTTAGCACCACACCTGGTCGCATAAGGATAGAAAATAGAGGTCACGATAGACGCGGCGGGACCAAATACAGCGAAAGGCGCAGAAGCGCTTGTCTTTGGATGCTGAAAAGTGGAAAACGCATGATGGATTGAGAACTCGGAATGTAGAGCAATGAATAGTGCTAAAGAACTCGCTTTCATTAATTATTATAAGTTGATAGATAAAAAACATAACAAAAAAAAAATCTATATTATTAATCTATATTATTAATCTATATTATTAATCTATATTATTAATCTATATT